>CM076582.1:176030237-176137802 GCA_034641835.2 Pinus albicaulis | reverse complement strand
ATGGGGAAAAATACTGAGAGGGGGGGGGGGTGAATCAGTATTTACTGCATATTCAAAACTTTTACTTTTTCTTACTTCTAAAACCCATACGCTACTTTCCTGAAACAGACTCGCGTATATACGCGGATACCCTTTATGAAACTCGCGTATACACAGATATCTAATTATGTCATTAGTTCCTCACTTAAATCATTCCATCATTCATTCATCAGAGACCAATTAAAAAGAACATGTGCGTAAGAACGTTTTGAATCATCACACAAAGCATCACACATGAACACCAGGATTTTTAGGTGGAAACCCAAGTCTGAGAAAACCACCGCCGCAGCTGCTCAGCCTTCAAATATTTTATTATAGAGAAAACATGTTACAACATATGTGTCACTAGATTGGCCAAGACGTTGTGCACCCACCGCGCTCGTTTACCAGCCTCTCCTGGAAGGGAGCTACAACCACCTGCTCTTGTTTACCAGCCTCTCCTGGAAGGGAGCTACTACCCCCTGCTCTCGTTTACTAGCTACCACCGGAAGGGAGCTACAACCCCCCTGACTGAAGGCTACAACCCTCAGCGCCACCTTGGACCACGTTTCATCAATTTTCACACTGGATCCAACCAACTTCAATAGAACACAATTTGCAGGCCACCTTTCATCATATTTTCATACTGGACCCTTTCCATACTTTTAAGAACATACATACATCACCAACAGATACTTATCAACACAGATCAGATAGCAAAAACACAGCAGAACAGATCAGATATTTCATACCCTTTGCTTCAGCAAACCCTAGCTTGCATACGCGCTTTCACTTCACTGATGTCGCGTATATACGCGCTTCCGTCCACACAAACTAGCGTATAAATTCTGCCAGAGCAGAGTTTCCAATTGCGCATACGCGCTTTCTCACTTCATCGGCCGCGTATATACGCGCTTCCTCCGCGGCGAAGTAGCGTATAGATCTTCAATCACGCGAGAAGCATACTTTCGATCGATATTCGCCGTATCTACTCCTTTTACTTCAGATGATGTTCCGCTCTAGATGCTTCCCGCTCATCTCGATCTAATCACTCCATAAACAGATCTAGCGGGGTGACATTAAGTACATTTCAGATCTAGATATCCCACTTCATCATTTCTTCATAGGTGCATCATAGATTCAGATCTATCATCAAACCTTTACCCTTTCCATACAGATATACTTCACAAAGAAGTATTCATTCAAGATCAGACATCTTGCTTCCTCACCCTCATGATGTGCAATAAATGAATTTCTTCTCCTTTTTATATGATTATCCTTTTTCAATACCATGAGCCCCTTTTTCAATACCATGGACCAAAACAATACCATAAGCCCAAAACTACCCGGATCTGGGTCAATTAGGCGGATCATTACCCAATACTATGGGTCAATACCATGGTGGTTACCCTTGGATTTGCACTTTTTGAGCGCCTTAGCCCATACGCGACTTGTAA
Organism: Pinus albicaulis; assembly: GCA_034641835.2. Lineage (NCBI taxonomy): Eukaryota > Viridiplantae > Streptophyta > Pinopsida > Pinales > Pinaceae > Pinus > Pinus albicaulis. The sequence continues at coordinate 176,136,327 of CM076582.1, read as the reverse complement.
CGTTCCTTTCCGCGTGCATAGGCGACTTCCCCTAGGCCAATCCGCGTATACCAAGAGACATACTCTTTTTCATCATACTTTGAGTGCATTCTCGAATTCCTTTCTTCATTGCCTTCTGTACTCTCTGTAGATACATTAGATTTAGTTCATCAAACCATATTCTATCAAGCACAACTTCATCAAGTAAGTTTCCATTATCTTCATCAAGTGGGTTGTCTTTCAAGGACAACATTCATCATCATATTGTTAACAAACATCATATCACATCAGATTTACATCATTTACCAAGTCCATCAAGTCAAGAATAACTTCATCAGGTGGTTTTCCATCAAGGACAACACATGTCAATAGTCGCATGTCTTCATCTTCATTTAGTGGGTTGCCATCAAGGACAACATCCTGCATCATATTTCCAACAATCTCCCCCTTTGGAATTTATGGCAACCATGATGGTGTTTGGTTACCACAACAGATAGATACATTAAGAATACAATGACACCATGTCACTCTCCCTATTTGCCATGTCACTCTCTCCATTTTTGGCATCATTCAAACACCATGTCACTCTCCCCCTTTGACATCAAGGGAAAAGGGCACATCATTATCTTCATTCACACACCATGTCACTCTCCCCCTTTGACATCAAGGGCAACGGACAAAACCAGCAGATCAAAACCAACACACTCTCCCCCTTTGACATCAAGGGCAACGGGCGGATCAAAACCAACACACTCGCCCCCTTTTCTCCTCATGTAGAAGAAGCGTTCTGCAGATCTGATGTATAATGAAGTGACCAAGCTCCCCCTGAGTTCATGCTGAATCTTCAAACATATTTTCAATGAAGTACATGACTCTATGAAGTTCCTATCACCAATGACTCATACTTACATCAAATATCCAACCAAGTGGATTTACATATGAGACTCAAGTACCCAACCAAGTGGATTTACAAATTTGACTCAACTACCCAACCAAGTGGGTTTACAAACATGACTCAGCTACCCAACCAAGTGGGTTTACAAATTGACAAGTCCTTACATGACTGAATATTACAATTTTACAACATGGGTCTCAACCAGACCTTTTCATCAAAGTACAAATATGAATTTTCATAATTAATACCAAAAAGACCTCAAGAGAGATCATATATCAAAACCACCATAATGCCAGCAATGCATTATACTCAGCAAAACTAATGCTTCCCCTGAATCTGTGCAACCAAGCAATCTTTCCAAATGACTAAGGCTCCCCCTTAGTTTGTGCATCCTGAAAACTTCCACCAACAAATCATCAAGGCATCTTCATCAAAACATTAGAAACATAATTATTCACCAACAAATCATCAAAACATCTTCATAAAATCATTAGAAATAGAATTATGAGAACTGGAACACCACCAGAGATACCAAACAGTATCAGAGATACCAAACAGCACTGCAGCTGTGCTGAAGAGAGCTGACTCCAAACAGAAAAATGTCAGCAATCAGACATACGCGGTTTTCTGTGCAGGAACTCGCGTATATACGCGACTGTGTTTCAGGAAACCCGCGTATCCAATTCCATCTTCTAAATTTTAACCAGATCTGATCCTTTGTGAGAAAAAGGCAGTGTTCAGCTTCTTTTGAATGCTTCTCTGGACTACAGATAGATAGAACAGTGCAGTTGTGTCTTCAAGCGTCATCCAACGGTTGTAGCATAAGCACATTAGTAACCAAGCCTTCATATTCTTTGCAGCATCAATACAATCTTTCCAAGAGAGATTATCATACCAAAACAACATCTTCAAATATGTGTCAAGCAATCATCCATGTGGTCCAATATCATCAAGATCTTCAAAATTTAACATGAAGTAACATATGTAGGAAAAAGATCTCAACCATAGTAACAAAGCTCTGCATGATTTATTTCTGAATCAAACGACTTCCAACTCATCCATGTGTGAACACAAAAGATACTTTTCAGTAAACCGGGATCAAAATATCATCATAATAAACCATGTACCAAGTCATCATTAAGCATGAGTATCACAATAACCAAGAATAAGCAGTCATATTTCCAACAATGCAATCATTAGTATTCAACCTGTTGCTCCCCCTGAACTAGTGCTCCTCCTTAACTAGTGCAACCTGAATACCTTTATCAGCAAGTCATCAGCAATAATCTCTGCATGATCTGTCCTTATCTCTGATTTATAAGACTTTCATCTCAGCAACGAATACTCTTCATCATCAAGCAACCAGGACTCATCCATAATCTTCAACATAAGTAACCAAGTATCATGTCATCATTATTTAAAAAATGAGAAATTAAGCTGATATAGAGTCAATAATACAGTTATTAACAATCAGACTGTTACTCCCCCTGAGCCTCTGCTCCAGATCTTCAGCTAGCATATAAATTCTCTTATCATCAATGCATACGCGACTGTGTCTGATGAAACTCGCATGTATACGCGACTTTTGTTAATATAACCCGCGTATGGAAAGTGAAGCATAGAAAATTTTCATCTTCCTTCATTTCCTCCTGAGTTTGTACCTCCTGTACCTGTCCTTTCCACATCAGATGCGCTATCAGAAGTAAACATGACCAGAATAATCAAATCAACCATGAGAGTCATCATGCATTGCTCCCCCTGTGATGATACATTACTAAATCTCATAATGTATCCCACATCATTCCTGCAGTCAAATAAGAAAAGTCAGCTTCTGAAGCGGATGACTGCAGTAGGGTCAGAATTCCCTACGTTTCTGATCGGTTCTCCATCTTTTTCCAAACTTGCTTGAACTTCCTAACTGTGTGCTGAAAGTTGTCCACTTTCTCAGATCTGTTCAACCTGCATTCCTTTTCTACATGTCCATACTTGTTACAGAAATAACATCTCATGTGTCCAAAGAAATAAGCATAAGAATCATAATGATTATTTCTAATCTTCCTCCTTTTACAATCAGCTGCTTTATGTCCATACTTGTTACATGAAAAACAATATCCCTTGAAGAAACCAGAGTACCTTTCTATGTAGGAACTATTTGTTTGAGGCTGAAATGATCTGCTCCTGCAATTTGCTGCAACATGCCCATGATTATGACATTTAAAGCATTCAACTTTATTGACTAATTTCCTTTGAGATTTCATCATTGTTGGTTGACCTTTTGTCTCTTTCAACACTTCAGGTTTTGCATTGTCATCCTCTGAAGTTTTAGCACTTCCTTGTGAGCTAGATTCTCCTTTAACAGTTTCTTGGAAACCAAGACCAAGTTTGATAGCAAGAGACCTTTGATTACTCAGAATGTTGTCCAAAATGTTAGTACTATCTTGAAACCTCAAAAGTTTAACCTTTTCTTCTAATTTACCTTTGAGAATGTTTACCTCAACCTCCAAGGCTTGACATTGCTTTTTCATGCTTTCTTCTTTCCTTCTTCCATCTTCTACTTGATCCTTCAGATTTAGAATCTCTTCTTTCAACCAATTTTCATTTTCTTCACATGTTTGTTGCAGCTCTTCATTTCTCTTATTTGATTTTTCCAGATCTTCTTTGAGAGAGATGATTTCTACTTCAAGGCCTTCCTTTTCAAATGTTTGTAGAGGTTCCTCATTCTTCTTACTTGATGCTTCCATATCTGCTTGCAGAGAGATGATTGCAGCTTCAAGTCCTTCATTCTTCTTGCTTGATTTTTCGAGATCTGCATTTTGATCGTTGATTTCTGCTTCTAGTTCTTTAATTCGATTGGATGCATAAGTATGAAACTTTTGATACTTGTCCACCTATCCATTCAGCATTTCTATTTGATCTTTCATTTGAGAGATCATCTCATTGTAGATAGAATCTTTCTTATCAGTTTCCTTTTGTTGTTCTTCAACTTTTATCTTGATAGCTTCTTCTAGATCCACAACTTTACTTTCACTATCTTCACCATTCATTGTACCAATGAGACAATCAGGACCCCAATCACTATCTGATTCAATTTCTGCTAACCATGTTTTCTGAGAGATCTCCTTGTTTCGAGTAGACTTCTTCTTTTGCTTCTTTGCCGTGAGCAATTTCAGATCATGGTCAGAATCTTCTTCATCTTCACTGGACACTTCATCATCATCTTCATTTGCATAGAAACTCTTCCCCTTTTCAAATTGTTTCCCTTTACCATGTTTTTCTCTATAAGGACATTTAGCAGCATAGTGACCAACTTTTCCACACTCAAAACATTTGAAGGGAAGCTTACCTTTGAATCTTCCTGTACCTAGTTGGAGCTTTCTCACGAAATTCGCTTCTTCTTCATCGGATATATAGCTGGATTCTTTGACAACTTCCTTTTCCTTTCCTTTTGTAGATGCCTTAAACGCAACTTCTCTTATTTGAGAAGGACCTCCTTGTCTCATTTCAAAAGCAGTCAGAGTACCATGTAATTGAACAATAGTAAGCGTTTGCAGATCTTGCCTTTCTTCAATAGCTGAAACTTTAGAGTCAAATTTTGAAGTCAAGGATCTTAAGACTTTTTCAACCAAAGTAGTATCAATTATGGTTTTACCCAAATTTCTCATTCGATTTACAATATCATCCAGACGTAAGAAGAAATGGGCAATACTCTCATCACTATGCATCTTCAAATTTTCATATTCAATTCTAAGAGTTTGGAGTTTTGCACTTTTTACCTTTGTATCTCCTTCATAGCTTAGAATGATTTTGTCCCATATTTCTTTTGCTGAATGTAGCTGCATCACTTTAGCAAATTCTGATTCATACATGCTTCCTAATAAGACATTCACTGCTTTGGCATTGATTTCATACTTCTTCCTTTCTGCTGCATCAGTAGGAATACTTGCCGGGTATTGATAACCTTCTTCCACGATTGCCCATACATCTGCACCAAGACTTTGCAGATATGTTTTTGTACGTACCTTCCAGAATATCAGATTGCTTCCATTGAATATAGGTGGCTTTATAGACATTATTCCTTCTTGACTTCCCATTGCGACGGATCTCCTTTAAGCGATCAAGCTTCTCCACAAGGACCCGCTCCGATACCAATTGTTGGGAAAAATACTGAGAGGGGGGGGTGAATCAGTATTTACTGCATATTCAAAACTTTTTACTTTTTCATTCCTTAAAACCCATACGCTACTTTGCTGAAGCCAAGTAGCGTATACACGCTGATATCCTTCATAAAACTCGCGTATACACAGAGATCTAATTATGCCATTAGTTCTTCACTTATATCATTCCATCATTCATTCATTAGATGTTCTATAAACAATAAACATGTGCAGTAAGAACAGAATAAACCATCACACAAAGCATCACACATGAACACCAGGATTTTTAGGTGGAAACCCAAGTCGGGAGAAAACCACCGCTGCAGTTGCTCAGCCTTCAATATTTTATTATAGAGAAATCATCTTACAACATATGTGCTGGTGCAGACTCTACCAGCACGCAGGCACCCACCTGCGCTCGTTTACCAGCCTCTCCTGGAAGGGAGCTCCAACCCCCTGACTCGTTTACCAGCTTCTCCTAGAAGGGAGCTACGACCCCCTGATCTCGTTTACCAGCCTCACCTGGAAGGGAGCTACGACCCCCTGATCTCGTTTACCAGCCTCACCTGGAAGGGAGCTACGACCCCCTGACTGAAGGCTACAACCCTCAGCACCTCTATGGACCAAGTTTCATCAATTTTCACACTGGATCCAAAGCTTCCTTTAGGACACCACTTGCAGGCCACATTTCATCATATTTTCAAACTGGACCCTTTCCATACTTTTAAGCTCAAACATACATCACCAACAGATACTTATCAATTCAGACAACACAGATCAGATAGCAGAAACATAGTAGAACAGATCAGAAATTTCATACCCCTTGCATCAGCAAGCCCTAGTTTGCATACGCGCTTTCCCTTCACTGATGTCGCGTGTATACGCGCTTCCGTCCATACAAACCAGCGTATAACTCAGTGTATAATTTATTGCGCATACGCGCTTTTTCTATTAATGCGTATATACGCGTTTCATGCGAGTAGCGTATAGATCTTCACTCATTATAGAGCAAGATACTTCTTCGCATCAGATATTCATTTCATTACCCTTTACTTCGCATGTATATACCATTTCGCATCTAAGCCTTCCACATATCTAGTAGATACAAGTACATTTCGCATTCATCCCCTTCATCATTGGTGCATCATACATTCGCATTTATCATTCATGTAACCCTTTTTTCCATTCAGATCTACTTCGTAGAGAAGTATTCATTCAAGCTCGACATCTTGCACCCACACTCACGATCTCGCACAAATGAATTTCTTCTCTTTATAGGTTTATCTTTTTTCAATACCATGAGCCAAAATAATACCATGAGCCCAAAACTACATTACTTCCGATGGTATTCCTGGACGGGGTCATTTGGACGAATCATTACCCAATACAATGGGTCAATACCATGATGGTTACCCCTGGTTTTGCTGTATCAAAACTGTATAAAGTGACATAAAATGTTAGGTCCCTATATCACTAGTATAGTCCCTTATTATTGTTAGTGTAGCCCCCTTATTGTTATTATTGAACCCTTGTAACCCCCATTTTGTTATTATTGTGCCCTTAAATTAGTATTGTCAGGTCAGCTAGGATTACATTGTGGCCCACTAGGATTACATTATGGCCCCATGGACTCCTATATATAGAAAGGAGGTTTTGTAAATTGTATCATCCAAGAATTGTGCATTTATTTAATGTATTGGATGTTGCCCCCTCGAAGTGGCTCATTTCTAAGGCGTTGATATCTCTTTTCTTCTCTTTCTGGAGCTGGTTACACAACTTTTGGTATCAGAGCTTTGGATTCTAGGGTTTCGCTGCTCCAAACAGGTCATCATGGAATTTTCGCTATAAATTCTTTTCTACGAAGATTCAGAAGCTGAAATTTTTAGGGTACGAAGCTGAAATCTTGAGAAAATTTGTCTAAAAATTTCAGAGCTTGGTTCGCAATATTTTCGGAGATATGATCTGTGGAAGTTAGGTCTTTTTTCAGGCTCCTAAACAGGTCATCGAGGCATTTGCGCTATAAAAACGTTTCTACGAAGGTTCAGAATCTGAAATTAAAATGGTGCGAAGCTGAAATCATGAGGAAATTCATCAAAATATTTCATAGCTTGGTTCACAATATTTTTGGAGATATGATCTGTGGAAGGTAGTGCTTTTTCAGGCTCCTGAATTTCATCTCAAAGAGGTGGTCGTGGGAAAAGTTCAATAACTCTCTCTATGGGAATCGGATTGGAGTGCCGTAAAAAGTGGTTGCAATTACACAGACTGCAGTTTCTTGGCTATCAATTTCAGATATGAAGGAGGAAACAGTAACATGTGGCAAGTCATACAAGTTCGCTCTACTGAACCAGTCCAAAATTGGGTCATTGTGGGAGATTGTAAATAACTTTTCCTTGAAGAATCCAAATCAGATCATACCTATGGAATTTGAAAGACAGTTCAGAAGGCTACTACAATAGTGAATTTTAGATATTGAAGATTCTCAATTACAGAGATAATTCAATTTTAATACAGAGCTCCTAAAAGGCAAGTAAAAGGTGTGTATTTTTTTTCTGAATTGCATAAGTCTTCTTTGAAGAATCAAGTTGAATTGATTCCAGGGGAATATTGTAGAATAGATATCAGTATTGGATTCTAAAATGGCCCCTAAAAAGAATTCAACTCCCATTAAGCCTTTATAAGGCTCTACTGTGACTCATGAAGACGAAGAATGGAAACATGACATATCAAAATTACAAGAGCAAGTGCAACAACAAATTTCGCTCTCACAAAGAACAACAAAAAATGAAATGGAAGTTTTGAAGAAAGGCATGGAAACTAAGATGGATGGTTTGAAGAAAGGCGTGGAAGCTCAGATGAATGGTTTGGAAGCTAAGATGGATGGCATGGAAGTGGGCATGGAAGCTAAGATTAATGACATGGAAGCTAAGATCGATGAAAACATGAAAGACAACATGGAAAACATGAAGAATGATCTAAAAGCATACATGGAAGGCTTGATGACAAGCTTAAAAAAAGAAATGATTCCTAATGGCAAAAATATAGTAGAAGAACCTCATGATGAGAACAAAATAAATGTTAATCGTGATTTCATAAACTCTAATGTTGGCGGGAAGAACCACCATATTCCAAAAATGGATATGAGGAAGTTTGATGTAAAGGATCCTGTAACATGGATACTACAGATGGAGCAATATTTTGATCTCCATAACGTGCAAAACACACAAAAGGTACGCATTGCAACTTTACATTTAGAACAAAATACATTTGTATGGTATCGATGGCTTTTCTCCCATAAAAAAAATTGTCACTTGGTCAATTTTTACGGAGGAAATTATAGCACATTATGAGGATACAAAGAGCAACACCTTCTTAGCCAATTGATAAATCTCAAACAAAAGGGTTTAGTGGGGCAGCACATTGAGGACTTCCAAAAATTGAATATAAGGGTAACTGATATTCCAGAGGAACACAGGATTGATCTCTTCATAGGCACTTTAAAGGATAACATCCAACATGAAATTCGCATTTTGGAACCAGATTCATTGGAGAAGGCATTCAGGTTGGCAAGAAAAGTTGAATGTAAAATAATGGTGACAAGGAAGCCTACCACTCAATTCTATAAAGAAGGAAGTGTTGCTACGCCTAGATTTCCACAACCTACAAGGTTGACACCATAACAATTGGAAGAAAAAAGAGAAAAAGGGCTTTGCTACAGTTGTGATAGAAAATACACTAAAGGTCATAAGTGTGCTGAGAAGAAATTATTTTACATAGATTGTGAAGAGGAAGAAGAAAATGAACAAAAAGAGGATATACACCAGGAACCAACCCTAGAAGAGGAAGAAATGAATCCGAACATATCGTGTAATGCACTGGCAGGAATTACCACTCCTCAAACTCTCAATATACAAGGACAAATCAAGAAGAAAAAGGTAATAGTGTTGATTGATTCAGGTAGCACCCATAATTTTATTCATTGTAAGGTATCCAAGGAATTAAATTGTTTCCTATACCCAGCACCAGAATATCAAGTGATGGTTGCAAATGGAGGAACTATAAATTGCTCTGGAAAATGCCATAATATCAAGCTAACCATGGGGGAATATGTATTGACTATTCCAATGCTTTCCATTCCCATGGGAGGTGCTGATGTTGTACTAGGAGTACAATGGTTACAATCTTTGGGGACGGTAGCTTTTAATTTTCAAGAACTTTTCTTGAATTTTTTTTCATAAGGAAAGGAAGTCGAATTACGGGGTATTGCGGGGAAGCCAGGAAGGATAATAAGCTCTAATGTCATGACAAAGCTTCTAAAGAAAGAACAGCGAGGCGTAATTGCACAATTATGCTCACTAGAAGTTCCAACATCAAAATCATCTATTCCTGCAGATCTCCAACAAGTCTTGGACAATCATTCCAAAGTGTTTGAAACTCCCAAAGGACTCCCACCTATTCGTGATCATGATCATGCTATTCATTTGATTCCAGGAAGTGTTCCTCCAAACATCAGGCCTTATAGATATCCTTACTTCCAAAAGAGCGAAATTGAACGTATGATCGCAGAAATGTTAGAGGCGGGTATAATTAAACCTAGTCAAAGTTCTTTCTCTGCTCCTGTAGTATTGGTACACAAGAAGGATGGATCATGGCGAATGTGTCCGGATTATAGGGAGCTCAATAAGCTCACCATTAAAGACAAATTTCCCATTCCCGTGATTGATGAATTATTGGATGAATTACATGGAGCAATTTATTTTACCAAGTTGGATCTTCATTCAGGATATCATCAAATTAGAATGAAGACTCAAGATATTCCAAAAACAACATTTCGAACTCATGAGGGTCATTATGAATTTTTGGTCATGCCTTTTGGCCTTACCAATGCACCTTCTACATTTCAAGGGTTGATGAATTCCATTTTCAAACCTTCCTTAGAAAATTTGTGCTAGTATTTTTTGATGATATACTAATCTACAACAGGTCTTGGAAGGATCATGTTGAACATGTTGACAGGGTGCTCAAACTATTGCAGGAGAAACAACTATATGCAAAAAAATCCAAATGTTTCTTTGGAGTACAAGAGGTGGAATATTTGGGTCATATTGTATCTCACGAGGGTGTGAAAGTAGACCCTAACAAAATTAAAGCCATTAAGGAATGGAAAGTCCCCACAACTATAAAGAAGTTGCGAGGATTTCTCGGGTTAACAGGGTATTATCGCAAGTTTGTTAAGAATTATGGGAGAATAGCAGCACCTCTAACAACATTATTGAAGAAATATGCATTTTCATGGACTCCCGAAGCAACTAAGGCCTTTGAACATCTTAAAGAGGCAATGTGCCTAGCACCGGTCTTAGCTACGCCAGACTTCACAAAAACCTTTATCGTGGAATGTGATGCCTCAGGAAATGGAATTGGTGTTGTTTTAATGCAGGAAGGAAGACCCATTGCTTTTGAAAGTCGTCCAATCAAAGGAAAGTATTTACAAAAACCTATTTATGAGAAGGAAATGTTAGCAATACTGCATGCACTAAAGAAATGGCGAACTTACCTAATGGGAAGACACTTCAAGGTAAAAACTGATCATGATAATCTTAAACACTTTTTGGAACAAAGACTATCGTCAGAAGAGCAGCAAAAATGGGTCACAAAGATGTTGGGTTATGACTTTGAAATAATCTACAAAAAAGGAAAGATTAATGTTGTTGCAGATGCACTCTCAAGAAAGAATGAAGAGGTGGAAGCATTGCTTTGTGCCATTTCTATTATCCAACCAGATTGGATAACTAAAGCAAGAGATGAATGGAAGAAGGACAAAGATGTATGGACATTCATTCAAAAGTTGCAGCAAGATCCTAGTACATCTGATACATTTAGTTGGAAAAATGATTCCTTATGGTACAAAGATCGCTTATATCTTTGTAAGAATTCCCAACTAAAACAAAATATTCTTCTCGAATTGCACACTTCTCCTTTAGGAGGACACTCAGGATTTTTAAAAACTTACCACAGGGTGAAGAAAGAATTTTTTTGGGATGGCCTTAAATCTGATATTCGAAAGTTTGTGGCGGAATGTTTGGTTTGCCAGCAGAATAAAGTGGAAACAATTAAGAACCCAGGACTTCTACAACCTTTATCCATTCCAAGTCAACGTTGGGAGGAGATTTCAATGGATTTTATCACAGGTTTACCTAAGTCCGAAGGAAAGAGTGTCATCATGGTGTAGTTGATAGACTTACCAAGTATGCACACTTTTGTGCATTATCTCATCCATTTAAAGCAAGTACAGTTGCTACTACATTTATGGACAGAATTCAAAAGCTACATGGAAGCCCAAGGGTTATTGTGAGCGACAGAGATCCCATTTTTACTGGAAATTTTTGGACGGAGTTATTTTCTTGTCTGGGTACTCAATTAGCTCATAGCTCATCTTATCATCCTCAATCTGATGGTCAAACTGAGATAGTAAATAAATGTTTGGAAGGATATCTTCGTTGTTTTGTATCTGATAAATAAACACAATGGGTCAAGTGGTTACCTCTCGCTGAATGGTGGTATAACACTTCCTTCCATACTGTAGCAAAAATGACCCCATTTATGGCACTTTATGGATATCATCCACCATCCATCACATCATATTTAAGAAGTGGAAGATCACATCGAGCATCAGCAAGAAGTTCTCCAAATCTTAAAGGATAACCTGAATTTGGCACAAAATCGAATGAAACAACAGGCAAATCAACATCGCAGCGAGAGAAGTTTTGATGTAGGAGATTGGGTATTTTTACGGCTGCAACCATACAAACAAATTTCCCTCAAGCAAGCTAAGAAGGATAATAAATTATCACCAAAGTACTATGGTCCTTACAAGGTGTTGCAAAAGATTGGTTCTATGGCATACAAATTGGAGCTTCCTGCTTCTTCACGAGTACATCCAGTTTTCCATGTTTCATGCTTAAAGAAGGTTATAGGTGAAAATCTTCCAGTTCAAACAATATTTCCAGAACTTGATGAGGAAGGAAAAATAATATTGGAACCTGAAGTGGTCATGGAAACAAGAACTCAACAGCTACGGAATCGATCAATTTCAGAGTATCTCATCAAGTGGAAGAACTTACCCACTGAAGATTCTACATGGGAGGATGAGAATTTTATACATAAGCACCCGGAGCTACTCAAGCATTGAGGACAACACTTTTTTCAAGGAGAGGGGCATGTTAGGTCCCTATATCACTAGTATAGTCCCTTATTATTGTTAGTGTAAACCCCTTATTGTTATTATTGTACCCTTGTAACCCCATTTTGTTATTATTGTGCCCTTAAATTATTATTGTTAGGTCGGCTAGGATTACATTGTGGCCCACTAGGATTACATTATGGCCCCATGGACTCCTATATATAGAAAGGAGGTTTTGTAAATTGTATCATCCAAGAATTGTGCATTTATGTAATGTATTAGAGGTTTCCCCCTCGAAGTGGCTCATTTCTAAGGCGGTTATATCTCTTTTCTTCTCTTTCTAGAGCTGGTTACACAACATAAAACTGTACATTATTTAACAAAATAGGAAATTCAGGGGCTATGTAATTAATTTCCATCAGATCTTTAGTAATAGCCCTGAATTGTAGTTTAGTAGGCTGCCAATAATAAGATGGGATGGCTCCATATTTGCAGCAACTACTCATTGCTCCAGAATCAATTTGTGCATCCAGAGTATATGACTTGATCTTGGGAACTTTAATCTCAATGGGAATTATCACCCTATCTCCTATCCCCATAACATTGATCAATTCTATATCTGATTTTGGAATTTTATCTTCTGGAACATTCTTCATCAGCATATTGACTAATTTAGAATTACATTCATCATAATCAGAAATTAATACCTGAAGTTTGCAAGACAATTGGATCATTTCTGACCTTGTATGATGAATTGAAGATTCTAAATCTGAAATTTTTCTCCTTAGAGTATCGATTTTATCCATACCTGGAGATACTGTGATCTGTAAGGGTTTTAACATTGAATCGAACTCTTTTTCAAAGTTTTCCTCTTCTTCTGAAAATCTTTCTTGTTTCTTCTTGGTAGGCAACTGCTTTTCTAGATTTTCAAGCTTTTCGTTCAATCTTCTTCTTGATGTAAACTGGACTGGGTCAAGCTGTGAAATTTTAGCTTTGACTGCTGCAATATTTGCCTGCAAATCTTCTGAAGAATTGAAACTGAACATTTTAATGTCAGGAATAAAAGTTTCATCTTTATCAGATGAGCTAGAATTCAATTCTAACTTTTCAATTTCAGGAATTTTATTATCTTCAGAGTGAGAAGAAGAACTAGAGACTTCAAAATATTCACCATCTGAATGGGAAATAAGATCCCAATCTTGTGGATTATGGACAGTAGAAAAGATATCCACAATTTTCATTTGCTTCTTGTCTTTCTTTTCTCTACAAGCATTAGCATAGTGACCTTATTTGCTACAAATAAAACAAACAACTTTTTTAGAAGGTTTTGTCCTTTTCCTAAATACTATCCTTCTTCCTTTAACAGATCTCTTTGAAGGATAATATTTCTTTCTCTTAGGCACATATTTATCAGGCTTGCAAGAACAAGACTTTTTAGAAACTGTTTTGGTACTTTTCTTATGACATCCAAAATCATAAGTTTATTTGAAATTATTCCAGAATTTTGTACTAAAGTGCATTTGTTTCTTAAAATTCTTCTTAGCTTTTCTTTCTGCACATTCGTTCTGCAAAATTGTCACTATCAATTGTTGTATAGCTGCAAAAGATTGGCCTTCCAAATTTACTTTGTGAGTCTCAATATACTGGTTAATCAAATCAGGAATTTTTTCTGGCATGGACTGTATGTAGTACCTTAAATATGCCACATTATGAGTATCATTTGCCTGGTACAATAATTTTTGCATAACACAAAAGTATTCATGAAAATGGTCAATATTACATATTTTCTGGGAGAAAAATAGTTGTGCATGGTGAGATGAATCCTCAGGAACTAATCCAACAAATTCGTGTTTCAAAGCATCAAACAAAGCTTTCAGAGGATCATCATGTTCAACTATTTTATCTTTCTCATCTTTTGACATTTTTTCCCACCATTGCTTCAATATACCAGTAAAAGACCAAATAATCTGAGTCACTATATCTGACCATTCATCTTTTGTTTCAGCTTTTCTCTGTAAGGCCCAAGCATGTACATTATGCAACACAGCAATGGCTTCATTATAATCTAGACAATCAATATTTACCAACAATGAATTCCCATATCCTCTAGTAGTAGGATTGTCTAGTCTTACTGGTGTGGACTGGAGAGTCTCAGTGTATCTACCAAAAGGGCTTGTAGCAGATGCTTCATGAGCAGTAGTCCCACTGGAATCTCTCTTTCCTTTATGAGGAAAATTAAAAGGTTCATTGCTATCTCTTTTTGAACTTGGTTCACCCTGTGCAGGTTCACCAGGGGTTCTCTGAGTAGAAGTTACTCCTGATATGGCCAAAATTGTAGGAGCAGATGGTTGGCCATTTTTTTTCATCAAAGATCTAAGACTGACATAATTCTTGGGCAGTCTTAAACTTTCAACAGAAGGAAATTCAGTTAGTCTAGTTCTCATCAATTATGTTTTTTCTCTAGCTAAGCTGATTCCTTTTTGAATTTTTTCAAGTCTAAGTTTATCCATATTCTCTCCCCCTTTAAAAAGAATGTAGTTATGCGCATCAGGACTGTAAGAGAATTTCAACTTAGAACTTGATGCAGCTACTTCTCTATAATGAGGAGGTGAAGCAGGCTCTAGAATTGCATCTTTAAGATGTTCTAAAGATTTAGAGATAATACCCATATTTGATTGAACATCATTCAATTTCTGGGTATGTTCATTTTGTATTCCCAAAACTTCATTATAGCCTGTATGCATCTTCTTAATATGCTCTTTGATCTCAAGAACATCTTTGGCTATATCATCTATATTCTGCAATATACAAATTATTTGGTAATTTGTATACTTATGCGTATTTTCAGAATCTTTCTGTTCAGGATCTGTCACCTCTTTCATGTGTAACCATTGCATCTCAGCTTTTACAGTTCCATTCTTAAAAATTTTCTTGGAATTTCCAGGTTCAAGATGCCTTTCACCTATCTTGGCAACTATTTCTTGCTGAGCTCTTGGTAATGACAGACTTTTGATTTCTGGAATGAAAATTTCCTGGTTAGGATGCTCTGAGGAAGGTTCTGTCTGAAAAGTAGAGGATGAAGATGGTATAAAAAACTGACAATCATCAGTTTTATGTGATGAAGATTTTTTATGAAAATTCTTTGGAGCAGGCTGTCTAGCAGATAGGCTTCTGGGAACAGATACAGGGGTCTGTGAAGATTGTGGAAGAACTGATTTATTTGGGAGATCCCTACCCCCCGAAAAAGAAGATGTAGAGTGAGAAGACATGGAGCGGGTTATGGATGGAGTAGTGAACCGTAGTCCAGAGGACCCATCAGGATGTTGGATGATAGATAACTACTGGGGTTCTTTAGATGTTTGTAGTTGAGGATATTTCTGGGAGAGTGGAGTATAAGTAATATTCCATTCTTCAGGGAGAATGCAGTCTGCAAAACCAACTTGTAAAGGAGCAGTATTACCAGGGCCAACTATTACTCCTTCTTTAAGTGCTCTATCTTTTAGCCTTGGATTTATTGGAGGCATAGAGGTAGATACAAAGCGTAAGCAAATAGAAGCATGAAGTTGGGCTATTTGTGAATTAGGAGCAACATTATACATACATACATACATACATACATACATACATACATACATACATACATATATATATATATATATATATATATATATATATATATATATATATATATATATATATAGAGAGAGAGAGAGAGAGAGAGAGAGAGAGAGAGAGAGAGAGAGAGAGAGAGAGACACACACACACACACATATATATCAATTTTTTAAATTAAATTTACTTGTCCCTGCCTTTAAAGCGAGCATCATAAGTCTTTTTAAAAAGAAAGTCCATATAGGTGAAATTAGTTTTCAAAAGTGGAGGAATAACCTGTTTCAAGTATTTTTAATAACCCAACGTTTTGGACTTCATAGGTGAGTCCATCATCAGGGGTAAACGCCCATTATTCTTTGAAAGAATTATGAGGATTAGGGAAAAGGAATAATAATATAAATAGTAATTTTTTAGGAACATTTTTATTATTATTAAGGAGGTCGGTTGGGCAAAAGGATATGTAATTTTATTTATTTATTTGATTAATTAAATTAAATTAATTTTTTTTTTTTTTTTTTTAACTTATTTATTTATTTATTTATCTATTTATTTATTTATTTTATTTTTTATTTTTTATTTTTATTTATTTATTTATTTATTTTAAGAAATTATTATGTTCAAGAATAATGAAATTAATAACTGGAGAGGTAATATTAAAAGGTAAGGTGGTAATTCTTAAAAAAGATTACTAATTTAAGGATTTATTATTGTTAAGTTTGATGTCATGAAAGGTATGATATATTAGAGGTTTCCACATATTGCTAATATTAAGACCATCATCTCGATTTATGTTAGTTTTCCTTTTTTCGATTTCTATGGCCTCTTTGATTTTTATTTTTAGGTAATGATCTTCTTTGGATATAAGTTTAGCATCTTCCATTCGAATGTAATGAGAGGATGAGAAGGCGTGATCTGCTAATGCAGATTTTTCCGTTCTATTTCTAGATATGTCAGCAATATGTTCCTTAAGTATAATGTTAAGGGATCTACCGGTTTCACCGATATATTCTTTTCCACAAGAGCACAGTATGATGTAGACTCCTTTTTGCAATCTAGGGTTTATAGGGTCCTGTGACTCGTTTTTGTGCACAATTGATCCTTTATTTCTATTATAGGTTAGATAAATAAATTTTTCCTCTATTCAAGGAAATACTTAATCCACATCGCATGATCACTTGAAATTAATGCGATGACTCCCATTCATCAACGATTACAAGAACATAAAAATTGGGGATAACTATGCGATAACATTGAAGTCACACAAAGAGTATATTATTGCGCTTTAGAACTTTTGGAGTTCATCATGATTTTTTTGGACTTAATGCGATGATGGTATTCTCCTTTTAGAAAATTGAAGTGATATCAATAGATATCCTTTTTGCACTCCATTATATACACCTTGCAATATTTCTATGTATGCTATGTTTTTCCTCTTTCATTGAATAGAGTCCACCATTCTCATTTTCATCGCACGATCCACAAAGATGTTTGTGCCCAATATTCCTTGCGTTGAGACCAAATCGACCCAATTAAATTCCTCCATGGTGGTCTAGGGACATTACGTTTTTGGAACTCTTGTTGATACCTGTAACACCCTCTTCCCACATTTACTCAAGCTACCCGGTCCACTTGGGTAAACATTTGACAAGAGGCTAGTATGATCTGATCCAACCTCCTAGGTCACCTTAAGGAAGTGGAACTAACACCACACAACTACACAGACCCCTTGCACCTGGTACAAGACACCCAAGAGCCATCCAGACCTTCTAGGTGGCTAGCCTCTAAGTCAAATTGACCTTTTAGTGCATCAATCCATTAGTCTCTCCCTTGATATGGGAAAGAGTGCAACTGGAAACCTCCAGTCACTCAGACAACATCGGAATGTGTGCAACTGAGTAATTTTTCAAATAGTTTTGTGCCTGTGACCCCCGATTTCTATGCCACTTTTTCAGGCCCAGGACTTAGGTCACTTCCCAGAACTCCATGACACTTGGATAAATGAAATACAATGGTGGAATAATGATGTAAATTCAATGACTTGAATAAGGAATTGACTGGACCCCTACTAGCCATGACAGGAATTTCTCCAAATAGGTCACAAATATGTAATATATAGGTTTAAACATCATATCTAAGAATAGGGATCTCATACTTATATGAGAATCGCTAATAAGGACTGATTCCTTATATCATTAGCTACATTATCATCTATTAGGTCATATATTCATTTCGCATTCATTTACAAATTAAAAAATGATGATAACCATACATTTTCACTGTCATAAAACACATTCATAACCAACATATAAACAACATAAATACTGAGGATACAAGAACCATAAATTCTACATAGAATCTTGTACATTTACACATAAATTACCATGGAAAGGAACTCTTATTAAGGAATGAAAAATCCAACCTGATATGGACTTCCACGTTCCACCCGACCATATATTAACTAAGACTTATCTCTCTTTATCCAATCACCCCTGTTCCATATTCCAAGTATGAATGTGGGACTTGAACCAAAAGAACCAACCAGGGCTTCCCAAGGCTAAACCACCTCTCCCTCAAAAATAGAAACATGCTTTGATGTAATCCTCACGAGATCACTAGGCCATAAAAATGCATGGATTCCACCATAATTCTCCACATACACCATGACAAATTTTCTTGTCTCCTAGTCTCTAGGCTTTACCATGATCCACAGTCTGATCCAAGGATCACTAGGCCATAACTGAGGCACCACCCTCCAAGATTTATTATATATCTCGCCATTCACCAGTAAGGATTCCAGGCATGATCAAGGGAAACAACATATATAATTTACCGTATATCCCTCCATTCACCAGCTGAGGATTCCTAGGCCCACTGAGGAACAAAATACTTGAATTTATCATGACTCACATTCTGGTTCAGGGGTTACTAGGCTAGTTGCTTTACTGCAATTCATAGTCCCATTCAGGGATTACTAGGTCATGTGTTATTTCATTTAGAGATCCACCTCAATCAGTCTTGAATCCATTCATAAATCTAGCTCAACCAAAACATGAGAACCCCATCACACCATGGCTATCCAGAAATGGAAATTCTAGGCTTCAAAAAACTGTCACCCCTAGAAAACCCAATGACAATGACAACAAGATAGCCAATTACACACTTTCATAACCATGCACGCCAAATATAACAAGGAAATCATACATGCAAATCGATACCTCAAGTAAACCCATTTTAGATGCTTGATCCCACTCTTCCTTACTTTATATTTTCTTCCTCTTTTCAATTTATTCCTTTCTTGATCCAACATTGATGTTCTCCAAGAAAAATCTAAGTTTCCAAGAGTGTGAAAGATAGAATAGAGAGAGATCTAAATCTGAACTGCTGAAAGGTTACACTGAAAAAAGGTACCATTTGATCCTTAGAAGCCTTTTTAATCAATTAGGCCTATATTTTCTTCATTTTCCATTATTTTCCTTAATTTTCCTCTTCACAAGAAACCTGTAGCCTTTTACCTTCATTTTCTCCTAATTTCCATTATTTTCATAAATAAATTAGAAAATTCCATTTTTCCTTTTCATTTTCCAATTTACTTTGCCATAATAAACCAAATGAACACCCACACTAGGATGTTTTTCCCCAACATTCAACTTGAAATAAGTGTCCCATAACCGTGGTTATTATTTTTCCTTTATTAACTTTATTTACATGGAACTTTCACCAGGGTTGTTACGATACCTAACCATTGCAAAGTATGTAAAGAGGATTGCACATATCCAATCATGTTCTCTTACGCAGTCAATTAACTAATGGTTCCTTATCAAAATTCCCTTGACTCCGTTGAGAAACTATGACTCTAACCATTTCTTATTAACATAAAACCATAGCCATTTGGCTCTACGATGGATCCAGACCCATTAACAAAGCTTTAGGTTCAAAGATGCTAGGATTAATACACAGGTTCAAGAACTTAGACAAGCCCTTCTAATATTATTATATAACCCGAACTCTTTCGATTGTGAAATCCTTAATATTTTTCTAGTATTTGAATGGAAGATTTCCCCTTCATTTTCATAAATCCATTGCGCACAAGACATATCCTTACACTAGAGATCAATCCATGTTAACAAGCTACAGGGCCCGCTTTACATAATTACTTCCATATAAATCATTAGACATACAAATATATTTATGTCTCAATTCTTAAGACAGAAGATCATTGGATATGCAAATAGATAAATGAACATAAATATCTAGTATTTTTTTCCATCAAATAAATTTAGACATAGGGCATACAAATTTAGTCCCACAATAAAATATCCATGTCTCAAAAATATACATACATAAACTTCTTCTCCTGATACGACCTTATATAACAATAAAATTTGTGGTCCATAATTTTCTATTTCTAGCTCTCCTCTTTTTTGCTGTTCGATTCTGATGTATTTTTCACATACTTGGAATACAAAAGAATTATGAACTTCCATAATTTTAGATACATTATTTTCTCAACGAAATTCTATTTCTAGACTATATATCCCAAAATAAACTTAACTAATTCTAAATTATCTCCAACCCCCTTAGATATTGTCGATATCTATCCCAAGGACTAGATATGATTACATCAATCTTTATTCACATGACTTATGCACACCTCTCATGAAAACATAAGAAGCACTATAAAATAATTAATTTATGACCTATCTCTTTGACAAGTAAAACTACTAACCCTAACTTAAAAATATATTCTTGGTAGTGAGATGCAACTGCATAAGGAATGATTATAATTTAGTGGTGATTCATCTAGAGGTTATGAAGAGCCATGAAGATACATTTTTTATATGTTAAAATTGTACTTCTTGTTTTTAATGGTTATGAACACATTTCAGGATTCTTTAGTAGGTTTTGTATGTATGATTAAAGTGGGATTTTGGAAAGGTGTCATGCTATCAGATTGATGGAAGATTGTTGTTATGAGTAGAGAAAGTTATGAGCAGGATATGAAAACATTATGACAATAATAATGTGACTACTTGTGAATTCCTATATTGAAAAGCCTGTGGATCTAGTTTTAAATATTGTGAAAAGTAGTCCACACCAAGTTCAAGAAGGTGGGTGCTTCCACTGAGGTTGGTTCCTCGATCGAGTTTTTTCCTATTACAGGTGGGTTCTTGGATATTCTTAACGTTGGTTCCTCAATCAAGTTCTAGCCTATTTTGAGTTGGTGCTTACACATTTTAAAGGTTGGTGCCTTAATTAGGTTGTAGCCTATTGCAAGTGGGTTCTTGCACATCTTAAGGATCAATGCCTGGAAATATATGTAAATGAATTGAAGAAGAAGAAAAAAGGAATTTATGTTTTTATCCTGCAAGGGTTTCCACATAAAAACTTGTGTTCTCTTATGCTAATGTGATGATGGCTTCTTGATGAAAATTTTCTTTCATTGTTATGATGTAGATAATTTTCTGATGCAATGGCACATAATTGATTATTGATGAAATCATTTTTAAGTGATCATTTTTCCACCACACTAATTCACCCCACCCCCTCTTAGGGTGATATTTGGTCCAAAATTACTCTATAAGATGGCTTTATTTCTCTTTAATACCCTAGAATGTTCTCCAAATGAATGTGAATACCTAATCTATGAGTTATTTTACGGTTTAACGGATGTTGAATGAAAAAATTTACACTTGATTATGAGTTTAACTAATGATTCACATTAAAAGACCATTTTATTTATTTACTTTTATTATTTTTATTTTTCTTTATGTGTATGGTTCATTGTACTGGAGATCAATACTAGCTACATCCACAGGAAAATCACCTTTGTGTAGGTGAACCGATTATCTTTCATGTAGAAATGACTCCCAATGAGAAAGCATGCCAATCTTGGTGGGACTAGAACTCGGGTGGGGAGTGTAATATCGACTCTTCCCTACCACCCAAGCTACACAAACGTGACATATTAAAATACCATTTAACATATTATAATACTTTTTCATAAGTTGAATCGATAATTCTAATGAAAAAATATATATAATTGTTATAACCATTAGCAAGTTTAGTGTGACAAAGTGATATATATATAATTTAAGGTCATCGTCAAGTTTGACACCAAATTGGTATATGGTGCCCCTTTGTTTTTGGGACAAGGGAGCCACCTCCCATAGTTATTTGACTACTGAAGTTTATGGAAGTGTATATACTCTAACCCCCCTCTATATTAAAACTTGTGATATCATAAGAGGATGTTTTACTCCATCTCTATAATCATAAATAAAATATTATAATAATTAGATGTAGTAATCTCTCATAAAATTTCCTAAATCTTAGGTTGCACTATTTAATATACAAATTTGACCTCTCCCTTATTTGAGAGTATATTGCACAATGTAGGATAAACAAAAACCTCATCATTTCCGCATATTTCACATAATATTTTCTCAGATGACTCCTTTTGTTGTTTCCATATTCCCATTTCACATTTAAACATGTATGAATTTATTTTTATTTGTTTTATTACATATTTTTCATTCCATAAAAGGATACCCTTCATGTATTTATGTACTTTAATATATCTTCATATATTTTAAATTATACTATTATTGTTATGAAGAATTATGATCTATGGATAAATCAAATTCCCTAAGTGTGGTGCTAGGCACTTGGAACAATAGATTAAAGACTTTTCTATCACTTTCTCTAAGAATAAATAGACACATAGAAAGATAGAAGAACCTACTTGTGATCCAAGCGCTTCCTATTCTCCTTCTATCGCTTTTTTTGTAACTTCCAATCCAACTTAGATCGCCAGATTTATTCCTGCAATTATAAATAGAAAACAACAAACATATTGCAATATATGGATGCCTAGTTATCTTGATCACTTAAATCGATTAAACATGAAACATATATATCATTCAAGAGTCCATTGCATGAGAAATAGAAACATAAACAGATACATATGTGAGAAAATGAAAAATAATATTTATTAAAGAGTAGAAGGGGGAGGTTACAACCAATGATCGATTTGATGTCACCAGCTCCAGCTTCATTCCAACCTCATCACATTCAACATCTCACCAGTAGCATATCACTTCTTTCACTCTCTCAATTGAGAATCCAACAACATTTCTTTTCTAAAATTAGTCCTTCCCTAGCACTAGGATCTGTGCTCAATTTATAGGGCAACTGAAGGTAGTTTCTCAATGAATGAATTTATAATAATATGAAAGACATGTTTCCAAGTTCAGAGGTGTTATATGGACACTTGGATTCAAAGTTTGACACATATGGACTCTTCTAGAAGGAACTGGACATGTGTATATTCTAGAACAATGATAATTTCTCTCTCATTTGACCAACACACCCTTGAATGTCTCAAAGTTCATTGTAGTGAATCCTTGAATGGAGGGAGATTCATATGCAATGCAGTTAGTCCCTTGAGAGGTAGCATTGGTGAGCTCATAAGTGATATAACATATACTTCAAACATTGGAAATATCACAATAGAAGCCAATGATTTATTCTTCTCTTAGGGAATATAGCAACTGAAATGATAGGGAATGATAGACCTTATTTCATTGGTCCTAGGGATGATGTCCAGTTTAACCAGGTCATGGGGGATGATGCCCAAATTGACCTATAACATTTGCCCCCTAAAGCATGAATTCAGAATAATAACAATAGTTTGAATGAGATGCTTTACGATGTGATGAGATGGAACTGAAGAGGAGTGGCGACCTGCATCAATCTTATAATACATTACATCATGATATTTTCATATTGATCACGAATTTGTGAGGGAGGAATTCCCATGCTCATCACATAAAATATCTAATAATATGTACATAGTGCAGAAAGTCATCTACATTGGAATGTTGCTCAATACAGACATGCCTACAGATATAGGCCCATGTTCGGATGATGATATGTATGTAAGGTCATCGTACAGATGATGTGTACAACAATCCTGAAATCACAGCCTGGATGGCTGAAACTAGATCTGGGGTCTTCTTATCTTGTTCACTCTATCGTTCGGGTACAAGTCTAGCCATGCGAACATATGATTTGTAGTCAAACATGGTAAGACATCGTTTGATTACCAGCCAATTATGTGAGTTGTTAAAAAATGCGAGAGAACCACCATTGATGTTAATGGCTCTCAAGGTACCACAGTACATTTCGTAAGGCGTGAATAGATGATTTGACGTCAAACATCAAACAAAATATTTCGGTCAAAAGTCTAGAATCAAGGATCTTGTTGATGCTGTAACAATCCTCATGGTACTGGAAGATGATGTTTCTAAGTTAACTTCCTAGATGATGATTTGATGTCAACGGGAAGCCACTTTATCGCGAAATGGGAGTTACCAATTTCAGAGACAAAATGTAACTTGATATAGAAATGTTCAGGGATGACTATCATGAGAATGAAAGTTTATGAGTATTGCAAAAGGATGAGTATTCATTGGATGACTTCTCTTGAACATATCGGCAACACTAAGATGAGCTAGAAGCATTGACCCAAAATTGAAGTGAAGGTATGATGAACCATAGGTATGAATGAATCGTCAAGAAGATTACCCAACCCAAACAGTCGTGACGATGGAGTGAAGTTTCATGTTCAAGAGTGACCTGCTACTGTAAAATTTCTGTTCACTTTCCCAAATTTTCCTCAGCCATTTTTTGACCAATACCTCTTTATTTTTTAACAAGCTTGAGGAGGATAACATATTCTTGATCTATAATTCAATCCTTCAGGTGAACAATGTATCGCTATTTAATAATTTAACGAGTCTAGCCATGAATGAAGCTCAGTTCTTGCCACGATCGACAAGCCTATTGCTATTTTATGTTTTAATGAGCCTAACAACTGTGACAGCCCAGTACTTTTTCATATTTAGAGAGTTTGAAAAAGAGGACAAAAGAAAACTCCATAAGTAATTTTTTTGTAAAGCTGCGCCCAGATCCGAAAAAGTGTAAAATGATATCTGAGAGAAACTCCTAGCCATGTTGGACTAAGGTTTTCCTTTTTCGTAAATAATCTATCTTAGTCTGGAAAAGTGTTAAACTTATACTGAGTAGATATCAATTCATTTACTTTTATGAGCTCAAAAATACAAGTGCTCACCAATATTTTCACATTATCAGTCTGAAAAGAGATAAAAGAAGACTCCAGGGGTTCCTTTTTCTTTGTTATCGAAGCTCGAAAAAGAGATAAAGTGTGCTTCAAGTCATTTTTCATTTTTTTCAAAGCTCGAAAAATAAGGATAAAAGTATGCTTTGTGGTCAAATCACTCTCGAAATAAATGTGCACAACTAATTTGCTATATTAGTTTCAAACATGTTTAGAACAACATCAAATGGATTAAAAATACCTGTTTCATGACAAAAAATGAACAAAACCATAGCCAAAGAAATAAACATGATTTCCAAATACTCAAATGACTAATTAAAAGAGTTTTTACTATTCATTTTTACCATTTGACAGTTACCATTTTCATTTTGGAGCTCTGAACCTGTTTTTTCCCCTGAACTTCAGCTGTTGATTGTGATCAATTCTGTGGATAGTTTTCCTTGCCGTTTGATCCAAGTTTTTGCCATAAACCTCCTCTTTCTTTCAGTAGTCTTTTTAATTTCATTTCAATGCATTTTTTTAGGGATTTGGGCCCCTTAGTGTAAACCTATTTTCAAAAGAAGGCAACACACCCTTGGATGTTGAAACCTACATTGGAATGTACCTGAAATGAAGGCTAGGTGCATATGAAACACATTGTCTCTTGTCCAAGGCTACGTTGGGCACAATTCACATTTTTTATTCTTGCAGTGTGCCCAAATTTTTCCTATTTTTTTGCATGAAAGGGGTCCTAATGAGTCTTATAGTTGTATTTCAGGGATTCAACAGACCAAAATGACAATTACTTGGAGGGAAAGAGAGCATGAAGAACAAAACATGATTTCCCTTAATGATACATGTGTTGTAAGAGCCCTCAGAGACTGTAGGTTATTGAATTAATGTTGTCTATTGGGTATGAGGCAACAGATGGAACTATTGGAGTTCCTTGTTCATGCATGGGATCCAAAAATTGAGGCATTTCATATTGGGACAAAGTGGTCCCAATTTTAGTGGAGGATATCTATTTTCTGATAGGCTTGTCGAGGAGAGGCCTACCCATTTCTCTCTTAGGTTCTGATCTTGTAGGAGAGACAATGAGATACTTTATATTGCAGTATTTCAATCCAGGGGCGGAGCCTAGCAAGGATGGGAAACTAAACATCCGCGATGTTTAGTATTTTCCATTGAGAACCATCATATTCACGATCGTAGAGCTTGCTGGTACTGCTTCACTCCATGTAGTGAAAAATATCTTATATGCATTATGTGCTAGAGTGAATGGAACCAACAATTCTTAATTGTGCTAATGCCATAATTTCTCAAATGAAAGAAAAAATGAGCAAGGAAAAGGGAGGAAGAAAGAAAAATTTCAACTATGGTTCGATCCTGATTTCTTTTTCCATAGAGAGGATTCCACTAATGCAACCTCAACATGTGATGCTAGGTATATCTAACCCTAGAGATCTAAGGATGCAGAGATAGGTAGAACTGATGGCTATACATGCAAGCCAATCATCTATCGTGTTCTCGACTTCATTCTTCGCCTATTTTAGGCAACAGATTATATCCATTGATGATTGTGCATATGTAGGCTTCGACTTCTGAGGAGATCCAGATTTAGCTTTACCAGAAGGCACTCAATGGGGTGAAATTGGTTAGAATGTTTTGACCATATTTTTTGATTTTTCTAAGGCTTATACATGTTTTTGTGTTTTAATGTCTTCCCAAGTCTAAACCAAATTTTTGATGTAATGCGGATGTGGGTCAAGTTCAACCAATGGGAGAACCAGAGCATGGAGGGGATGAGCCAATAGATACGATTGTCGGGAGAGCAGTCCTTCAGGATTTAGATATGGCTAAGACTCTTGCTGAGCTTCAGCAGCACATACAGGGGTTGACCTTGGGGATTTCAGATTGTTGGATCAAAGAGTTACCCATGCAACTACAGTGCCACACTATTGGTGTTCCTAACCACTTGATGCGGTGTAGGATAGCTAGATCAGTAGCATGTTATCATGAGCACCACTAGTTTACTTTTGACATGTTGCATACATTTTGAGGTCAGATGACCAATGTGTCTTGGGCACAAATTTTGTAAAAACCTATAGCTATCTATCTATTTGATTTAAGTTTTTTCCAATGTTTATTGTGTAATCCTATTCAATTATGTGAATGTATCTTTACATGTGTTGCAAATGTCTGTTTATAACATAATTCGTTAAAGAATCAGTTAATGTGTTCAAGTTTCTAGAAATGTGTTGATATTGAATGAAATCAAAATGTCTTTCCAAAGGTCAAACTCTTAGGAACATATGATGCAGTGTTGGATTTATAACAGCATAAACACTAGTGAGTTGTAATACCACAAGTTGTGAGTCTAACCTTATAATGATGTGGTTAATACCAAATGAAATGGAAGCAGAGAGAAGTTTGATCAATGTGCTATACTCAGCGATATCATTTGTAGATCGACCGATACAAATCCCATGAAAACTCACTAACTTGTCGTTTGGAGCAAAACTGGCCAACACTGCAGAAGATGGATTCTGCATACTATGGTTACACCATTTCTTAGTCATCTAACCTATTATCATTAGATGGACCCAAGTACACCATGTAAGACCAATTTTTCTCTAAGTGAAATTGCTTTCACTATGTAAAATAACTTAATAAAACACATTTATTAAGTTGTTTATGGTCTAAACAGGAAACCCCAAAAGGAAATATTAAAAAAATCTATATTTGTTTGATTTTCTTCATGGAATAATTAATTAAACAATAATTTAATTATTATTCCAGGTCATATTTAACCCAAAACAAGGAAATTAATTAGATAAATCCTTATTTATCTTATTATTTTCTAGGAATAATTATTTAAATCTTATTAAAATAATATTCCTTGTTAAATATGACTAAATCATTTATAAATAATTAAATAAATCATTATTTATTTAATTATCATTCAACCACTTCCTTAAAATAATAAATAAATCATTTATTTATTTATTATTTACAAATAATTCCGGGTCATATTTAACCCAAAACAAGGAAATTAATTAGATAAATCCTTATTTATCTTATTATTTTCTAGGAATAATTATTTAAATCTTATTTAAATAATATTCCTTGTTAAATATGACTAAATCGTTTATAAATAATTAAATAAATCATTATTTATTTAATTATCTTTTAACCTCTTCCTTAAAAATAAAAAATAAAACATTTATTTATTTATTATTTACAAATAAAGAGATTTGACCCAAGTCAAATGCCTTTTCCCTCCAACAAATATAATAAAATATTCCATAAAAGGTGGATCTAGATTTGGTTAATATTTTTTTAATCATGCACCAAGATCTAGAATGACCCAATATTTTGTTATAAATAGAAGAGTTTTCCCATTCATTTGTCACCTTTTGTTGCCTATTATATCACTCTGGATCTATGCTCTTGGTCTGACTTTGAGCCATTATCATTGTCAAATTTTCCATCATTTCACTTTGTGAGCTCCCTTTGAGTTCTATGTTTGTCTGGGTTTTCCACACCAACAAGAGAGAGAAATTCTAGATCTTAAGTGCTGAGGACTTTCAAGAACCCATCCCATTGAGGAGAATTGGAAACACCTTTCTTGTTTTCCTCTCAGGTGCCCCTTAATATAAAAAATTCTTTCAAAAATATTTTTCTTGTCTTGTTTATTAGATGCATGGAACAAAACCTTATTTTCATGGATTAATGTCTTTTTATGCATAGATCTGGATTTGTGCAGCTTTGTCTTGATCAACCAACTGCAGATTTGAAGATATCGGCAGCCATAATTGATGTTAGGGTTATTTTTTATGCGTAGCTAAAGTGGTCTTTTTCCGACAAAAGATTCATACTAACAACTACGACTAGCACCATCAGCATACCCAACAAATGGTTCCAAATATTTAGAAATATGTAATGAAATGTAAAGCAGATTACTAACTTTAGGAAAAATCTAGAAAACAAACTAAGATAGTAAATGAAAATCAACAACATATATATACAATATAATACAAAATGTTACTACGCTCATGCTTAAGCATAGTAATGTTTCAAATACAACCCATTTCAGGGTTGCGCCAATGGAATTCCATCGTAATCTACCAACTCGTAGGCACCCTTATCAAAAATCCTTTTGAAAATATAGGGGCCATTCCATAATAGCTCAAATTTCCCTTTACCTATTACATCAGCTTCCTGACCATAAAGAAGGACTAGGTCACCCTCTGAGAAATTTCAAGGCTCGACATGCTTGTCATATTGTGCCTTTATACATCTCTTATGCGCTTCATTAGCAAATTCGGCTTCATGACGTGTTTCATCAACATGGATTAGGTTAAAAAGACACACTTCTTCAACAGACTGTCAGGTAACAAGTCAATTTCAAGTTTTAACAATAGTATTTCACAATGGATTGGCAAGATATCTTCCAAGCCATACACCAATTGAAATGGGGTAAATCTGGTTGTGTTTCTCACCGAGGTTTGGTATGCCCACAAAGGTGAGTACAGGATCAAATTCCAACTTCATTTATGAACTCCTATCTTTCGTTGAAGCATTCATTTAAGAATCTTGTTAATAGCCTCAACTTTTCCATTTGACTGTTGATAATAAGGAGTAGAACTATCATGTGACAGTTCTAATTTGGCAGTCAATTCATTCAACATATGCTTGCGAAAATGTGAACCATGATCTGTTACTATAGCCTGTGGGACCCCAAACTATGAAATGACATGATTAAATAAAAATAATGCAACTGCTTGTCCTGTATTATTGAATGTAGGCATCACTTCGGCCCATTTGGTAAATTAGTCTACTGCGACAATAGTATAACCATGCCCCCCGGATGAATCAGGCTTACAGGTCATGAAGTCAATGCCCCATTTTAAAAATGGTCCCACAGAGACAACATGATGCATTGGCGCTGGTAGTTTGTGGGTTTTACGATCAAATATTTGGCACGCATGACAACTTCTCAACGTGAGGATGCAGTCACAAAATATGGTATGCCAAAATTAACCGGAATGGAGTATCTTCTGAGCAGTAGCGTATCCAGACAAATTTCCACCACAAGCCCCAGCATGAAAATCATTTAAAACCTTTTCATCCTCCTCACAAGTGAGGAACCTTCTTAAAATTGTATCGACACCACGAAGATAAATTGTATTGCTAATGATAAGCTAATATTTCTCTTGGTATCAAATACATCACTGGTTCGAGCGAGATGTATCAAGTAGAAAAGTTTGGGTCTGGATATAAATGATAAAATCCCCATACCAAGGATCAGATGATCCAATCAGAAACAAAGACTCATCAGGAATAAATGGTTCCAATATAGTAGCAGTACTATCAGAGGGAAGGTCACAGAGAAGCTTAGCCAAAACTAAAGACTTATTTGACTTGGATTTGATGAATTTGAAATCAAATTCCTGAAAAATGACAAGCCATTTTGAATACTTACCCACCAAAAATTGACACGATAAAATGTAAGTCATGGGGTTTCAATCTGAAGTGAAAATGGTCTTCCATAATAGGATATAGTGGTGAAATATTTTGAAAACTTGAACAGTCGCCAAGGCAAGCTTTTCTACATATGAATACTTCACTTCCATATCATTGAGATTACGACACAAATAATAGATCGGATGTTCTATCCCATTTTATACATGGACCAATACCATATAAATGGTCGTATCAGCCATGAAGATATATAATAAATAATCACTCTGATAATTGGGGGGGATACATGAATGACAGCCAGACAAGTGTATCCTTGACAACATCAAAAGAAGCTTGCACAACTTGGTCCCAATGTAAGGGAATCCCATTGTTCAAGAGCTGAGTAAATCCTTTAGCCATTTCGGCATAATTAGGTATGAACCTCCTTAGGAAGTTAGCCTTTCCTTGAAGTTTCTGTAACTAAAGCAAATTTGATGGCCCAGGAAAATCAAGAATGGCTTGGACCTTCAGTGGGTCTATTCGAATTCTTTTTTTGAGATGACGAATCCTAGAAAATGACTAGAACCAACACGAAACACACATTTATGTGTATTGAGATGTATTTTTTAGTGTTGCTAGCGTAAAAAGATAGCTCTCAAATGCATCGGCTGATCAATCAGGCTTCGTGAATGGGCAGGTAAATCATCTAGATAGGGTTTAACAATGTGTTTGATGTAATTGAAAGCATAATCCATTTCTCTCTGAAAAGTTTCCCCAACGTTATTTAAACAAAATAGGAGTTTCTGATAAGAGAATGTGCCTCGGGGATAGATGAATGTTGTCTTATATTGGTCCTCTGGGTGGATATTTATTTGATTGTAGCCATAAAATCTATCCATGAACGAAAAGATTTCACATCCAACAAAATCATCAATAATATGGTCGATAAAGGGAGTAGGATAGTTGTCTTTTGGACAAGAAATATTGACATCCCTATAGTCGATGCACACTTTAATGGTTCCTTTTTTTTTCATAACAAGAACGATGTTGGAAACCCACTCAGTTAGTGGAACAAGGTAAATGAAACTAGCACACAAACGTTTTTCAACTTCTGCTTTAATGGCAGCGGCCTTCTTCGGATGAACAGGACGAAGGCGTTGATCTACTGACTTGACATCAGGGTAAATTTTAATAGTGTGTTAAATGATATTAGTATATATGCCTAGAATTTCCTCATAATACCAAGCAAATACATCAAAAAATTCATGAAAGAGATAGCGATATGTTTTGAGCTCTGATGGAGAATAAGACACACCGACATGAATGTTTTCTACAACGTCGAGTTTGGTCGAAATATCGATAGAAATGGTTTCTTCAATATTTGAAAACTTTTTCTTGGAATTGATTGCATTAATAGGAAAATAATTCAAAATGACTGTTTTGTTTTATGGGTGATATAGTTCACTAAGATTATCTTCTTCATAATCCTGAAGATGGGAGAGATGATGATGATATTCCCATGGTTCTCCTTCTGACATCATGGTTTCCAGAATATTCTCATTTGTCAAGAAGGTTGAGGAAAAAGGATCAGTTGGAGTACCATAATCTAATGAATGATCAACCCAAATGACTGACGACGATGATTTAGGATTTGCTGCCCAAGCCATGTAGATTGATTTCTTTGCTAGATCAATTGGGTTGGGTGGAAGAAACTCACCCAATGTAACAACTTCAGAATCACCCATAATATTCCTTAAGCCAGATGGTGGGGAATATATCATGTAGCGGGTCTCCTGAGAGTGGAATCCTTTAAGATTCCTACACCAATGTTATGAATTGCGAGTTGGGGTGCGTGAACTAATGGAACATTTCCAGTTACGTGGGAATTAGAGGCAAAGAAGGATAGTTGATTGATGACTATGATGACACCTTTATGTGGAAAGGCAATCATTCTAAAATATGTAGACATGATCACAGTCATAACATATACCCATGGCCTTCCGAGTAAGATATTGTAGTCAAGGGGTCCGTCAACGACCTCAACTTCAACATTCACTATTTTTCCCCCTCATTCAACATGCAGGTTATTGATAATACCACAGGGCTTATATTTACGTCCGTTGAAATCTTTCAACATCATTGGCGATTGAGATAGGCGTGGCGAGCCAAGTGACTTCCAACAGTTTAGAGACATAATGCATGTAGATGCTCCCTCATTAATAATAGTACGATGAGCAAGGTAATTGAGAACATTTAATTAGATGGAGAATGCCAATTCTACTGGCAATTGTGGCACATAGCCCGTATGATCAAATACTGCAAGATTGGAATCTGTCGGATCAATTCCACAAATTTCCAACAACAAAGCCTACTTCTGGGAGGGATAATTTTGTAGCACCTCAAGCGATGACATAGCTGAAGGGGATTGAGCCAAATATTCAACTATATTATAATTTTGAGCAGCTCTGGCTCGAGGATTAAATGTTGATTTATGAACAACTCCCTCTGGTGGCTTGATTGTTAATTCAGGAATAGCAAGTGGAGGTATCGATTCCATAGATGGATTCATGGTCAAGGTGGTAGGTTGATCAGTAGCCTAACTACCCTAATATTTATTATGCATTGACACAAAAACATCAGTTTATGGCTTCGTGACAGATAACATACGTACTTGGAAACTAGAAGTTGGATCCGTAGCAACCAAGTTTGTGTCCAGATTCGGAAATGGATTTATCAACACAACTGATGCATGCAAGGTCTTAACCATTTTTGAGACTTTAGTGCGGTGAGGACAGCCCCAAAAAACGTGTTCCTCATTACAGATTATGCAAAGGTAACAAGGTTTCTGATTTCCAGTTGATTTATTAGATGATCTTTCCTGTGGGGTTGAAGTTGATTTTTCTTTGATTTCCCCTTTTTCTTACTTCCGGGTTGCTTGTCACTTTTTCCCTTGTCAGATTACGTGACATGGATTTCGAAAGAAGGTGCAAGATTAGATGCAGTAGAGTGATGTGTGCTTTCAGTATCGATCACATCGCCTCCGACATGAGAGTCCTTAGATGGAGGATGAACAGTAAAATTAGATCACAACGCATTAGGAATTTTCTTGTAGAGCATGCCAGACTGAGTATAAATCAAGTCTAAATATTGGGCACGAGCAATGACCTACTCTTCAGTGACGATGCCACCCTTAGCCACATCCTTAGTTATAGATAGTAACAGGTACTTAATGAACACTCAACAAGGAACTGATTAGGAACAAATGTCTTAACCATTCTATGGCGACAATGCCACTCATGAATATGATCAGAAATGTGAGTATAATTATTCTGTTTAAAATTATTCAAGAGTTTTGTTCCAGTTTCATATCGTATGGGTAACTATAAGTGGGTCAAAAAAACAGTAGCTAGGGCAATGAAATCATCAAAATAAGCTCTCAATTACTCAATGGACCATTTTGTGGCCAAACCAGTGAGTGTACATTGGAAAAGACGTAGTCGAACACAGTCATCATTTAGGGAGTTATATGAACACGAAAAATGACAAGTCATAACATGAGTCGACGCGTCTTCCATAGGGTTTCCATTGAAATTAGGAATATCTAAGGTGATTTATTAGGTATCACCGGCCACCAAGGAGCATATTTGATTGGATCATTGCTGAGCCGGTTTAAATCCGGTAACTCTAAAGTTGCAACAAAGGGAAATTGTCAATTAAACTCAGGTTGAGCATAGCTAGGATATGATGAATTGCTTGGGAAATATGCCTTTGAGCACTAGCATAAGGAATCTATTGTTGGTAACCCAGATAGGGGTTGTTTTGATAAGAAAATGCTTGAGGATTATGTTGACCAAAACCTGGATACGTTACTTGTTGAAATGAAGGTTGTGGGATTTTCTCTTGTGGTTGCCAAGGGGTCTGTCCACCAATATTATAACCCAAACTAGGATAGCTTGGATTCGGTTGAGGATAGGTATAACCTAGTTCCAGTTGCGAAATCCCATAATATGGTAATCCATTTTGTGAATAGATGATTCCAGATACAGGTGGTTGTTGTAAACTAGAAAAGGAGTTGGAGCATGAGGACCCAATACTTGAGGGTATTGGGTTGAAGGACCCACCTAAGATGGTTGAGGTATAGAATTTTGAGTCTGTAACAGGGGTAAATATGTATTAACAAGTGGAATTGATGTGAGTGCAATAGGTTGAACCAGTTTATACAAGTGTACAATCATTTGTGGTTGGATGGACAGAGTAGGTTGCCACTGACAAACATTCATTCCAACATTGGGATGACCAAATAATGATGGAGTACTGTCAATATGGGTGACCATATGTTTCCCCCTAGCATGAAGAGCATATAAGATGGAAAAT
Organism: Pinus albicaulis; assembly: GCA_034641835.2. NCBI lineage: Eukaryota > Viridiplantae > Streptophyta > Pinopsida > Pinales > Pinaceae > Pinus > Pinus albicaulis. Next base: position 176,101,552 of record CM076582.1, on the reverse strand, counting down.
ATTGTTCTCCAAATGCAGGGAGTCCAGTTGAAATTGTACTGGATGGATTATACCCAGATGGACTGGCTTGATATTGCTCTGATGATGTGTATAAATGATCAAGCCGTTTAGTACTCACTATAGATTTACCAGTTAGAATACCAGATGAGGACGTTGGTGAAGTCCATGGGTTTGAGCATGCACTATAGAAGGTTCTAGATAAATATTGGTAACCAGGTGGGATGGGAGGGCCACCATATAAATGTGACTTTGGTGAAGTCGTGAACATCGACGGGGTAGCGAGGGCAGGTTTTGTCACAATTGGAATAGAAGTTCCAGTCGAGGATGTTGGCGCAAGCATGGTTATTAGACCAAATGTATACCCTATTGGATCTACGGGAACTCTAATAGACACAGGATCAAAAAAAGCAGAGGCAGGTGATTGAGGAAAAGACTTGTATAGGTAAATCTCCAACCCAAAATGAGTTGGAGTTAAAGGTGTTTCGTCTTGTGGTATTTCTTCAATTGAAATTAAACCAGGTGGAAGTATTTCCTCGTAAAAAACAAAGTATATTTTAGGAGGTTGATTGTACAATATGGGAGACTCAATGGCTACTATAGATTGTGGGTTGACCGATACAAGAAAAAATTCCGGTCATTCGACTTTGGGATGCAGATGTTCTGGAAAACAAATGACAAGATCTGGATCAACTTCTAGTTGAACAACGTCGATTTTGGGAGGTATGGTCTCACTGATTGGATGGATCATGACCATGAGTAGCTATGAGGACTCTGTCTCAACAAAAGTAGATGAACTAGGATTTGTAGAAATAACTTGTGCCGACTCTGGTATACATGAGGATGATGTCACACCAGAGGTACTGAGAGTACTAGTTTCGGTAGAGCATTGTCGCCTTCACGGACCAGAAGTGTCTTCTAGTGGTAAAGGTGGTTTCAATGATATTCTACGTGAATGACGGGGAAATGGATGTTCTTATTTCACGATGACTAATTTATTTTATGACCAAAACAATAAACAAAATAAAAGGTAATTCTAGGTAAAATGTTTACCAAGTAATTGTGAACTTGAAAATACCTCCTGGCGAACCAAGAAGTATGGGCAGGGAATCTCCTCAAATGTTGTGTTAGGTGTATCGCAAGTTACAAGGTGACCGACTTGGTTCACTATGGATGGATAGAAACCTAAAGTTATCCTCCCAAATATACCCGAAGGTACATGGAGGCCCTAGTCCGTATTAGCATTGTCTAATGCGAAACCACACAGTGAGAACACCCCCTTATACTTTTTGTACTAGAACACTGCTCGATATACCCGAAGGTACATGGATGATATCCGATATACTTATGTACGTGGAGTGAGGTATCACACTGGGAATGTATCGCAGACAATTAATGATAGCTATTATGTTTTGCAACGCCGGAACATGTCTCTAGCCTAGACCTTCTAAATGTTATTTTTATGGTTCCAATGCTTTTTTAGGTAAATTGATGTAAATTTTAAGTTGATATTGTTTATCAATTTGATTTTTTAGGCTCACTGCGTGATGTTATGGAATTTCCTAAAATGAAAACTAAAATAATAAGAAAACTTTTCAATTTTAGATTTTTCAATGAAAATCCTAGCTAATTAAGGGAAAGAGCAATCAGTTTTGAGAACAAACAATAAAGAGCACAAACTAATATGCAGCGTTCCTAACTTGTTCCTATGCAAAAAACACAATTCACTATATGAAAATGAAATTTTTTCTTTTCAACTCCCTTAATGTGAATGCAAAAAGGAAACTATATGCATAAAATCAACAAAAAACAAATGTTTTCCTCTTTGAGAAATGAGGAATTTAACAACAATTTCTCTTTTAGGAAAAACAAAGAATGGAACTACAATTTTTCCTATATGAAATGAAGAATTTAACGACAATTTCCATTACAAAAACAAATGGATCTAATGCATAAATAAAATACTTTTAACTTGATTTTTCAATGATAAATAAAAACACTTAAAGAGACATTGAACAAACTTACTTTTCAAAGGAGGAATAATCAAGAAAATTCACTGGTCTCTAGGAGGTATCAGACAATTGAAAACACAAGAAACAAATGGCTAAGAATGATGGAAATAAAAAATTCAAATGGAATTTTTTTGGCTAAGGGGGAAACGCAATCTTTAAGAGGAGATAGTGCGTTGCAGTGCACCCCTGAGTGGGAGGCAGTGCAATGCAATGCAATATCTTGACCAACGGTGCATTGGGCGTAAGATAGATTAAAAATTCAAGCTATAGAACACACTTCTAATGAAATTATTTGATTCAAAAGTCTAATAACTGAAAGTAGATGCTACTGAGTGGATAAGAAAAGGCAAAAACACCAAGAATGATAGGAAAACTCCCTAGTGGATTCGCCAATTTGTTATGCATAATTATGATCTACAGATAAATCAAATCCCCTAAGTGTGGTGCTAGGAACTTAGAACAACAGATTAAATACTTTGCTATCACTTTATCTAAGAATAAATAGACACATAAAAAGATAGAATAACCTACTTCTGATCCAAGTGCTTCCTATTCTCCTTTCGTCACTTTTTCAGTAACCTCCAATCCAACTTAGATCACCAAATTGATTCCTGCAATTATAAACAGAAAATAGAAAATAGATTGAAATACACAGATGCCTAGTTATCTTAATCACTTAAATCGATTAAAAATGAAACATATATATCATTCAATAGTCCATTGCATGAGAAATAGAAATATAAACAGATACATATATGGGAAAATGAACTACAATATTTATTAAAGAGTAGAAGGGGGAGGTTACAACTAATGATTGATTTGATGTCACCAGTTCTAGCTTCATCCCAGCCTCATCACATTCAACATCTCACCAGCAGCACATCAGTTCTTTCACTCTATCAATTGAGAATCCAACAAAATTTCTTTACTAAAATTCTTCCTTCCCTAGCACTAGGATCTCTGCTGAATTTATAGGGAAACTAAAGGTAATTTCTCAATGAATGAATTTATAATAATAGAAAAGACATGTTTCTAAGTTCAGAGGTGTTATATGGACACTTGGATTTGAAGTTTCACAGATATGGACTCTTCTAGAAGGCACTGGCCATGTGGAGATTCCGGAACAATGAGAATTTCGCTCCCATTTGACCAACACACCCTTGAATGATGGGAAGTGCATTATAGTGCACCCTTGAATGGAGGGAGCTTCATATGCAATGCAATTATTCCCTTGAGAGGCAGCTTTGGTGAGCTCATAAGTGATATAACATATACTTCAAACCTTGGAAATCTCACAATAGAATCCATGAATGATTTGTTCTTCTCTTAAGGCATATGGCAACTCAAATGATAGGGAATGATAGAATCTATTTCATCGGTCCTGGGGATGATGTCCAGTTTGACCAGGTCATGGGGGATGATGCCAAAATTGACATATAACAATTATTATTATTTTTTTTATGTACTTTCTCCATTTTCCCTCCATATAGATGAATATTCCACACATTTTTCTTCATTAGGTATCTTTCTTATTAGTCTCTGCCTCAGTCAAGGTCTATTATAAATCACCTTATGGTCAAATCTCACTAGCTCCCTATTAATTCCAGCCTCTTTTATGTGCATAACCAAATTTTTCATGATTTTTTTCATAATTTTTCTTGAGTTATTAAAACAATTTTATAGATTTTGAAAAATATGTTTCTCATTTTTTGATTGACCTAGAGAACTTTGCATTTTTATTTTCATATTTGTTAGTAATCATTTTAAAATGAAAAAAAGGATAATTTTGTAAATGTGCATTCTGTCACTGAGTGCTCTAACACTTATGCTAACATTGTTATGCCCTACATTGCTAGTTCCCTGGCTAGGTCCTTTATGTAAGTTGGGGGGGGGGGGGGGGAATCAACAGTAAAGGCGATATCAGGAGTTAGTATGATGGGTGAGTGATTTTAAGCTAACATCACATTTATATTCCCGAAATTTCTATTATTATGCCAAACGATGCCATAAACTACTCCTCACATATAACAACAATACCCCGTCCGTTGCGACATGGAAACCTACATGAATTATTATTTTTTATGCTCCTTTGAATATTTGTGCTATAAAAGAAACCATTAGCACAACCAGTACTAGAATGGAAACCACAATGCTCCTAGAGCTGGAAGCATTTTTTGAAAGGAAAGTTGTGAATTTGACAGGGTTTCTAAAGAATGTTTCTTTCCCAGTATCGTAGGTACTTAAGAGGAGACAATTACGAGTCTTTAACTCATGCAAGATGACCTAATTTCTAGCAATAATTCTAGGTGAAACTCCGTTAGCAGTAGGAAAAGGGAAAATATCTCAGAAGATGTAAAAATATAAACCTATCTCAGATCATTAGGAATTGGTCAATTATTATTTCAGATGGATTTAGTAAAATGTTTAAAATAAAACTCCATCCCATAACGTAGTGCCACATGTGGAACTGGCGTGTTATTGTGACCAACATGAATGAATTGATTCTTTTGTTTTTCACACATAGTACTAGAAAGGCAGGGTAGGTGAACAACCTAAATAAGATGAAACAAAGGATCAAAGTGTTAATCGTATTGAAGAAATTGTGCTCCCCTCGCATTCCCCATTCAAAAGAATCGTTAGAAAATAAGTAACAGATCAATGGAGCATATAAATTATTACGGGAAAAAAGAAACAAAAAAAACATAAAACAAGAGAGACAAAAATATACATGGTTTGCCAAATTTGGGCTACGTCCACGGAGAAAAAAGCAATATTTCCTTTTATATTAACTAGCAAACTAAAGAGATACAACCTATAACAAATTCACTATAACCTCCTCTTTTCTCTCACACATTCTCCTCTCTCTTGCTCTCACAAAATAATAATACACAATCGCTATAAAATTCCCTCATAAAACCAAGGGTTGCCTTAAAAGGAAAAAAAAAAACTAAATTAACATCACTTATACCATTAGATATCTTGTCTAATGAATGACCCAAATTGACTATGAAATTACAATATTTTTCAAGAAATGGTTTCTCTAATTTATCCCCCTATCATGAACTATGATCCAATCATGGATGAAACAAAAATACCTCTAAATAATAACGAATATAATCAAGCTCCACACCCAATAATCTCCCACTTGGAGACTAATTATATCAACTCCATCGTTGCTTCACTTGCTGGGAAATTCTTTCACTTGGACCTGGTTGTTTTTCATCTTAACCATAATAATTGAAGACCAATCGAATCTGAGTAGATACTTAGTTTTTCCTTGGATATAACCTGTGTTAACATATTTTCATGATTCTTACTAGTGTGTATATTTTCCAAATTCAACTATCCATCTTTGAAAATTAACTGTATGGAATGGGATATGAGTTTTATATGTTTAGTCTTTGAATGAAATGTTGAGTTCTTTATAAGATTAATGACACTATGGTTGTGATTGTATAATCTGTGAATCTCCTACTTCTTTCCCTATTCATCCATAAGCCTTTGTAACCAAATCTTTTATTTACTAACCTCTATAGCAACAACATAATTTTCTTTTGTTATTGAAAGTGCATTAAAGTTTTGTATGTTCGAAACCCAACAAACAATTATTCTACCGAAAATAAACACATACCCTTTGGTGCTCCTCCAATTATCTATGTCATCTACCATATCTATAAATTTCCTTGTAGAACAATTTTTGAACCTCCAAAACATATTGTTTGATTAGTGGTACCTCTCAAATACCCAAGAATCCACTTCATTTCCATACAATGTTATTTTCCTGGATTTTCCATATATCTACTCACAAGTCCCACTGCATGTGCACTATTAGGTCTTCTTCACACCATTTCATACATTAAGCTTCCAACTGTTGATGCATATAGAACTTTAGACATATAATCCATCTCTTCCTGAGTCTTGGGACACATCTTCATACTTAGTTTGAAATGGCTAGCCAAAGGTATACTAACTTGATTTTCATTCTGAATATGAAATATTTCCAACACCTTTCCTATGTAATCACTATGAGACAATGTTATTTTGCAATTTATTATGTCTCTATTTATTCCAATACCAAGGATTTCCTTTGCAACACCCAAATTCTTCATTGCAAATGAATTAACCGGTCCTCCTTTGAGCATATTTATTTCCTACATGTTACAACTGCAACATGCATTTCATCCACATACAATATAAATATAATATAACTAACATCATTTTTCTTCTTAAGATAAACACAATGGTCAGAGTGACAACTAATGTAACCTTTTCCAGACATAAACCTGTCAAATTTTAGATACCACTTCATTGGAGATTCTTTTAATCCATACAGGTTCTTCTTCACCTTGCACACTAATTTGTCCTGCCCTTTGACCTCATACCATTTTGGTTATTTCATATAGATCTCTTCCTCCAAATACCCATGGATAAAGGTTTCCTTTACATCTAACTGTTCAAGGTGAAAATATTTTGCTGCCACTAGACTTAAAATAGTTCTTACTGAAGTCATTTTAAAAACAGGATAAAATATTTCATCAAAGTCTATACCTTTATTTTGTGCAAACCCCTTCACCACAAGTCTATCCTTATACCTACGTTTTCCTCCATCGTATTTCTTCAACCCACAAACCTGTTTATTCTGCAATGCTGTTTTACTTGCAAGTAACATGACTAAGTCCCAAGTCTAGTTATGTACCAAGAATTCCATCTCTTCTTTCATGGCTTGCTACTTCTTCTTCTTTGTTTCTACCTACATTTCTTCTTCATATCCTTTTGGTTCACCATAATCATTCAACAATACATAATATAATGAAGGCGAATATCATTTAGGGGTTCTACTTAACCTGGTAGATATTTTAACAATACTGATAGGAGTTTTAGGTGCATGTTTTTGTTGTTGTCATTGTCCTTGATGCTATTGTTGATGTTGATCATTACGATTTCCTAGAACCTTTGAGTTTAATTTTTTAGTGTTCTCATCAAGAATTTTGTATTTTATGTTTTATTTTTCATGTTTCTTTCCATGCAACCAATATTTGTACAAGACCCTTTCATTGAATACCACATCTCTACTCTTGATGATTTGATGGTTTTCATAATCATATAAGTGATAAACAAAACCATTAACACCATATCCAATGAAGTTACATTAATTTAATTTTTCCTCAAGATTTTTTTTTCTTTATTAATATAGACAAATGCTTCACAACCGAAAGTCTTTAGAAATGAGTAGTTTACCTTTTTACATGTCTATGTCTCCTCTGGAATACCATTGTCAGTCTAATTTATTGAGTTAAATTAGAGGATCTGTTTTACTTATCAATCTGAGTTGGTAAACTTAGAAGCACACCAAGGTATATGGAGCTTATCTTAAGCCAATGTAGGAAGTAATTTTTTAGGTGAAGATAAGGAAAATGCATATTACAAACATAAGTTTCTAAAAAGAAAACATTAAAATTCTGATCTAGAAACAAGAGTGTAATGAGTCTTTGTGGAGCATACTCAACAAGAAAGAGGCTATAACTTAGATGCCTTGGTTGTCCTTCCTCATTATTCCTATTCCAACAATATCAATTCCACCAGAAAACATAAAAAAATTAAATTAAGAAAGAAGTACAGATCACATGCATAAACACAATTTCTAGTTCAATTCTTAATCCATAAGGAAGATTATCTAACTTATATGCCTTGATTTACCTTCCTTACTTAAACCAATTACTAAAAGGAAATCATTTCAGAAACATAAATTATCATGGCATACAATGAATCTACTCATAAAAATATTCACAAGAAATCATAAAGGAAATGTTCAACAATCTAAGATATTCACAATTATGCACAAAAATACATTGTAGTGTACTTATCTTAGAATGGGGGCCCTCGCCCTTTTCTTGGTACACTTGAAGATTATCAACTACTGTAGATCAAAAAACACATCCCACGGCAAGAAAAACAAGAAGTAGAAATAAATTTCTTCAAATTATATTCAGAAATAGAGAAGTCTCAATAATCATAATACATGTTCATAATTGTTGAATAGTTGTGCTTAAATAAGACAAAAGTATAACAAAACAAACTGAAATAGTTGTAACAGCCTATAAGATTCCTAAACCATCTAATGAGGTCGAAATCATCCCTTTTGTTACACAAAATATGGTAGAATCCCACTTAGTCACAAAACTGCCGCTTTATTTAGGGATTTATGGGTGACTAGTCAAGTTTGACCAACGTTAGCCAGGCTTATTTGGAATCATTTGGATTGTGCAAATAGGAGTATATATATCCTTGGTTCCCATTCTTATCTAATATATCTTCAGTTTCCACCCAATTTTCCTACACATACGACTTCAATGGAGCCATTACGGGAAATTCTGTTCTAGTCAAAAATAATTTTTAATACCCAATTTTTACTAAAAATTCTAAAATTTAAAAGACATAATTATTTTATCTTAATGTGCAATAAGAGGCAAAAATATGGAAAATATGGCCATGGTATGATGGTAAGGGATGATAGATAGATGGATTATGCATGGTAAAAAGGGTCAAAATTGAGGGCCAACGACCACCATCCAAGGAATTTGAAGGGCCTACATTTATTAGATAAAAAACAAAAAAAAAATCTACGACATTTGACCCAAAATTGTAAGGTAAATCCTGCATGAAATATCATGCACTTTTAAAGCTCCATGATTTTCCTATTCATTCTTTCTGACACACCATTTTCTTGTGGTGTTTCTGGACCAATATTCTCTCTAGAAATTCCATGCTCTGAACATTAATTATCCAAATCCTTGTTGCATTATTCACCTTTATTATTTGATCTGAGACACTTCAACTTCTTTCCTGTCTCATTCTGAATTTGATTTTTCCTTTTCTTAAAAGTATCAAAGACATCATATTTATTTCAAATACAATAAACCCATATTTTCCTAGTTATATCATCAATAAAAGTAACATAATAGTGAGAGCCACCGAGAGATGATACCTGAGCAGTTCCCCATACATATGTATAAACAAGATCTATTTTTCCACTCTTATTTTCTCTCCCAAATCTTAGAAATATGACTCTTCTATTTTTCATAAACACAACTCTCACAGAAATCCAAATCAACATGATTCAATCCAAGAAACAAATTTCTTGAGTGAAGAATTTGCATCCCATTCTCACTCATGTGCCAAATCCTATGATTCCATAGTGTTGTGTCTTCTCCTATGAAGTTTAAATCATTATCATAATTATAAATACCATTGCATAAATACAATGTACCAATCTATTCTCCTTTTTCTTTTACCAGGGCTCCTTTAATGACCTTCTAGGTTTTGTCTGTAAATGTTGTTACACAACCTTCACCTCCAAACTACCCTATTGTAATCATAATTTCCTTTATATATGGAACATGCCTTACCTCCTTTAATAGCCTTTGGTTTCTGTTATTTTTCTTTATAAAAACCTTACACATTTCAATTATTTTACAGGGTTTGTCATCACCCAGTTGAACCCGTCCAAAATATCCTTGAACATAGTCATGAACGTGTTTCCTATCATGTGTGGCATGGAATGAACCCCCTGGATCAACTACCCAAGCATAAATAATATTTTCTAATGAAATAATAAAATCATCTTGCAAAACATCGCTTGTTACATTCACTTCCTGATTTTTCTCTTGATGTCCATCTCCTTCTTTTCCCTTCCAAGATTTGTAGTAATTCTTCAAGTTTCCTTTCTTCTCACATTTCCAGTGCACTATCTCCGATATGGATTTGGATTTTCCTTTCCTTGTCTTACTGTGATTCCCTGGGATCTTTCCTCTCTCTATTTTTCTTCCCCTAGTCTCTGCAGTTAATGAATTACATGTTGTCTCCCCTAAAATTTTCTATCACATTTACTCACTAAGGATAGCACCAACAACATCATCAAACTTTAAAGTAATAGATCCAAAGATTGAATTACTGATAACCATGACTAATACATTAAAACTTTTTGGAAATGAGCACAAAAACAATAGAACCCTAATTTCATCATCAAAGTTTATCCCTACAAAACTTAATTGACTGGTAAACATGTTAAATTCATTTAAATGATCAACAACATATCCATATTTTTACATCTTTGTATTAAACAATCTTCATAAGAAATAACTTGATTGATACCAAGGGTTTTTCATATAGGATGGTCAATTCATTCATTAGACCCACTATTATCATTTCCTTTGAAATGTTAAAGGCCACCTATGCTGGCAGGACATTCCATATTGTTCCTAGTTCCTTTTTGTTGAGAATATCCCATTCTTCATCCATCATGCTTGTTCGATTCTTTTCTTTTCTACTTTATAGTAGGTAAAGTTATTTCTGATTCAAACAATCCTCCATTTTCATCTTCCATAGCTAGTAGTTTTGGCCATTATATTTCTCAACCTTAAACCTACCATCTTCTTCCAATGCTCTCACTCAAACCAGGAACCCTTATTTCTTGCACGTTTATCAGTCAAATAGACCTTCATATCATATACCAGTTGTTACAAATTAAATAATAAAGAAATGGAACATAGAAAATTTTGGTGAAACACAAACATAGAAAAGTATAGAACAAGAGAGACAAAAATATATGTGGTTCATCCACTTTGGGATATGTCCATGGAGAAACAACCAATCCTTACTTTTATATTCTACAAAAAACTGAAGGGATACAACCTATAGCAAATATGTTGTAACCTCCTCTTCGCTCTCACATAGTCTCCTCTCTTTTAATCACCTAGAATAATAATACACAATTGCAATACAATTCCCTCATATAAACTAAGGGCTTCCTTCTAGGGAAAATCACCCTAATTTAACGTAAGTACTACCTTAATATCTTCCACACAATGAAGGAACCAAATTGTTTACGAAATTGCAATATTTACAAGGCAATTTCTATCCAATGTTTTTCTTCGTGGGCACCCCCTCTAGGGGGGGCTAGATGATTGTTGCCCCCCCCCCCCGCCATGCAAACATAATGGAGGGCAGGCCCCCTCACACACCCCAGTCAGGGACTAGGACCTGGAACCACAACTAAAACAAAAAAACCTCTTAACAATAAACAAGATAATCAGGCTTCACACCCAACAAGAACCAAATTTCCCATCCAAAAATCACAATAATTTTATAGACATCACATTGAATCAAGTGGATAAGCATAGGCCTCATCATGGGTCCCCAAATGAAAAATAAATCTATATTTCTCCCTTCATGGCCCCTTCGATCTCCCATCTGGGGTTCTAGCCATTTATCTATAATGATTATCCCAAGGAATATTTCCCTGGATTATGGAAGATTTTTTTGATAATAACCATAGTTTAGGGATAGGGGAATTATTAAAGAATTGAAAATATAGAGCAATAATTGTTGTGTGAAAGTGATTTCATTCAAAAAAATTTGTAGGCACTAGAATTTATTCATTAAAATAAGGAGAATTTTGGAAGAGTGCTTGAAGATAGATAATCCTTACAAGGAAAACTAGAAGAACAATAGGAAATAACCTCTTCACAATGTGTAGAAGCCACAAAGGTATCGAATAGGTTAGTGTTTCTTTATAGGTAAAACCTCCTTTAGTTGATGAATTTTCTCCATTTCATGCTTCTCGTAAAGAAAATGAGAAAAAATAATTTCTCCAAACAATAATATTAGAAATTTAAGTTGTTTATTATCATCTAAAAGAACCCTCCTTAATCGTCTTTCATAAACCTCCTGCGTCACCAAACCTTTGTATCCTATAATTCCTCCCTATTAATTCTCAAAAAACAAGTCAGAAAAGCATTAACAATAACAAAAAAATGTTGAGGTTCTCAAAGGATGTGATCAATCCTATAGAAATTGTGATAGAAATTATCAAGCATGTGAAGGAAAATGCAACAGCTAGAGATTTAGAGAAGATCACTACAAATTAATATTTTGGATGCTTTACTTCGTCTTCCACCTTAAGAAGAAGAAATTTATGAAGAGTAGAATCTATACACACATTTGAAGTAGATAGTCCATCAACTATTAGAGGGCTATGTTACAAAAACCACAAGGTATATTTCTTATTCAACGTCTTGGTATAACCTACAGAGTCATTGTAACATCATATTCAATGGGATTTGGTTCCTTATCTATTTTAATATCTTTAGAATTTCCTATTATTATATTTTCTCCCCTAGTATAGTGGGTTTTCCTTATAGTGTATTGGAAGTAAAGCAAGGAGGAGTAGGGACCAATTAGAAAAAAATAGTTCAATGGAAGTGTTGTATGGGAGGTATGGAAGTGCAAATGTCTCCTTCACATGTTCTTCCTTCTACACACATCCCCACTTCCACAGCTCCTCACACATTCCCCCTCTTCCTTAGCAGCCTTAGCAGTTGCTAGTCATATAGCTTCTCAATAAATTGCACCTGCCTTCCAAGGGCAAGGAAAAAAACTACCCATTTGAATTCAAATTAATCAAGAAAAGAATGTGGATAGCTTCAAGGATTTCTATGAATGGTGTGCCAACCTCACATTAAGACTTTCTATGTGAATATTTTGGAAGTATGAGTGCGTGTTGAATGTGGAGATGCAATGCAACATCACTACAAGTGCATTTCATCACAAAAATTATTATGCTCCATAATAGTCATAGAGAAACCTTGAAAACTTCCATAGTTGATATACGTGGCATGATGACTAATCAAGCTGAAGATGAGTTTAAATATCTCCAGCAGTAGAAACAACATCTTTAGGGGTATAAATATGATGGAAAACATCTTCTAGTATAGGTTGATGTCATTGGTTGCATTTGTGAGAGATAAATAAAGGAAATCACAAACACTTAAAAAATATATATTTTATAATGGAGTTCAAAAATTTTACATATTTTGTAAGATTGATTTGGTTTAATATGATTATATTTGATAATTTATTGATCAAATCTAAAACTAGTTAATATGTAATACATGCTAGATTTTTTATTCAAATTTTAAACATTATGTGATCTTAAAAGTTCACTGAGCTTGTTAATATGTGTATGTGTGTGTCATTTTTTTTTAAATTAACCACACTTATTTGATTATTCATTTGAAACTGAAAATTTTAAAAATGTGAATGCATGCACTTTATTTTATAATTCCAAACAGAGTAACTCTAACAAGTGTCCAAAATTTCAAATTACTTTCTACGTGATAGTTGTGGTTCTATAAAAAATGCTTATGATACTAAATATTGGCTTAAAATCATGCAAATACATGGGGAGGAATGTGAGTATTAAAAATTTTAGCGTGGCTTCTATATTTTCCTGACTTATTTCATTTCATCATAGTCCAATAACTCTAAGAATATAACTATGTGACAAGGTTTTTATTGTTTTTTCTTGTTTGTTTTTTATTTTATTTATTGGGTAAATAAATAAATGGGACTGCGAATGGGGAGAAGGTTGTGCACTGATGATTCAATGAAAACCACAATCACCATTACAAAGTGACACGAAAAATGTAGGCCAATTCCATAGTGTGAGCATCACTCTTCTGTAAGGATCCAAATATCAAAAAATTCTAAGAAATTGAAGCTCAATTGTGAATCTTGAATGGATTCACCACATAAATATTACCGCGGGGTTTTCGTCCCGGGATAAATAAAAGAACTGGCCAGGCCAGATTCTCAACCCAAACATAATAAAATAGCTGATCCAGAATGCCCAAATGCCTAGCTTTTCTCCCCTTTTATAGGCTTGATGGGTCAATACCAACAAGAAATACCATGGGTCAATACCATGGGTCAAGCAATACCATGGGTCAATACCATGGGAAAATACCATCAAGAAATACCATGGGTCAATACCATGGGTCAAGTCTATCTACTTTGACCGGATCAAGAAAGGGGATATTACAATAAAAAATAAAAATAAAAAGGGGATATTGCAAATCCTCCCACCCTAAGATTGCTTGTCCTCAAGCAATCTATTTCTATCTACAACAGAAGCATTTGTACATTGATACCAGGATCCCATATGATCCGATGTGCCCTCCATGTTGAATGATCCTGAATGGATCCTTCAATACCTGGATCCCAAACAATCTTCTGACCAATCCTTCCCAGAGTAGATTTACCTGGATCCCAAACAATCATTTCTCCAATGGATTCTCCCAGATCCCAATGCCACCTAAATCCTGGGACCTGTGGGTTATGGTACCATTTCAACCCTCCATCGTTGTCCGTACCAAAGGGCCCAAGCTGCAATATACCCTCGGCTGTGAGTATCCTTTCCTCAAAATGCATGATCCTCTCCTCATTTGATTCTCCTTGAGTGTATTCATCCTGGACCTCTTCACATGTGAGGATGAGTTGTCCATCCTTTCTGGTTGTCAAACATGGATGTACTGGTGGACTGTTGTCTATACCTGATTGCCCATACTCTTTATGGATGTCCTCCATTGTATTTATAGATTCAACTACCACATCATCAGGAGGAATTGCATCCTTCCTTTCGTCATGTACTTTTTCAAGTTGACTGATCAGCTTGTCCTGCAAGTTTCTCTGAAGAGCATGGTGTTGTTGTTCACCATTTGTATTTGACTGCTCAGATCCTTCATAGGTCCTCTCCTGAAAACCAGCGAACCCATTAATGGATGAATCCCCATGATCTGAAGAAGTCTCTAATTTTGCTATCCTTGTTGCCTCCTTATTGTCTGGACATGAATGGTCAAGTGCCCAAACTCCCTTGCATACAAAGCATAAGCCTTTCCTCCTTAGTTCATTCTTGTTGTCTCCACAAATCTTTGTTAGTTCCTCCTTGGTTAACTTCTTTCTAAATAGTTTGATGCTTTGCTTGATCAACCCCTCAACTAGTTCATAAGCAGTAGGTGATGCAATTAGCTCCTTCCTCCAAATGGCCAACAATTTGGATCTCAATTGTTCGCAGATGGCCCTATCTTCTCCTAAGATCGGAGACATGATCTTTTGCATGTCTGTTTTGATGTAGTTTGGATGAGACGTTGTAATTCCATTGCATAAGTATTGGAGCATCTGAAGGATTAAATCATCACACTCTAGATCCAGCATAAGCATACCAAATCTGAATTTCGCCATGCGTTCCAAAATTGTACGCTTCTGGAAAAAAAGTAAGGATGGTGGTGTTGTGTTGTCCAACCCTTGGAGTGCTTCTACCATTACCCGAAAAGTCCTCCTCATGATGTCATCATTGTAGGGCAATAGCGGTGCTGTTAAGGCTATGATTTCACTGAGACAAGAAGCGACGGTGAGTCTAACATTTTCACAAGAATGCTCCAAGAACCTAGGTTGTATTAAGGCAAGCATGGATGGCTTCAAGGCCCAACTTGACCCTTCCCATTTTGATTTCTCTATCAAGCTCAAAGTCGCATCTAATGTGTCTAGCTGTAGGAGAACATCTTTTGACTTTGTACCCTGCAATTTGGATCCAAGTTCGAAGAGACACTTGCTTGTTACATCTTCCTTCCGGATATCTTTTGACTGCTGAAGAATAACATGGACCTTTCGAGAGAAAGGCCTGTCACTCTGTTCTTGCTTCTGATTTGTATGTTGTTGCCATCTTTGATCCATAGAAGTATTGTAGCCCAAAGAATCGACTGATATATCATTATGTTGATTCTTGTGGCGTTTCCAAAAACAAAATGATGACATTGGCATCAATGGATCTCAATACTTAGCTAATGAGAAACCTGAGAATGATCCCTGTCTAGCAATAGCTTCATGACCATATTTGCAAGAAAGACATGAATAAATATCATGGGTACATTCATAATATTCCATACAAATGAATAAATATCATGGGTACATTTATTCATAAGAGGCCATATACAAGATATAAATGATTTTGTCAATCACACCTTCAAATATTTTCACAAATTTAACCCACAGACATATAAATGATTTTCCCTTCACTTATATCTCCCAATAAAATAATTTACTGCAAAATAAAAATCAAACTAGGGTGATAAATATCACCGAAGTGAGAAATACTGGCTAGGGTGAAAAATAAATTTCACTGAAGTTCCTTGCATAAAATTCTCAGGCTGACAGGATGCACAGCTCTGATACCACTGTAATATCCCAAATATCAAAATTCTAAATAAATCAACACATCACACAACACAACAAACATAAGAAATTGAAGCCCAATTGTGAATCCTGAATGGATCCACCAAATAAACATTACCGCGGGGTTTTCGTCCCGGGATCAATAAAAGAACTGGCCAAGCCAGGTTCTCAACCCAAACATAATAAAATAGATAATCCAGAATGCCCAAATGCCTAGCTTCTCTCCCCTTTTATAGGCTTGATGGGTCAATACCAACAAGAAATACCATGGGTCAATACCATGGGAAAATACCATCAAGAAATACCAGGGGGAAATACCATGGGTTAAAACCACGGGTCAATTCTATCCACTTTGACGAGATCAAGAAAAGGGATATTACAATAAAAAAAATAGGCTATTACACTCTTCTGTAAGGATCCAAATTCTCGACAGTCTCAACATCCATTAGAAACTAGAGTAACAAACACGCTCAGAGTCGAATGCTTCAACTAGTAGCCACAATCATCTAACAGTGCATGCAGTGCAAGTATTTTCACACCTCTTCTTTCACTAATAAAACTACCATAGAATGAATAGAGGGAAACTGAAGCCATATGAGAAAAGTAACATCCTCTAAATAATCAATTGCAAGTGTAAGTGTAGAAAAACGCACGGTGTCACCATTAATACCATAAAACTTAAGAAATATAGGTTAGGGTTGGGCCAAAATTGATCTTCAAACACCATGAACATACAAGATCTAGCTCTCACATAGTTCCAAGAGAATTGAGTGTAATTTCTAGAAATAGGTTAGGACATTAAGCATTGGAAATTTGTGACAATCCTAAACTATTTGATATAGTTATACATGTAAATTGTTGATGCATAGGTGTGTGGAGTGTGGGATCGAATGAGGCCTAGGATCGAACAATGAATGTGTGGAGCCTCAATGAGGAATAGGCCAAACAACATTGGTGTTGGGGACAAATAAGGCCAAGCCCGCATAAGAAAAAATTTATGCATAGGTCCGAATATGGACAAGCCCAAACAAGGTTAGTTTGGGGGCCCGAAGGTGGGCCAATATTGACAATGGATGGCCACATAGGGAAAACATATGCATATACGTAAAATAAAATGCATAAAAATAAATGAATAAATTGTAATGGGATGAGAGGTGTAGAAGGTGGAGGATTCTTTTCTACATATCTCTCCTTCCACACTCAACCCACTTCTATTCCGCCGCACACATCCCCCTCCACACAAATTGATCCCTCTCCATTTTTTCAAAAATTACTTATTTCAAGCAAATATATTAGAAGAAATCATATTTGGTCAAATATTCTATGGGATCTACAATTCCATTATCGTCACATGTTTGTAGTTACCCACTGTCATCGACATGTCTATAATACTAAGATTGTCTCGACATAGATGTGTGTTTCAATATGACAGGTTGGTTTTGCATACATAGTTAACAAAGGTATCATGTTTCAAGAAAATTTGTTAGCTTATATCTGCACTATAAAAATTAGTGTGAGTCTCAAGTCGCCTCCTAGCGATCTTCTTCTATGTTAAGTTTTATTGCCATGGATATTGATAATTTTCTCATTTTCGTCATAACTAGATACAAAATGCTTTATGATTTTTATTTTTTTTTTAGATTTAATTTACAATATAGACCTCAACATCAAAAACAAGAGTGGCCTAGGGATATGAAATGATCATCATTAATTTAGTATGAGTTGTGAAATTATAGGAAGAGGTTGAGTAAAAATGTACAAAACATTGAAAAAACACATCATCTTGGATTGTAATTTTATGGCTTTGCCTCTTGGCTCCATAGAATTTAAATATCTCCACTAATAAAAATTAAACCAATAAAATATGTTCAAGAAGGATGCAGTTGGGGACCCAATTAAGGTAGTGAGAAGACACTGGATTTAGCGAAAAACATGATTAGGGTACCGAGGAGCTTGATTTTAGGAGAAAACAAGGTTGTTTTCACTCTAGGAAAACTAAAACGTGGAAGCCCACCCATTTGTCTAGCTAGCCTTTCAAGCTTTCTTTATTTTATTGGTTACAAGACCCTAATAAAATAGAGGGGCAGTAAATAGTTGAGTGACTAATCAAGGTGGAAAATATATAAATATAGCTTATTCAGTTATGGACTAACCCATTGTACATGATAATATCATTAGACACCTGAGGTCTTTAGCTTTTATTCTCATAAAATATTTCCTATTGAAAATGATTTAAGGCAATTTATTTGAGGGAGGTTGCCAGTAGGATATATAGGGGTTGCAAATATTACCCATTCTTGGTTGAGCTATGCCTAGAACTTAGCTTAGAGAGAAACATTGATCCAATACCAAACAAACAAGAAAATATACAGTGAATCAAATATCAAATTGTGGTTATTTCGCCTCGTATGAGAACTTTCCTGGAGAAGGATTTCCCTTTTAATGTGGAGGGAGAGGGCGGATGGGTCCTTCCCATATTTTTCATTCTGTAACTTAAAATTCATGATTTTTCTCTCAAGATTGTACACACTGTACATAATCATGATTTGTATCATTAATAATGCTAAAAAAATGTCATTTGGAATTTTAGATTCTGAAGTGTATATATAATAGTCTACCATGTAACTAGTGATTATATAACTAGTCTACCACGTCACCAAATGATTAGTTATATAATCAATGTTATGTGGTCGACTAGTTATCCATAGTAACAATATAAGGATGGTGGAGATCCAAATGAAAGCTTTAAAATACAATTTCGTTTCATGTGGGGGTTCGAAGTATAATTTGAAAGAATGAATCTAAAACTGAAAGACGAGTCCCTCCTTCATTGTGGGATATAACTTCAAGGTGAATAATTATCCAATGAAAATAAATATAACTTCTAATCAATATTATCTACACAAACCATTACTAGTATTTGAAAGTGGGTATATTAACTCTCATTCACGAACAAAAATGAGTAGGTATTAATGTACCCATATTATAAACTCTAATATTATAAATCCAATATTAAACTTAATATTAAATCCTAATATAATGAACTCATATTAAGCCTTTATATTATTAACCCTAAAATTGAACACCAATTTTGTAATGTTGCAATGTGAGGTTGAATAAATTGCAAAGTAATGTAACATAGCGACAGTGATTGTGAGATTGATTGTTGCAATGAGACAATGTTTGTCAAACTATGATGTTGAATAGATATATGTATCATTCGAACATCGCAATATTAAATCATAATATTAAACCAAATATTATAAACCCTAACATTATAAACCCCAATATTATAACCCTAAGATTAAACACCATAAGATTAACAAATTAAACCCTAAGTTTAATATGTTAATCCCTAAGACTATAAACACTAAGAATAATATTATAAAGTGTAATATTAATATTAGACCCTAGGACTATAAACATTAAGAATAAGATTATAAAGTGTAATCTTAATATTAAACCCTAATATTAATATTATAAACCCTAGGATTAATATTATATAGCCTAAGATTAATATTATAAACTTTAGGATTAATATTAAACCCTAGGATTAATATTATAAATCCTAAGATTATTAATATATTACAAACCCTAAAATTAATATTCTAAACCTCAATATTAATATATTAGGGTTAATCCATGAAGATGGTTTACACTTTTGGGCCAAAGGTATCGATGACATTTCAAAATTTTACTCTTTTATCAAATTCATATAAGCTTTATGAATTTTGAAATAGAGTAAAAGGAAAATTTGTGGAGAATTATGTTGTTGTCTTAATGATTCTTTTTGCAAAAAATATTAGTGTCATATAATCTATAAATTTTCCATTAAATTAAATGTTTATCCTCGAAATTTTTCATATATTTTAACAAGTATGCATGTGTTCACATGCAATAACTTAGTCTAAAATGTATAAAGTTGTGTGTGTGTGTGTGTGTGTGTGTGTGTGTGTTTTACAAAGAGAGAACTAAGGTATGCATATTGAAACTTTATTTTTTTTAATGAAAAAATATATATTTTATTATTTTTCAAAGTTGGTGAATTAATATTTGAATTGCATTTTTCAGACAAATGTATTCACATATGACTTTTTTTTTCTACTATTTAAATAAATTAAAAAACCAAAAGTATCCTTTTGAAGAGAAATCATAAATGAAGATGGTGGTATTTTTTGAATTTTTTTCATTTTTTATATTTATGTTATTGACTTTCATTCATCCCCTTTGAAACTGTCAAAAAAAATTTCAAGATGACTTCAAAAATGTCAAACTCATATGCCATTGGATAGAGGATTCCTTCACGAATCCAACATGATCAAATTTTTCACCTAAGGACAAAAATTTCCTTGAGTTAACCATGGTATAAGATGGTGTTGTAAATAAATCTACATGAGGGGATCTAAAACTCTGTTTTTTTGGCCCTTAACTACTTGATCGAGAAGTCAAAAAGCTCGATTGAGTGCTTAATAAGGTAAAAATTGAAATAGCTTGATCAAGGGTTTAAAAACCCTCGATCAATATTTTGACATAATTAAACAAGGGCTCGATCAAGCCCTTCCAACCATAAACTCCCCATTGTGTTTTAGGCTCGATAAAGTTCTTATGTAACCACAAGTTACATAAGAGCTCGATTGAGGGTTTATTTTAGAGATTGGTCGAGAAAAATATTTAAGTCCTCAAATAGCTCAATCAAGGGCCAATATTACTTGATCGAGTTTCTTTACTCCCCCTCCCAAGCTGTCTATTCTCCAAAAAAATATAAATGACCTTCATGGGCTCACCCATCAAACCATATGTTTAATATATTAAACCTAAGGATTATAAAAATTATGATTAATATTATAAATCCAATATTAAACCCAATATTATTAAAAAAATATTAAACCTTAGTATTAAGCCCATATTAAGCCTTAATATTATAAGCCCAATATTAAAAACCAGCTATTATAAATCTTAATATTAAACTTAATATTATAAACCTTATATTAAGAACCTTAATATTAAACCCAATATTAAAAATGATAATATTAAACCCAATATTAAAACCCTAATATTATAAATTGTAATCTTATAAACCCAATTATAAACCCTAATATTATAAAACATAATATTAGAACCCAATTTTGTAATGTCATAATGCGACGTTAAATAAATTGCAATTTAATATAACATTGAGACAATGATTGCTAGATTGATTGTCACATTGAGACCATGTCTATCACAATGCAACATTGGATACATTTTTGTATCATTCCAACGTCATCATAATAAACCCTAATATTAAACCAAATATTATAAACCCTAAGATTATAAACCCAAAGATTGATATATTAAACCCTAACTTTATT
Source organism: Pinus albicaulis (assembly GCA_034641835.2). Classification (NCBI taxonomy): domain Eukaryota; kingdom Viridiplantae; phylum Streptophyta; class Pinopsida; order Pinales; family Pinaceae; genus Pinus; species Pinus albicaulis. The sequence goes on along the minus strand of CM076582.1, from coordinate 176,080,125 downwards.
ATATTAAACCCTAGAATTATAAAATCTAGGATCAATATTATATAACTTAGGATTATAAACCCTAAGATTAATATTATAAACCCTAAAATTAATGTATTAAACCCTAATATTAATATTATATATTATAAACCCTTAAGTTAATATTATAAATCGTAAGATCAATATATTAAACCCAAGGACTACAAATCATAATATTCATATTATAAATCCAAAATTAAAAAAAAAATTATAAACCAAATATTAAACCTAATATTAAACCCTAATATTATAAACCCAATATTAAATCCAATATTATAAACCCTACTATTAAACCCCAATTTTGTAATGTTTCAATGTGTGAATGCATGAATATGTGTTACACGGCAAAATGTGGTGATGAAATTTCAAAATTTTACTCTTTTATCGAATTGAAGCCGTCGCAATCCATATAAGCATTGTGTATTTTAATTCGAAGTAAATAGGAAATATGTGTAGAATTATGTTTTTGTCCTAATGATATTTTTTTCAAAAAAATTAGTGTCATATAATATGTAAATTTTCCATTAAATGAAACATTTGTCTTTGCAAATTTTCGCACATCCTAAGAGGAATGTGTGAGTTCACATAGCATAACTTAGTCTAAAATGTGTAATTTAATATATATATATATATATATATATATATATATATGATTTCCACTAAGAGAACTAAGAGTTTTATAATAAAATTTTATATTTTATGCAAAATAATTTTTTTATTGTTTTTCAAAGTTGACGAAGTAATATTTCAATTGCATTTTGCAAACATGTGTTCGTGCAATATTTTTTTTCTATTATTAAAAAAAATTCAAAAATGAAGAGTATCGTTTTGAAGAGGACTGATAAATAAAAAAAATTTCATTTTTATATTTTATTTTATTGATTTTTATTTAGCCGCTTTGAAAATGTTCAAAAACAATTCAAGCATTATGTTTACGATAAATTAGATAAAAAAACATGAATACAAAAATGTCAAGTTCATATGCCATTGGATACAAGATTCCTTCCCAAATCCAGCATGATCAATTCCTCCAGTTAAGGAAAAACTCTACCTGGAGTTCGCTAAGGTACAAAATGGTTTTGAAGAGAAATTTTAATTTATTTTACCAAAAAAATAGTTATAATAATATTTAGATAATTTTCTAAAAAAAAAAAACTTTGTTTTTTCAATTTTGAAATTCTTAAATATGATAATTTTTTTATTGTTTTGATTTTAAATATAACACATTTTTATACTTATTCATTTTATAAAAAAAAAATTGTAAAAATTTTCAATAAGAATAAATCAAATTATATAATATATATAACAAACTAAACCAAACTATTTCTCACTCACATTTATGAATTTGTCACCATCTAGTCAACTTGAAATAAGTTCACAATGATATACAAAACTAAACACTAATTAGAAATGTTCTATAGCAGATTACTCATTAATCATTAAAAAAAATCATATATTATATTTTTTCATATCATTACTTTAAATCTGTGTAAATTTTATAATATTATTATTTTAAAAATAATTTCGTATGCACATTTAAATATAGATTACTCAAATTCAAATTAGCCAAGTAATGTTTTAAATTTTATGATTTCGTTATGTTTTTATTATTTGAAAAATACATATTGCAAACTTAAGTGAGGAGTAAACGTTTCTATATATACTTCGCACTTGTGCAGACTGAGAACATAATTGAGTGTAATCACATTTTACGGGTTGAGAGGGATTTATAACCACAGATACCATTGCATCTATTACAAATATATTAATTATAACTTAAAACTATTACAACTACATTAATTATTGATGCACTCATTTATTTCCATGAACAAGTAGATATATATATATATATATATATATATATATATGATTGATTGTAATAAATGTGATTATGAAAAAGGGAATTGTGGCTCATCGTTTATTAAATCTTCAGTGAATTTTGTAAAATATGCATTTCTAGCAGCGTCAAATTCATATTTTTGAGTTACACTTATTAATATAAAAAATGATAATATGTATTAAAATCAAATTGATAATTTTTCTTTTCCCGACTGGGGTGCGAGCGGAGAACTGTATACCATGGGATTTGTTCAATTGATAGTGTTTTAATGTGAAAGGACGGTGAGCGGTCATGTATAGGCCCTCACACACTTGCCATCTTTTGGAAGGTGGAAATACACATGTCAGACATTTATGGTAAGAGAGGGATTGCCGAGACAGTTTCTTGTTGGGGTTTTATGCTGTGAGATTAGAACGAGTGGGAGGTATTTCTGGTGGATTGATTATAGGTTTACTGGATTTTTTTGGGGCATTTTTGAAGGTACTCCATGAAACTCACGACCCTGGTGCATAAGGTCTCTTATTACCTGTGGTATGCATCAATTGGTATGTTTTCTCACTGTGTTTTCCTTCCCTTCCCCATACGATTAATTATTTCTAAAAAATCATTGGAGAAGGATGTTCAGGAAATTTTTTTCTATTAGAATTGAAATATCTTAAGAAACTTATAAGGAAAGAGTTGTTTTCTCTGATGGGTGGTCTTAATATGGTAGAATTGTCTCTGTTTGTTATGGAATTTTCTTTCCCGGATGGACATGTATTTGGGGTTTTCCCATTGGAATTCAGTTTGCATTCTTTGCAAGGATGATTTATTTATTTATATTGTTTTCTTGTTGTATCTGCTAGGCTTTAAGAGGATGGGTCTTCTGCGAGAGTACTCGCCCAACTCGATTATGTGTCTTGTATTACGAAGGCTCAGGGAGCCCTTGATTGATGTGGTTGGCCTGTCTCAGTATACCCATCTCACATTCATGGGAGATAGTTTGTTTTATTGGTTTTCTTCTCATAGATATGTGGAATTATTTTGTGATGTATCTACAGGTTTCAATCCTCAGTGCACGCACTAGGTACTTAAATTAGTTATTTTCCTCGAATTGGTCGTTTTGGTTTTTCATCTCAGGGCTCCATATCATTACCATGATCATCATAATTGTATTATGGCGTACCCATCCTATGGCAGAGGCACCTCGACAAGAGGAGGTAGGGGGAAAACCGATGTGCTGGGATTTAGCGGGGTGGAAGTCAGGCCCAACCACAGCTAGGTAAGGGTCGGGGTTGTAAGTTGACCTCAAGTCTCCATCATGAAGCAGCATGGGCTTATCATATTGGTACACAACCTTAGATTTTCCAACTCATCTCTGGATGGTAAGCGGATCTCAATCAATAGGAAGTATGTGAAGATTTGGATGTGGAGGAATGGAGAGATTTGGTTATAGATCCTGGTCATTCCAAAGGTCAACCCTTTCAGTATAAATACATTTTCTATCTATATTGGTTGATGAAGAATATAGTGGATATATCCCTGATGCCTCCCACAGTTGGCTCGTCCAAGACTCATCCGGGTCTTCAAGAAATTCATAAAGGATTTTCGCTTATACAATTATAGATTCAACAACAGAATGCCCACCTCATTCACATAGAAAGGCATATTCCATGTCTCCCTCAGACGAAATTACCTAGCTCGAGTGAAAAATATCCAGCTCTTGTAGACTCTTATGATGACTAGTAGTATGACATGCATAGTGTGGTTTTTTTTGTATAGATCAAGGCTTTGTAATTTTTTTATCTTAGTTCTTACATATCTAGATACAAGGAGACTTAAGGATAATCAAACATATATAGCTATGTCTGACAGTTATAAACTATTTTTCTTTTGGATGGCTTATAATGTGGTAAGGTAGCCAATAAATTCGGTTTCCAAATGGGCAGGTAAAGGGAACCTCACCATTTGAACATGGATGTAACATGCTCTTTTTTTATGAAAATGAATGAAGAAGGTCTTACCAAGCTTACAAAAAAATGGTAATTTTTCTTATGTTTAATAAATTTATTATTTAATCCCGGATGTGGGTGACGAGGGTACGTGCTAAGCAGGCGGATTGGGAGGGAAGCTGGCTCGGGAGCCACTTGCCCACTAGACTGATTGTTGTCACCAGGCTAATAAATGAAATTGTGTAGTGTTTAATGCGTTTAATTCTCGGCGCCCCTCACAACCTGCTCTACAATCCCCGATACCACTTCACACGCAGAGGAATGGCTCGGCATTTGATTCAAATTAATGATGCTTCCTTGCACAGGATGCTTGGTTGTATGGTTACTTGGGAAAAAACCATGGAGCGCGGCTTTGAAACTAGTAGAGCTCCCCTTCCTGTGTCGCGGTGCTGCACTCAGGGTGCTGGTCTTTCCTCTGCGCGCACGGTGACTGGTAAAAGAAGTAGCCTCAATTGCTGTCTGGACTTGAGCAAAAACCTTCACTTCTCTCTCGCAGGCTCTTGTATGCTTGCCTCCTTCGCTCTGCTCCCACATTCACCCCTGTCCTTCATCCCTCTTCCGCCTTCCCACACTGCTGCTTCATCAGAGATCATGCCGCGTCTCAGGCATAGGATGCACTGTAGGAGAGGTTCTTCTTGGAACAAGACTCGTCGTCACCCTTCCACTCCCAGCACCTCATCGGATTCCCCTTCCAACTCAACCAGTTCTTCCAGTCCTCATCAAGGCCATGTTCTTCGCTCTGGTCGCCGCATCCACTCACCCAATCCTCCACCGCCTCCTACTCATACACAGACAACGTTGTTCTCTTTCAATAACTCTCTAAATCGTTTAAGGGTGACAATAGCTAATACGGTTGTATTCCAGGAAGAACCTCCGGTTCATGCGCCAGGCTCTGTTCAGGCTCATTACGACATTTCTTCAGAGAAGCATGGCGGTATAAGGCACACGGTCAGCATGGATATGGAAGGCAAGGCCACTCAGGACCCGGTGAGATAGGACACTCCAGATCAGCCTGGTGAGCAAATGGCGGTGACACAAAGTGACAAAGGGCAGGCAAGCACAGCGCTGGTCAACCCTCCTCCCACACGGCAGGTGATAGCCTCCACTGATGACCTATACAAGGGTGATGAGGACCTCTGCTGCGAAGTTGTTGAAGAACCTCTAGATGAGTAATTCATTCTCCTCTTCTTGGTCTTTTGCTTTGTTTCGGTCCCCTCTGATGGGCATGTTTTTGTTTTTTACACTGTTGCTGAACCTGTTTCTGGTAATGACAATTTTTGGTCACCAGCACTCAAATACTTTGGCTCCCCTACGTGGGAAACTCTCTTTTTCTGTCTCAGACTGGTATCCCTCTTGTAGGGCAGTCTGCAAAGCTGGTTTTTTTGTTTAAAATGCCCCAACTCTGGGCAATGACTAGGCCATGGCCCACTGTATTATATTTCTTCTGTTAATAGACTAATTTTACTTAGAAAAAAAAAATTTATTATTTAAATTATAATATTGGAAAATTAAATCATATTAAAAACTATTTTTTAAGTTATCAAATTATAAATATAAGAATATTAAAATTTCAATTGCAAGTGGGATAGAATAATTTTTCAAATCTATACACTAAAATGCTAGAAATGTTAAGATAAATTAATCCACACCATTGTTAATTACCTATTCAAATGTAATTAGTAATTAAATTTGGTTGTTGTTTTTTTTACTATTAAATACTTACAATTTTAAAGTCTACATATCATTATTGATATTTACATAAATTTTAAAATTGTTAATGATGGGAAACTTAAAAATGTTATCTGTCTTTAAGGATAGATCTATCTTTAAGTCTCGATCGAGCTCCTAACCTAGGGTTACACACGATCTTGATCGAGCGTTCATTTTAATGCTCGATCGATCAATCTTTAATCCCTCAAAAATCTCAATCGAGAGCTCAAATATTGCTCCATCAAGTTGCTTTTTTTTCACACACAATGTGCCCTCTCTTGTCAAAAAGTGTAACCCAACTTCATGCGTAGACCCAATGCAACGTTCACTAAATTTCAATGTAATGTAAAATTGTGACAATGATTGTCAGATTGATAATCACATTGGGACAATGTTTTTGAAAACGTAACGTTGGATAGATTCATGAATCATTCCAATATCACAATATTAAACCCTAATATTAAGCCAAATATTATAGACCCTAACATTATAAAACCTAATATGATAAAACCTAATATTAATATATAAACTCTAAGTTTAATATAGTAAACCCTAGGATTATAAACACTAAGATTATAATTAGGGTTTATAAACCCTAATATTAATATTAAACCCTAGTATTAATATTATAAACCCTAGGATTATAAACCTTAGGATTAATATCATAAACCCTAAGATCAATATATTAAACCATAGGCATATAAAATCGAATATTAATATTGTAAACCCTAAGATTAATTTTAAACTCTAAGATTAATTTGAAACTCTAACATTAATATAATTTATATATTATAAAATTTAAGATTATGTTTATAGTGCTAGACTCGCCAACATTTAGGGGATCTCCTCGATATGAAGTCCCAAATAGTAATGGGGTATTAATGATCAGCCTTGGTTTGCAAAATGCATAGAGTAGTGCATGGTGTCCTTGTTGAGAACAAGTGTGTGACCCTGTGGAGAGTCAAGAGCGATGCATGATGGTTCCAACACATGAAGGGGAAAGGAAGTGCACCGCTTGGAAGCCTGTAATAGTATGAAGCTTAGAAGGAACACGTGAGAAAAATGAAATCACACGAACTAACATGCAGAATAGTCCATGTTGTAGTGTATTCGACGCATGGGCAGATGAAATACACTGTGTTTAATAGGGAGGTTTATTTCCTACAAGAAATTCACTAGAAAATTGGTTTGTTAAATCATTAGTGAAACAAATTCAACATGTAGTAAACTAAGTAAGATGGAAACATAATATGCTATAGACAAAAAGAAATAAAAACAAAATAACATGTACAATAAAAATCTCAATCGAGAAAAGACACTAATAACTCAAATGAAGAGCTTTCTACCTTTATTAGGTTCTGGTGGTATAAGAAAATATGATGCTAAATCACTTGTAATAGATCCTTATAAATACGGACCTATAATATCCAAGACAAGGGGGTCTATTCCCCTCAATCTTTCAGAAATTCTCTCTTCCCTCTTGAAGAATGGTATATTGACAGACACGTGGTGAACTTCTTCTCTCTTGGATTGAGGTATTGGATGGTCAACAACTGAATCCTTCCAATCCTCTTGCTACTGGACAACACAAGCTGGTTTTCTCTCAAGAAATTTGGCTAGCATAATAATGTGTTCTCATGTTTCTCTTCCCATGGTTGGCTTTTATAGACAAATTTGAAAATTTCCCTCCCTCTCTTGGTACAAGCAGGATGTTGATATAAGAGTAGAAGGATGATTCCTTTTCGTGCTGCAATAAGGCCTCAAGGTGGTCCAAGGCAGCTATACTTGGCTAGCTTGAGTGAGAATGTTTTTCTCCAAGTTTGCGAAGTGGTCTCAAATGGTGACTCTCCGCATACTCAGGACCGCGTGGATATTTGAGGGATAGATGCGATGATCTTCATGGCTATCAAAGAAAAAGCCGCAAAGATTGCCTGGGGTCAGTGTTTCCTATGTGCAATTCAATAAATTTGTCTCCTTGACCTTAGGAAAAATTGTAAATTTCAACTCCTGTAATGTGTTGCTTCCCTGTAAATCCTTATTTGTACCGTTTTCTTGACATTTTCTAATGTCTTTTTCTTGTATAATTTTCTAGTGTTAATATTTTCCCCCTAATGTATGAGTTATAGGAAGAACTGTATATTATAAATATATTATAGTTTCTTTTTCTTTGTAATCTGTTCGAGAGAGAGAGAGAGAGAGAGAGAGAGAGAGAGAGTATATTGCTTGGAAACTGAGGTTGGAGACCCATTTTCGTGAGTAAAAGAGGTACCATTCTCTGTTGGAAACGTGAAAGAGATAAAATAAATAAAATATTTCTACAAGGCGGGCATTTCCCATACACGTGATGTTTTGACTAGTTAAGCTTATCTGATAGATAGAGGTTCTGGCTATGTCACTTGTGTGGTAGTGACCTACTGTTGGTTGATGATGACAGTTGCTAATGCCCTCGGGGACGCTTTTTCTTTGAAAATACGTTGAATGTGGTTCCCACATGCATAATATTGGTATGGCATGTTTTTTTTAGAAAAAATTCTCATTATATGCATGGGCCTATGACTATTGGGGACCTTCCCATGTAAGCATTGTTGAAAGAGATGCTTATCATGGCACAGGTCTTCGACAAATTCTGACAGAGTGCAATGGTTATGAAGTACGATACCATCTTGACATGAAATTTTATGTTGAAGTCGAATATCAAGAGGATCTATGACATAAATGAGAAATTATGACTCCATAGTGCCATCTGAGGATGCCCCTCTCGAGGTGAGGAGCCATCCAAGGTATTACCTCCTTCTTAGAATATGGTTGTTGAAGTCGACAAGAAGGAAGCACCAACTGACAAAGAGAAGTAATAATGCAAGGGACTAGGGTCTCTTGATGTAGTAGGGTGGGCTGTGATATGTTAACTTAGGCATGATGACGATAAATGGTTTTAACTGATGATGGTAGTTTAGTGGCCCAAGGTTAGAGCTTGTAAATGCAAGTGGCGGCAGTCATAACATTTTCTACAGAGGAAATCCCTGGAGTCGGTAGGACATCAAGGGTGGGTATGTGACTATTATGAGTTTCATGGTGGACTTTGGTAAAGCATTTGAAGCTCCGACCAAGGGTGATTAGGGATTGCTGCTAGGTGAGAAATGTGGGTGGATGGGTAGGATCTATCTCCTAAAAAATATATGTACACTTGCCAAAACAATATAGAATGGGTTTGGGTGTACAAGAACAGAGATGGGTGCCCAAATAAACATGAAAATAATCTGTCACTATGGTGTGAGGAGGGTTTTTTTGCTGGTGGGGGGGGGCATTGGTTGGTCTTGGTGCGAGCGTGGTGAAGCAGATGGAAAGTGTTGTAGATGGGCTATGTTGATGGGGGTGTGGTAGGCCAAGTGCGAGATGCGGAGGTGCGTATTTGATCTGCTTATGAGAATGATAGTCCGAGAACAAGGTTTTATCATGACATGGGTAAAACGTGACTTGATGTATGATAGATGAATGAACATGAAGTGCTTCCCAGACTTGGATGTTATGTCCATGGCTCCATATCTTTGGTGTATGGTCTACTTGAGTGATGGATGCCATGGAGGGTGAGGCTCTATCGACTTGAAAGAATGTTTATCACGTGTGAGATGAGGTGATGATAAACATGGTTGGGTGACTAGAACCTATGGTTTATTTCTATTGAGAAATGATGTCAAGATATGCAAAGCTTCTTTAGGGAGCTTGTCATTCTAGGGATATAATGATACCTTCTCTTGTACCTTCAATGGTTGGGGAAATAGTTGATTTTTCCTACTTGTAATACCTGCAACCAATACCCCAAGTAAAAGCATCCTTTATATTCAAACATATTGACAATAATGTTGAATGGAAAGCGATAAGAGAGGGCATACCTATCATAACTGAAAAAAATGACTTCTTCTAAGGCGTGGATGTGTGAAGCCTACTTTGAACATGATGAGGTGTTCATCATTGAGTTTCTAGCAGTTTTTCACTTGGGTGTTCTGAGCTTCCATTATGGATTGTTGAATAATGATAAAAGGGCGATACATAGGTCAATATGACTCATTTCAATTCATTTGTGTCAACCTTGCAGTTGTGGTCAACCTGAGTACCCAGGATTTGGTCGTCAGTGTTAGGTAGGGCCCTAAATGTCCTAATTTTCAATTCTTTTCTAGTTTTTTCCTTGTTGCGTCCGTAAAAATCTGATTTTTACGAATTACCTACCTCTCTTTTGCCTCAATCACGTGGGAAATATATTGGGTATGTGTTATATTCTTTCCACGATTAGTCGCACACGTAGGGGGGGCGTTAGCCCCCCCTGTACATTGCGTCAGATGCAGCAAGGGCAGCAGCTCCCCCTATCTAGGTGTTTGGAGGGGGTGCATAGCCCCCTACACGGGATTCGGGGTAGCTGCCCAAGAAATTTTTTTCCAAATTTTTCAGTGGGTGAACCTGCCTATTGTTTTGTGCATGGGTTTGCACATGGTTTTGGGGCATGATGGTTTTAGGCCCCTGGTATTTTGTAGATTCGGTCAAGGGAACTACGGTTATGTTATAATCTAGGGTTAATGGATTGGGGTTTATAAATGCTTCAGCATGTATACATATTTGTTGTAACACTAAAAGGAATATAATGAAAAATCAAGTTGGTAGTCCTGATTTGGGATCTAGGCGAAAATATTTGTGTATATCTATTTTATGTTTTATGCTCTCACTATTGCTTATTTTTTGTCTTTAAGAATTTGTTTGTAGATAATTTATGTACAGGTTTAAAACCTACACAATCGAGGGAGAGTTGTGCGAACCTCGTGGAGAAGGAAACTTTCCTACGAGGTTATCATGCTTGGTAGTTCTTTTGCATGATGAAGCACAAGTATGTTCTTGATATAGATACGCAAACATCGCACCTCTGTAGAAAATAGATGCGATGATGGCTAAAATATTTTAAATTTTTTTATTTTTTGACTTTTTGGTCATTGATTTTGGTTTTTCCTTGGTAACATGATGTTGTGGCATAAGCAGGATTGGCCTAATCTTCACATTGTTGTGGCTCAGGATGCCAATGCACGGAGGATGTTGGCGTAGTGTGGTTTGCTGAAATTTCTAGAGAACAACATCCTGAGATCAAATTATAGTCTGCTTCATTGTTGGAACAAGAGACGGTAAGTGATGGCCTTGCGGCGTAGAGACGTCTTCATCTGTCTGGAGACAGATGTTTACCATTAGGGGAATTTTTAGGTCTAAAATGGGCCTCCTAAGAACAATTTACAACCAAAATAAACTTTATAAGAACCAATAGGATTCAAGATGATGATGTCAACCATGGGGTATGATTCACCATTTTTTAAGTAAAAAGGTAAAATGATTAAAAATAATAAAATAATAAACTACCTTTTCAACTCGTATTTTCAACTTATATCCCAAATTTTTTACTCAAATTTTGAGTGCGAGTACTCATTGGATGCAAAATTTAATTCCTCATCCAAGTAGTACCCATGTTGCATACTTTCCATAGACCTTGCTATAAAAAAAATGAGAAATACATGAAAACCCGTGAAATTGCAATCATGTTTTTCATGTATTTGTCAGTTTTCGTGTAGAAGGATCCATCGAAAGTATGAAACATGGGTAATCCTTGAATGAGGAATTAAATTTTTCATCCAAGGAGTAATCCCGCTTGAAATTTGAGTAAAAATTTGGGAGATAAGTTGAAAATACGAGTTGAAAAAGTAGTTTTTTCTTTTTTCCCTCTAAATTTTGATGATGTAATCAAATATTATTTTATTATTTCCACTATTGTTTTATAATTTCCATAGGATGCCCATTTTAAACCTAAAAATTTCCCTAATGCTTTGTGACTAGCCTACTACCTCAGGGCGAGGCGCTACCACACCCTCTCCCTCCTAGGAGGGTCAGTATCTGGCGCTGGGCTGAGCAGCATTGCGTCGGTGAACCACTTACCCAAGGGTGCGTCTACATTGACTCAGTGACTGACTTAGCTTATCTGTATGCCATGGAGATGATCATTTGCCTGACGGGGTCGTCATCACCCAATAACACATCTGGAGCTCACATTGGTGTCTTGCACTGACTCTAGGTTGGTAACTTCTACAACTGGGTGCGCTATGTGTATGATGGCATGGTATCACAATTGGGGAAGGTCCGAGGAGGATATTCCAGGGTTTTGATGTATGCAAGAATCCTATGCATCATCATGTTCAAGAGAGTAGTGATGCTCTAACTTTTTGTGCCAGTGCCTATTGGTCCCTGTAGGGATCCTCGAATGCGACGGTGGGCACCCATGATGCCTCGTGGTCGAGGAGGGGAGGTTGGTTGTTACTGGGATGCAACCATTGAGGCATGGTTCCAGGAGAACCGAAAAATTTTCTTAGATTATCCATACATGACGATGGATTTCTGGGGGAACCCAGATATGGGTCTTCGTGCTGGCTATGTGTGGGGTCTAGCAGGTATGACCTTCAATTTTTTTTTGCATTTTCTAAGTATTTTATGATGTGTATATTTGTATGTCTTGTTATGGTGAAACTGACACTATCCATGTTTCTCTCGCAGATGTGGGGGAGGGCATGGGTCCTCTTGCATGCTTGGGGGCCCTCAGCCACCGAGGAGGGGCTCAAGTGTGGCTAATCAGCCCCAGGTTGGGGAGCATGGATGTGGTGATGGCCCTTAAGGGGAGAGCAGAAGTGTTGCCACTACTGGGGATGCCGAGGAGCAACTAATTGTTGTTGAGGCTCGGGTCCAGTCTGTGGATGCTCATGCAACAGAATTAGCTGACTCATGGATTTGGTTAGAGAGGCTGACCGAGGTATGCCGACCTATGGTTTTTTGATGATTTGGATGACACATGGCTTAGGCGCTGATGGCTCGAGAGAGGGAAAAATGCCCAACATTGCATCGTGTGGCACTTTTTGTTTTGGTTGTTGCACTTGTACTAGCACCAGGCGTAGATGTGGATCTAGAGGACCCACCTGGTGGGGCTCATCCCTAGAGATTTTTTTTATTCAGGAAAAGCACCTGATATGAGGATGCTTCCCTATTTTTTGATGACATGTCGACATATTTTTTGACTAACATTCTTGTCAGGGACATGACTTGTATACCCGCATATTTTTTTATGTATATGTGCCATATGTATATTTTTGTGGCTCTTATGATGTTTCTATGGTTATTTTACTGATGGACGTTGTGTACCTATGATGGATATCTATTTTTTATTTTTTTTTCTTTTCTATGGATGATGGTTTATATGAGATGAATTCTAGTCTAGAATGTGATTAGTTATGAGATCAACTTCCTGGTTTTGATTTCTTGGTATATGTGTGAATTTAATATGATCAAAATGGTGACTTAATCTTCGTGCATGCAAATACTTCCTACATAGTTGAGAATATCGTACTTCAAAATCTTGGTTTAACTATGAAACCACTAGCTTGGAATCAAGGTAGATATGTAGATGGTGAATGCCTTGGTTTAAGGCATCGCTCATCAAGTCGATCACTACACTGAATTATGTTGATTATTGGTGGTTGATTTGATGCATACTCCATTGGTGAAGAATGGAGATCGATCAGGATAGCAAATGGCCTAGGAAACTACTAGTATATTTTGTTAAGTCCCTATATTAATAGTGTAGTCCCTTATTATTGTTAATGTAAACCCCTCATTGTTATTATTGTATCCTTGTAACCCCCATTTTGTTATTATTGTGCCCTTAAATTATTATTGTTAGGTCGGCTAGGATTACATTGTGGCCCACTAGGATTACATTATGGCCCCATGGACTCCTATATATAGAAAGGAGGTTTTGTAAATTGTATCATCCAAGAATTGTTCATTTATGTAATGTATTGGAGGTTTACCCCTCGAAGTGGCTCATTTCTAAGGCGTTGATATCTCTTTTCTTCTCTTTTTGGAGCTGGTTACACAACATTTGGTATCAGAGCTTTGGATTCTAGGGTTTCGCTGCTCCAAACAGGTCATCGTGGCATTTGCGCTATAACTTTTTTTCTACAAAGTTTCCGAATCTGAAATTTTTAGGGTGCGAAGCCGAAATCTTGAGGAAGATTTTCTAAAAATTTCAGAGCTTGGTTCGCAATATTTTCGGAGATATGATCTGTGGAACTTAGGTATTTTTTCAGGCTCCTAAACAGGTCATCGTGGCATTTGCGATATAAACATTTTTCTACGAAGGTTCAGAATCTGAAATTCATATGGTGCGAAGCTAAAATCTTGAGGAAATTTTTCAAAAAAATTTAGATCTTGGTTCGCAATATTTTTGGAGATATGATCTGTGGAAGGTAGTGCTTTTTCAGGCTCCTGAATTGCATCTCAAAGAGGTGATCGTGGGAAAAGTTCAATAACTCTCTCTCTGGGTAGTGGATTTGAGTGCCGTAAAAAGTGGTCGCAATTACACGGACTGTAGTTTCTTTTCTATCAATTTCAGAGACAAAGGATGAAACAGTGACACGTGGCAAGTCGTACAAGTTCGCTCTACTGAACTAGTCCAAAATTGGGTCATTGTGGGAGATTGGAAATAACGTTGTCTTGAAGAATCCAAATCAAATCATACCTGTGGCATTTGAAAGACAGTTCAGAAGGCTACTACAGCAGTGAATTTCAGATATTGAAGATTCTTAATTACAGAGATAATTCAATTCCAATACAGAGCTCCAAAAAAGCAAGTAAAAGGTGTGTATTTTTTTTTCCGAATTGCATAAATCTTGTTTGAAAAATCAGTTTGAAGTGATTCCAAGGGCCTATTGAGCATATATTTCAGTATTGTATTCTGAAATGCCTCCTAAAAAGAATTCAACACCCATTAATCCCTCAGAAATCTATACTATGATGCATGAAGTGGAAGAATTGCAGTATGAGATATCAAAATTATGGTACCAAGTGCAACAAATTTCGATCTTACGAAGAGCAACCGAAGCTGATATAGATGGTTTAAAAGAAGAAATGGAGGCTAAGTTGGATGGTTTGAAGGATAAAATAATAGCTAATATGGATGATAAATTAGTGGAAGATGACATCGAGCATCAACGACAAGTTCTCCAACTCTCAAAGGATAACCTAACTTTGGTGCAGAATCTAATGAAACAATAGGAATATCAACATCACATCGAAAGAAGTTCTGAAGCGGTCACAAAAACAAGAACTCGACAAGTACGATCAATTTCAGAGTATCTCAGCAAGTGGAAGAACTTTCCTGTACAATATTCCACATGGGAGGATGAGAATTTTATACAGAAGCATCAAGAAATAATCAAGTGTTGAGGACAACACTTGTTTGAAGGAGAGAGGCATGTTAAGTCCCTCTATTAACAGTGTAGTCCCTTATTATGTTAGTGTAGCCCCCCTTATTGTTATTGTTGTACCCCTGTAACCCCCATATTGTTATTATTGTGCCCTTACATTATTATTGTTAGGTCGGCTAGGATTACATTGTGGCCCACTAGGATTACATTATGGCCCAATGGACTCCTATATATAGAAAGGAGGTTTTTTAAATTGTATCATCCAAGAATTGTTCATTTATGTAATGTATTGGAGGTTGCCCCCTCGAAATGGCTCATTTCTAAGGTGTTGATATCTCTTTTCTTCTCTTTTTGGAGCTGGTTACACAACATATTTTGAGACCATCGTGAGGCTCCATCAGCGAATCCAAAATAGTGGATGGGAGGAAGATCCATCTATGACACCAGAGCATTATTTAGAAAATGTATTTGATGATTGTGATCATCACAAAAACCAGATTGTGCTACATGCTTCTTATCTCTAAGGCTGAGACCTCTTGCCCTTATGGGTGAAATGTTTTGAGGTAGAGCCCATTGATGGGGTTAACTAGGCATGTACTGTCAGGCTCTGACATGATATATGCCCCTTTGAGGAGGAAATTTTTTATGATGCAAGGAACTTTCCATAATGTTTTGAACTTCCTACATCCTAGGGCCTCTTTCGCAAAATCATAGTGGAGGACTAACGCTCCCTCAATAAATGAGCGAGGGGTGATGTTGCAATCAAATGATGCTTTTACCCATTTTTTATGTGCCTCATTATGTTTGAGTGACTCTCGTTGATTTTCATGGACAAGTTCTAACTGTACCGACCATTGTTCTAAAGGTTAGGTATCATTGAGTAGTTCGATGGTGGCATGTAAGTTGGGGATCTCATGTTCGATGGGAATCACGGCTTCTACCCTGTACACTGGTTGGAAGGGTGTGAATTATGTTGAGATTTTTACTATCGTACGGTATGCCCACGGGGCTAAAAAAACCATGTGGTGCCAGTTTTTCTTATGGTTATTGCCATATGTTGTAACATTGTTTTAAGAACTCTATTTACAGCCTCTACCTGTCCATTGGACTGAGGATAGTATGGTGATGTGAATTCATGTGTGAATCCTAGGTGATGAGACAACTCCTATAATATTTAGTTTTCAAAATACTTTCCGTGATTGGAGACTAACTCCTTAGGCACACTGAATCATGTGATGACATGATTGAACAGAAACCATGCAATGGTTTCTTCCATGTTGTCATATGTGGGCATGGCTTCTGCCCACTTGGTGAAATAATCGATGGCGACAATGATGTATTTGTGGTTGGCAGACGATGCAGAGTTGCAAGTCATAAAGTCGATTCCCCATTTGCAAAAGGGATCCGCTATAATGACTGGGTGCAGAAGAGCGGGAGGTTCTCTTGCTTTGTGGGTGAAGCGTTGGCATCGCTCGTACATTTTGACTATCATAATGTAATCGTGGAATAATGTGGGCCACAAATAACCTGCCCATAGGGAATTTTGGACAGTAGCCATCCAAGAGAGGTGGCTGCCAGAAGCTCCACTATGACAGTCATTTAGGGCTTTCTCAGCTTGGTCATGCGTGAGGCATCGTCGTAGGATAGTATGGATGCCTCGTCAATAAAGGACGTCTCCCATGGGGAGGTATCGGGGGGCTTGGTGGCGTATGCGCCTTCGTTCCTCATGTGTGAGATTTGGATTGAACGTTTGGGCTCGTAAAAATAAGAGGATATCATCGTACCAAGGATCGTCAGTTGTCACTATAAATAGATGTTTGTGAGGTAGTGAGTGGTTGACTGGGATCCTTTAGTTTGACTTGGGAATTCAGTGATGAAATAAGCTAAGATCAAGGCTTTTTGGTCTTGGGGGACCTAAATTGTAGATCAAATTCCTATAGTATGACTACCCAGTGAGCTTATTTGTGGTTCATTAGACGGCAGGTTAGCAGGTATCTCATGGGGTTGATAACTATGACGACTGTTGTAGTCTATAAGATAATGTAGTTCCGAAGCTTTTGGACTATGTGTATAAGGGCTAGGGAATTTTTTTCTTCGAGTTCATATCTTAAGGCAGGGCTCGATAAGTTCTTACTGATGTAATAAATTATGTGTTCTTTACCATCAAGTCCATCTTGGATTAACACCCTGGCTATGGCAGTATATGATGCTGACAGATATAGGGTGTAATATCTGTAATAATTTAGTGGGATGATCAATGGGGCTGAAGAAAATGCGTCTTTTAGCACCTCAATATATTATTGGTCTTGATCATCCTATTTAAATGGGATATCTTGATGAAGTAGGCATAGGAATCCTTGTGCACAAGTTTCATAATCTAGGACAAAGAATCTCAAGAAATTGGCTTTCCCCTGCAAGCTTTGGAGTTGCTTGAGGGTTTTTGGTGGTGGCACCTATTTGATGGCCTATACCTCGAGGGGGTCCACTCTGATCACTTGTTGGAATACTATAAATATTAATATTTGACCTACGTTGACACAGAAGATGCACTTGCGAGGGTTCAAGTGCAAGTTGTAATGTATGCATATTTGGAATACCAACCGTAAATCCTCCAAATGATTTCTACGCTTCTTGTACTGAACAGTGAGGTCATCCAAGTAAGTGAGGATAAGTTTGGATAGGTCATGGAAGATATAGTTCATGTCCCGTTGGAAGGTGGCTCCAGCATTTTTAATACCGAATGGAATAACCTGGTATGAAAATGTGCCTCGAGGGGTCGTGAATGTTGTCTTGTATTGATCAATATGTCGGATTTTGATTTGGTTATACCCTGAGAACTCGTCCATAAAGGATAGGGCCTCTTGATCGGTGCAAGAATCAGTGACTTGGTTGATGAATGGGATAGGGTAGTTGTAGGAATTTACAGGGTAAGTTCCTTCGATCAAACACCAAAGGTCACCACTCACAAATAGATCACAAATCAGTACACTAGTATTATCACGTGGTTATGTTGGGGTTCCCAAGTTTTGGCCAGATTGGTAAGACCAAAAGATGAGACATCATCAAACCGCTTTCAGACCTCAGGATCTAGCCATCTTGGGTCCAGAGAGGGATCTCTATATGAAATGTCAAAGGTATATGTCTTTGAAGCTCAAAGTATAAGATGTTAGGCTAGTTATAGGCACAAGAGTTGTTTGTTTGATTTGATTTGGTTTAGTTGTTGGGAATCAGGAATGAAGGATTCAATATAAGACACGGAAAGGCGAAGAATATTTTAGGCAAAGAGAGATAATTTCAGAAAACATCAAGGCCATTGGGTAATGGAGTCAGGAAAGGGTTTACTCGCTGTTCAATGTGCAAGCTTTCAGTTCGGCTAGTCATCTAAAGCATTGGATCTTAGAATGATTGTGTGGCATGGAACATTAAGGAAAGAAGGTGAAAGAGGGAAGGTAAACCAATTTCTGTCTATAGATCAAGTCAGAGGTCATTTAACTCCAGGCCTGCTTGGACATACTCTTAGGCAACTCTCAAGGAAAGGAAAGGAACAAACTGAGGGAACTTGGAAATGTTTAACTAACTGAAAAGGATCCTAGTGAGACATAGACAAAGTTCTAAACTCCTAGTGTACCCAATTCATTTAATTAAACTTTAACAAGAACATCTAAGAAGAAGATTCATTAACTCATACATCAGCTAGTAGGCAATAACATCCACTACACTAGTTAAATTAACTGAAACTAATTCTTAGATAACACATTTAGCGGAAAACATTAAGGCAAGGAGAGTAGAAACATAGGGTTCCTAACAAGGGAAAATCATATGCCAGATTTCTGATGCAAGCCAGAAGAACTGAAATGGAATGAAATAAAACACAGAGATAGGAAAACATCAGCAGCTGCTTTAGATCAGGATCCAAAGAAATGTGCTAGTCATATTAAAAACAACACCATTCAAGTACAACATTGCCCACAACTTGAACATTAAGCCTGAATACATCTTTCTTCAACCTATCTTACAACTTTACACAGAACTATATCTCACAGAAAATCTTGCAGTTCTCTGATATCTCATCAACAAACTCTACAATGAGTTTCTTCATTAATTTATAACTCCAGAAGAGCAGAGAAGGTAGGTGAAGAACTAAATGCAACATTAAAAACTCCAGAAGAGGAAGAAGGCCAAAGCCACCTCTGGTATAAATTCAGTGCATTAATCTGGGACACCCTTGGGTGAAAGAGTGGTATTTTTCAAGTTTCCATTAACTCTAGGTATGTCTCTGATGTACTTTGGCTACAGTTCTCTGTAGTACTTTTGGTGATCTGAAAAAAAATAAATCAATGATTCAAGTCTGCCACGTTGTGTAGCTAATGCTATTGATATCGTAGGACCGTTGTCAGGGTGGGAAATCCTTTAGGAACACGATATAGAATAAAAGTTGTATGGGCATCCTTTCCTTTACGGGGAAAACATTCTGCTGGTGTACAAACCCTGATATACATGAATTTATGTATGCGGTACACTCCGTGTGATTCATAACGTCGTTGACCTGGTGCTTTGCCTTTATATCCCTGTATTAAGGCTTATATATCTTCATTACTGAACGATAAAATCCTTGATCATCAGCTGGTATTTCCCCACCGCTTCATAAATGTCTCGATCTGCAAAATCTGGGTTTAATGGCACCGAACAAATTTTTCTTCGTGGAGATTGAACTATCCTTGGATAGTATTTATGCCGCCAGTACCTTTACATGCATTTCCCTGTAGTACCAGCTTCCAGATTCAATTCTGTCTACGCAACATGCCATTAAAATAGTACATATGAACCATGGCGGTTTTCCGCCTCTTGGAACCCTGCAAAACACGAAAACAGGTTAAGAAAACAATGGGGGTGGTGGATGCAGTGTAGATGATGAAAGCAATCATGTAGCTGGTGAGATGGTGGAACGATGCAGAGGAATGATGGAGGGAAGCCTTGGTGAAAGTTGGCGGAGTGCAGAGGAAATTTAAATGAAAAAACCTTTACCATCTCGACTTTTGAACAGGTATATGTAATGAGATGGGTGGATGTACAGTGGATACACGTGGCAGTGACGTGGCAGGACCGGATGATGGCGGAAAAGTCAACAGCGGGGGAAACAAATCTAGGCCGTCAGATCTCAAAGGAGATTGACGGTTGAAAATGCAGCGGAGGGTGACGAAAGGTGGGCCAGGAGTACGGTGACCTTGGATTAAACCCCGCAACTTTGTGGAACGACGACCATTGGATGGGCAATGACAGATCTGACGGTTCACAACGATATCGCTATGCATCGTCAGTCGAACGATAACGCGCGATGAGGTAGCGGTTTTGAAATAGTGCGCCTGACACGCGTCGATCGATGAGTGGAATCGCTGGGCAATGGGAAAATACCACATATCACCGAAAGGCGGTGCGATAGATACCACCGGGTTTGTGAACAGTGCTTACGGCAGGGTGCACTGGGACGGATGTGCTGCGGACCATCGGATCTGTGGGTAAATAGACGGCGGATGTGGTTGGAGAGGTGAACGTGAAGAACGATGGGCGCTTACGGAGTTTAGTGGGGACCTTCCGATCTGCGAAGATCAACAGGCGATGTTGCCTCCAATATCATATGTGATAAGCGCCTTCTACCTGGGCGCCTGGTCATGGCGCTGGGTCACGTAGAGGGAAACAGTAAGGGGGCTAGCCTGAAAGGGGCTAAGGCCCAATGTGTAGAGTATGGGATTTTCGACCCTTTTTAGTGAAATTTGAGGCCGAAAATGGGAAACGATGGAGGGAAGAAGGGGCAATTTGGCTAACCAAAGGGTGCAGGGATGTTTCAGAGGGGATTTTTGGGATGAAATGGAAACTTTAACAGGGGGAAAGAGGGTTGAAAAGGGAAACCTTGCAGGGGTACAGGGGATAAATATAGACCTTTTGGAGCACAATTTCTGCAAACAATGAGACCTTATAAAGGTAGTCAGCAGAGGGAAATTTATCAAAGGCAACAGCACAGGAGACTTCAAGGGTGATGTGTCTTCAGGGGAGATGCATTCCTTGAAGGCTCGAAAACAATTTAGGCCCCTACTTTGCTTTGTCAAAAATCTATAGGGGGGCTAATAGTGGCTCCACATGGGGATGGCTTCTTCTTGAAGGAGTCAAGAATTCAGAGAATGATCTTTGGTATAGGCCAGATGCCCACTGCTCAAGCCACCTTCTTCTTTGATTTTCAGCTGCCACAATTGTGAAGACATCATTTTAGCAGAAAAAATTTCCCAATCAATCTACCTACCCACACTACAGTCCTAGCATTTTTTCTTCTTTTAGGGTACATTTGAGCTAGCAGACCCTTTACATATTTTATTTTTATAACAGAAAATAAACCTATTCTATCTCTACCCTTATTACTCCATGAGACCAGATTAGACTGTTGGTCTCATATGTTTCTCTACCTAATCTAATATCTGCTAGGATTAAACTATCCAGCAGATTTCTTCTCTATATTCTATGAAAAAAATTGAAAAATAGTCAAGCCAGGATTAGACTGTCTGACTTGCTGTGGGTCCAGGGCATAAAGACAGTTGCACATGGAAAAAATTTGCACAAAACTGAAACAAAACTTTGAAGGCTTCAAATCTGAAATTTGAAGTATCCTTCTTATTTTTGTGACTCGAGTTTTGAGCATGTTAGAGTCACTTCTTTTCTTCATTTCAGCTCTGGTTTTGGGCATGTTAGAGCTGATTTTTCTTCCTTCTTTGCTGGTCCAAATTTTGAGCATGTTAGGACCAGCTGCTTTGCTTTCTTTGGCTCAGGTTTTGAGCATATTAGAGCCAATCATTTATACCTCAGAGGTTCATGTTTTGAGCATGTCTGAACCTCTCCTTTTTCTCATTTTTTTTTTTTTTTGGAACATTTTCTCTTTTTCTTGAAACAAAATTCTGCAATGGTATGTACAATGGAAATGAAAACTGGAAATTGAGAAGCAGCAGAAGTAGTGTTTGAGCATCCTGCCATTGACAGGACCCCCAAACAGCTCTATACCATCTAATTCTTGTAGGAAGAAGGTATTTGGACCCACAGTGGCCTAGATGATGTATGGACCCTGCCACAAACTGTCAAACTTGTTGTGTTTTCCTTTGTCCTCTTTCCTTGAGTCCCAATTCAGAACTTTATCCCCAATTTTGAAATCGGCAGCTTTGGTTCTCTTTTCAAACAACCTCTTTATGTTTTCCTGAACTTTGACAGCTCTGTTATAAACCTCTTCCCTTCTTTGTTGAAGATGAATTGTCTGGTTTATCCTTCTCACCATACTGTCTTCTTCTGTTTGAATCTCTTGGACCATCTTGATTACTGGTACCCCAAGGCTGGTAGGAAATACTGCTTCCGTACCATAGACAAGCTGAAATGGTGACATGCCAATGGATTTCTTTGTTGTAAGCCTGTCAGCCCACAAGGCATGCACCAACTTGTTATGCCATGACTTTTTGTTCTCTTCTAACATCTTTTTGATGATCTCCACGAGGCTTTTGTTTGATGATTCAGCCAGGCCATTACCTTGTGGGTAATAGGCAGTTGAATGACCAAGTGCTATGTGATACGTATGAAAAAATCAACCATTTTCTTGGATCCAAAAGCAACAGCATTATCAGTGATTATTTTCCTTGGGCAACCAAACCGAGAGAGGATATGACCTTCTAGGAACCTGATGATGACTGAATCTATGGAATTCCTAGTAGGTATGGCCTCTATCCACTTAGTGAAGTAGTCTGTGGCTGTTAAGATCCATTTGTGTTGTGCAGAAGAAGCAGGGTGGATTTTCCCAATAAAATCCAGGCCCCATTGCATGAAAGGACCTTGAACAGTGATGGGTTGTAAAGGGAGGGGAAGGAGTTTTCTCTTGCCTTCAAAAATCTGGCATTTGTGGCAGGCAATTACCATCTTATGGATGTCATTGAAGAGTGTGTGCCAATAATAACCAGCCCTGAGTATTTTGTTTGTAGTGGCCTTCTAGTTCAGGTGGCCCCCACGCTCTCCAGCATGGAATTCTTGTTTAATATTTTCTGCCTCTGTTTAAGGCAAACATTTAAGCAATAGGCCATTTTGATTTTTCCAGTATAAGTTTTCATTCAGAATGCAGTAGTTTCTAGCTTTTAGTTTTATGAATCTGGCCTTGGTATTTGACAGTTCAGGTGGGGCATTAAGGTTGGTGAGCACATAAAGGATATCAGAGTACCAAGGAGAGTTCTGAAACTTCTCCTCAACAGTGGGGTCGGGCAATCCTTCTTGCTCATCTAAGGCAGCTACCATGTTAATTTCAAGGGCCTGCAGATTTGATTCAGCCATTAACTTGGCTAAGCCTTGACATTTTATCAGTTTGGTGGGTTTTATCTCCAGATCATACTCTAAAATCACAGCAATCCATTTTCCCCTCTTCCCATCTGGGTCTTGGGACAGAATATCTTTGACTATTATGTTAGGCACATAAGCAATGGTGTGGGAATGCAATAGGTACACCCTAAAGTCTTTTAAAGCCTTAACAAGAGCGTAGGCCTGTTTTTCCATTATGTTGTATTTCAATGGTGCATCCCTCAGTGCTTTTCTAAAGAAGGCTATTGGTTGTTCCGTACCCTCTGGATTTTTCTGCAATAAGACTGCAACCACTGTATGCTTAGAAGAAAATGAAAAAATCAGAAAATCCTTTGAGAAATCAGGGCTAATCAGAACAGGAGCTTGGGTGAGTGCAAGTTTTACTGTTTCAAAAGATTGTTTAGCTCCAACAGTCCATTTAACTCCTTCACCTTTCTTCAGCATGTTAGTCATATTCCTAAGGTGTTCAGCTAGGTTGGGGATAAATATCCTAAGGAAGTTTATTTTCCCAATGAAGGACTGTAATTCTTTGATTTTTCTCGGGTGTGTGATTTGTATTATTCCCTCAACTCTCTGTGGGTCTATCCTGATTCCCTTTTCTGATATAATGTGGCCAAGAAGCTTTCCCTCTTGCAGCCCAAATACAGTCTTTTTTGGGTTCAATGACATACCAAACCTTCTACATTTTTCAAACATTTTTCTCAGATGTTTCAGGTGTTCTTCTTCAGTCTTAGAATAGATTGTTATGTCATCCAAGTAAATAACAATGAAATGCCCTATATCATTTGAAAAAGCTATATCCATTGCTCTCTGGAAGGTTTCACCAGCGTTCATCAGTCCAAAGTGCATTTTTACATACATAAAGGTGCCCCATGGAGTGGTAAAAGCTGTTTTTAGTTGATCTTCTGGGAGGACTAGGAATTGGTTGTAACCTGAGAAACCATCTAGTAGGGAGATTCTCTTGGATCCTACTACTTTCTGAAGAATGTGTTCCATTTTTGGCAGAGGGTAGTTGTCTTTGAGTGAGGCTCTATTAAGATTTCTGAATTCTATACATAATCTGATCTCACCTGTTTTCTTTCTCACAGCCACTAAATTTGAAACCCAATCAGAGAATCTTACGGGAAATATTATGCCTACTTCATACATCTTTTTAATCTCTTTTTCCACTGCAGGCAACTATTTTGGATTTATTCTACGAAGTTTTTACCTGAAGGGTTTCTGATTTTATTTTAAAGGTATTTTGTGTTGTATGATGCTTGTGTCATAAGCTTTTAAGTCTTCGTAACTCCAGGAAAAGACGTCAATAAATTCCTTGAATAGGTCAATGTATTTCTTTTTCATCTCTGTGGGTAAGGATTTTGCCAATTTAATCATTTTGGGCTTATCTTATGTGCCTATATTGTATTCTTCTATGTCAGAGTCTGCATTCTCTATGGTAGGCTTTTTAGCTACATCATCGAAGTCAAATAGGTCCTCTAACGGTGCCAGACCTCGAGGTATGTTCTTATCTTTGTCCTGCAACACCTCTACTTCTTCACTGTTTGCGTTTTCACACTCCATGGTTGAATTTCCAGTTTCTTCATTTAAAGCGTTTATTTCTATGTTATAGGGTGTCTCCTCCTCATCGGAGGATTCTTGACTTAGGCAGCTATCACTAGGCGTAGAGTCTGAATCAGAAAACTCAAACTCGTTTCTACCTATCAGGAAATCTTCAATCTGTTTATCTCCCTCGAAAACCTGCCAGTATTTTTCATTATCCGGCACTGCGGGTCAAATTTGGTTTGAATGATGATCTGCTGGTCATTGGGAGTCTTAGGGTAGGAACTGGCCAGGCAAGCCAATCCATTTGCGATGATGTTTTGAATCCTAGGGATGAACACTAATTTGTATTCAACAAATATTTTCAATATATCTTCGGCATCGTTCCTATACGCCCTCAGCCTAGGGTGCTTGGCTGTGTATTCATTGTTTACCTGTAATATGACCAACTCTGAGTCTCCCCTCACGGCTATTCTACGAGCTCCTATTTTCTTCAGCAGCTTCAAACCCAGGATAAGAGCCTCATACTCTGCAATATTATTGGTACATTTGACATGCAGATTACAGGCATGGCTCTCCGCGTAGTCGCTCTTTTTCTTACGTAACCATACCCCAGCCCCGGCAGTTCTTCGTGTGCAGGACCCATCAAAACTCATCTCCCACAGGGGTTCACTCTCGTTTTTGTTATCATTTCTTTCCCTACAGCTAGTTTCACCATTATGTTGCATTATAGGAGCTGCACTAGGCTGTGGGATGTTTAGTTCTCTCTGTGGTGTAAGAGTTTGCGAGGGAGGACTGGTTGGCTATTTTCCTTCTGTTTCTTGTTCACTTTGCGTCGCTATTCCAGTGCATTGTTCAAAGTTTTCTACATCTTCCTCTTATGAGTCTAGGGTAGCGATTATGTTTAAGTCCATTGGATCTGTTTCATCAAGTGTACCTTTGACTGTATCTACATTTTCAGATTCTGGTTCCCCCAAAGATTTATCATTGCAGAGGATAAAGGAATTCAGGTTTGTATGTACAGAGTATAGAGGAGGGTTTTCAGGTTTTTCAGGGCTACTAACCGGGAATTTCATTTGTGCTTCCCTTTACAATCTTCTCAGTTGGCCAAAGATTGGGATTGTGGAATAAGCCCCATCCATATGCATTGTTCCTTGCAGCTTGGCTCCCCATGATCTTGAAAATAACATGCCATACTTGCGTGGCACATCTGCCACCACAACGTCCATGACCATACACTTTGCTGGAATATGGGCAAGGCTCACAAATAAATCTTTGATCAGGCCAAGACACTTTACTCTGCTAGATTCAAATGAATATAAGTCTTTGTAGGGATGGGTTATCTCTAGGCCTAGTCTTTCCATGACTACCTTAGGCATTAGGTTGTGTGATGCTCTAGAATCATGCATTGCATTATGAAGAATCTTGTCATGAATGTTGAGACTGATATAAAAAGGTGGAACCACCCCTTCCTGAAACTTTCCCTCTATCTTTGGACCAAACAGAAGGGCAGGTTGATCGTCACTCAGATTTACAGTGTCACTGTTCTCGCCTAAGTTTAATGCTTTCAAAATTTTTCCTTTATATACATCCTAAGTGGCCAGCTCAGAGAGTGGGACATAGATTTTAATTTTGGCAATCTCACTCGCCAAATTGAAAGTGGACTGACTCTTTGGAATGTTCAACTATGTTTTGTTAGCCACTGCCTTAGTGGCTGAATCAGGGTGATGATTCTCGTTATGTATAGGGTTTTTGATAGTTTTATCAAGAGCACTAACTGTAGTGCTAGTGCTGCTAGTTGGTTTACCTTGCGTGATAGTGTTTTGGTTGTCGTTTTCTTTGTCCTCTCCAAAACTCTCAGCTGTTGATTTTTTACATTCAGCAGTCACTTTAGAAGTTTTCTCAGGTCTTTTCTTGATGGTAACCTCAGAAGACTTTTTTTTGGAATTGTCTTGACTCTTTTTGCTCCTAAGTTCATATTTTTCTCTGACCTGCATCATAGCATTTTCAAATCCTAACCTGTAATCCTCAGATTCAAACCACTCTTCATCCCAACATGAGGGAGAAGATTGATCTTCTTCTGTGGAACAGTTATGGATTGATTTTTCCACTTCAAACATATTTATCGCATTCCCTCCAGACTCCTCTATGATTCCCTCATCCTCATCAAGAAAGTTCTCTTGGAATGGGGGAATAACTTGTTGATCTGACTCTCTTTGTCTGTTGGGAGTGGCATTGTTTCTTCTAAAGTTCTGGTTGTGGTTACGATTTTGATTTTTGTTTTGGTTACTGACTGTGACAACCATTTTCTTCACCATTTGTTGTAGCTCTTCCACATTTTTAGATAGACGGTCATAATTGGGTTCAGATGTGGAAGCTACATTATCATCTCTGTATGTTACCCTCTTTTCAGCTCTCAGTGTTGCTCTTTTCTCAATCAGATTTGCCTCTATATTCACTGCTCCTTTCTGCATGTCTTGCAATGTGTTGTATTCTTTATCCCTAAGCTGATAGGTCGTGCCAGCATCAAAGCCTTCGGGGTATTTCTCTAGAGCCATTCCTTGTGGAGGTTTCATATGTGGATGGAGGGCATTGTAAATGATGTTGAATCTTGTTGTGTAATCATGGACACTCTCTCCTACATTTCTTTTAAGGGTCATGTATTCTACTAGGAGTTGGCGAGGATTTGCCCTAACTTCCCATTTGTTTATGAAGGTCTGATATAGAGCTGGGAGGTCATTTATGATACCCGGAGGTAGGCCTTTAAACCATTTCTTCACATCACCTCCTAAACTCTGGGCGAAGATTCTCATCTTGACTGTATCATCATCTATTTCCATGTAGTCAAAAGAATCCTCCATCTTATCTACATGTTTCTGGGCTGTGATGGACTCCTTTGCAGTAAAGTGAGGGATCTTTGATTGATAATAATTGGGTAAGGGTACTAGAGGCTGAGGTAAAATGAGAGGTGCATACCATTCTTCCATGATGATGTTTTGATGAGGTAAAGGATTGACTTGAGCAGCTGGTATGTGGATGACATGGATACTAGGACCAACCAAGGTTTGTTGAGCAGATTTAGGGTGACTGAGACCCAAGTTTTGAATGAAATGTATATCAGGAGGTGTAGATGGAGGGGTCTATCTATTCCCAAGGTGTCTACTACTTTGGGGTGGTGAACCAGGAAACTCAAGGTCTGGCTAGTCTAGGGCACTGAATGACCTAGTTCTTGGCAAACTGTTTTGAGGGCCTAGGTCAAAAAATGGGTCTGGTAGAGCTGTAAAGTCTTCTGGGGTAGAGTTAGCTCTAAGGACGTGACTAGAAATAGTTGATCTTTTGTGTGCAGGAGATCCCTTGAGGATGCTCTCCGGATTGTCAACTATTTTAGGTGGGTCTGGGTTAGGATAAGCTCTTGTATGAATGGTTCTATGAGCGAGAGTGTAGTTTTAACCAAGCAGCTTAACCCTATTTGTTACTTCTACTATGGTTGATGTTGTTACGGAGGCTGGTCTCCCAGTGGAGTCTAATGTGAACCAAGATAATCAACATGCCTACTGATCAC
Source organism: Pinus albicaulis (assembly GCA_034641835.2). Lineage (NCBI taxonomy): Eukaryota > Viridiplantae > Streptophyta > Pinopsida > Pinales > Pinaceae > Pinus > Pinus albicaulis. Next base: position 176,051,814 of record CM076582.1, on the reverse strand, counting down.
CAATGGAGTCTTTAAATCATTTAGGAACTATGGAGTCGCCAGGTGGAAGGTTTAGGATGTTTTTGGAGGGTACACTGTCCACCACAGTGCTTGTGAAATATCCCTTTTCAAATATATCTTCAAAACACAGCAAACTCTAACCAGAGATTGACTGGGAGGGCTTTTACCAGATGTGTCACCTCTGAAAGAGTGTGAGATCTGGAGGCTACCTGGCCCTTTCCAGACTCTGTCCAAGAGTATGGGAAAACACAAAAAATGGTATAGAGGTTGATGTGTGAATAGGAATGTTTAACTGCCAACCTAACCAGAGATTGTAGGTTTCTGAAGTTCTTAGAATGTAGTAGTATGGAGAGCATTTCAGAAATTCCCTAGCAGAGTCGTCATTATGTTGGGGTTCCCATGTTTTGGCCAGATTGGCAAGACCAAAAGATGAGACAACATCAAACCACTTTCAGACCTCAGGATCTAGCCCTCCTGGGTCCAGAGAGGGATCTCTCTATGAAATGTCAAAGGTATATGTCTTTGAAGCTCAAAGTATAAGATGTTAGGCTAGTTATAGACACAAGAGTTGTTTGTTTGATTTGATTTGGTTTGATTGTTGGGAATCAGGAATGAAGGATTCAATATTAGACACGGCAAGGCGAAGAAGATTTTAGGCAAAGAGGGATAATTTCAGAGAACATCAAGGCCATTGGGCAATGGAGTCAGGAAAGGGTTTACTCGCTGTTCAATGTGCAAGCTTTCAGTTGGGCTAGTCATATAAAGCATTGGATCCTAGAATGATTGTGTGGCATGGAACATTAAGGAAAGAAGGTGAAAGAGGGAAGGTAAAACAATCTCTGTCTATAGATCAGGTTAGAGGTCATTTAACTCTAGGCCTGCTTGGACATACTCTTAGGCAACTCTCAAGGAAAGGCAAGGAACAAACTGAGGGAACTTGGAAAGGTTTAACTAACTGAAAAGGATCCTAGTGAGACATAGACAGAGTTCTAAACTCCCAGTGTTCCCAATTCATTTAATTAAACTTTAACAAGAACATCTAAGAAGCAAATTCATTAACTCATACATCAGCTAGCAGGCAATAACATCCACTACACTGGTTAAATTAACTGAAACTAATTCTTAGATAACACATTTAGCAGAAAACATTAAGGCAAGGAGAGCAGAAACATAGGGTGCCTAACAAGGGAAAATCCTATGCCAGATTTCTGATGCAAGCCAGAAGAACTGAAATGGAATGAAATAAAACACAGAGATAGGAAAACATCAACAGCTACTTTAGATCAGGATCCAAAGAAATTTGCTTGTCATATTAAAAACAACACCAGTAAAGTACAACATTGCCCACAGCTTGAACATTCAGCTTGAATACATCTTTCTTCAACCTATCTTACAACTTTACACAGAACTATATCTCACAGAATAGGTTGCAGTTCTCTGATATCTCATCAACAAACTTTACAATGAGTTTCTTCATGAATTTATAACTCCAAAAGAGCAGAGAAGGGAGGTGAAGAACTAAATGCAGCATTAAAAACTCCAGAAGAGGAAGAAGGCCAAAGCCCACTCTAGTATAAATTCTATGCATTAATCTGGGACACCCTTGGGTGAAAGAGTGGTCTTCGTCAGGTTTCCATTAACTCCAAGTATGTCTCTGATGTACTTTGGCTGCAGTGCTCTGTATTACTTCTGGTGATCTGAACAAAAATAAATCAATGATTCAAGTCTGCCATGCTGTGTAGCTAATGCTATTGATATTGTAGGACCGTTGTTAGGGTGGGAAATCCTTTAGGAACACAATATAGAATAAAAGCTATATGGGCATCCTGTCCTTTACGAGGAAAACATTTTGCTGGTGTACAAACCCTGATATACATGAATTTCTGTATGCGGTACACTCCATGTGATTCATAACATTGCTGACCTGGTGCTTCACCTTTATATCCCTATATTAAGGCTTATATATCTTCATTACTGAACGTTGAAATCCTTGATCATCAGCTGCTATTTCCCCAACACTTCATAAATGTCTCGATCTCCAAAATCTGGGTTTAATGGCGCCGAACATATTTTTCTTCGCGGAGATTGAACTGTCCTTGGATAGTATTTATGCCGCCGCTACCTTTCCAGGCATTTCCCTGTAGTAACAGCTTCCAGATTCAATTATTTCTGCGAAACACGCCATTAAAATAGTACATATGAACCATGGCAGTTTTCCACCTCTTGGAACCCTGCAAAACATGAAAAAAGGTTAAGAAAACAATGGGGGTGGTGGATGCAGTGCAGATGATGAAAGCGATCATGTAGCTAGTGAGATGGTGGAAAAATGCAGAGGAATGATGGAGGGAAGCCTTGGTGAAAGTTGGCGGAGCGCAGAGGAAATTTAAATGAAAAACCTTAACCATCTCGAATTTTGAACAAGTATATGTAATGAGATGGGCAGATGTTTGGTGGATACATGTGGCGGTGACGTGGCGAGACCAGACGATGGCGGAAAATTCAACAGCGGGGGAAACAAATCAGGTCCGTTAGATCTCAAAGGAGATCGACAGTTGAAAATGCAGCGGAGGGTGACGAGAGGTGGGCCAGGAGTACGGTGACCTTGGATTAAACCCCGCGCAACTTTGTGGAATGACGGCCATTGGATGGGCAATGACAGATATGACGGTTCAAAATGATATTGCTACGCATCTTCAGTCGAACGATAACACGCGATGAGGTAGTAGTTTTGAAATAGTGCGCCCGACATGCGTCGATCGATGAGTGGAATCGCTGGGCAATGGGAAAATACCGCCTACCGCCCAAAGGCGGTGCGATAGATACCACCAGGTTTGTGAACAGTGCTTGCGGCGGGGTCCACCAGGACGGATGTGCTGCGGACCATCGGATCTGCAAGTAAATAGATGGTGGATGTGGTTGGAGAGGTGAACGTGAAGAACGACGGGCACTTGCGGAGTTTAGCGGGGACCGTCCGATCTGCGAAGATCAACGGGCGATGTTGCCTCTAATATCATATGCGATAAGCACCTTCTGCCCAGGCGCCTGGTCATGGCGTTGGGTCACGTAGAGGGAAACGGTAAGGGGACTGGCCTGAAAGGGGCTAAGGCCCAATGTGTAGAGTATGGGCTTTTCGGCCATTTTTAGTGAAATTTGAGGCCGAAAATGGGAAACGATAGAGGGAAGAAGGGGAAATTTGGCTAACCAAAGGGTGTAGGGATTTTTCAGAGGGGATTTTTTGGATGAAAAGGGAACTTTAACAGGGGGAAAGAGAGTTGAAAAGGGACACCTTGCAGGGGTACAGGGGATAAATATAGACCTTTTGGAGCACAATTTCTGCAAACAATGATACCTTATAAAGGGAGTCAGCAGAGGGAAATTTATCAAAGGCAACGACACAGGAGACTTCAAGGATGATGTGTCTTCAGGGGAGATGCATTCCTTGAAGGATTGAAAAAAATTTAGCCCCCTACTTTGCTTTGTCAAAAATCTATAGGGGGGCTAACAGGTTAAAACCCTTGAAGAGGGAAATAGTCCATGGCCTGAGCCAACGCGGCCACTTCAGGAAATTTATTAATATAAAAAGAAAGATTACATATGTTTCTCTCATAAACGGTTACCAGAAAAATGACCTTCCATGCTCTTTAAATAGATATCATGGACCAAGTGGGTGTTAAGCCATGGATCAAGTGTCGTTAATACAGAGGGGAGAGTGAACCGTCGTATTATAAGTTACAAATACACATAGTAAAGAAAAATATTTTACCTACTTTACACTAGTCTAAGTTATTCTTAACTATTTCCTATGTGCTGGAATATCCTAACATCCCCCCTTAAGAACAACTTTGGATAGGATTGAAGGATTTACAAAGGTGACACAAAAGGAGTCTATTTCCTATGTGTCGAAATATCCTAACATCCCCCCTTAGGAATAAATTGGGATAGGATTGAGGGATTTACAAAGGTGACACAATAGAAGGAAGGAGGCATTAGAGCCTGTCCCCACTTAATGATAACTTTCCTGAACTCCAAGCATGGATCGAAGTTTAGTAAACTTCGCTTCTGTGAGAGCCTTTGTAAAGATATCAGCTACTTGATCATTGGTTGGACAATACTACACTTCAAGAACACGATCATGAATGAGCTTTCTGAAGAAGTGTATGTGGAGTTCAATGTGTTTCATACACGGATGTTGAACTGTATCTTTACATAGCTGAATGACACTTTGATTATCACACCAAAATGTAGTTGGATACTGTTGATGAAGAACAAATTCAGATAGGATATGATGAAGCCACATGGCTTCCTTGCTGGCTTCAACTGCACCATGATACTCTACTTCTGCTGAAGAAAGAGATATGGTAATTTTTTTCTTACAAGACCATGTAATAGGTCTTGAACCAAGAGTGAATATATATCTTGTAGTAGACTTTCGATCATCAAGGTGACCAGCTTGAAAATGAGTTGCTTACTTTGGACCCTAATAATTTCTCCTCTATTGAAGATTTTTTGTCCAAATTCAAGACCCTTAGACTTCTTTTAGAAGGTTGTAAGGTCAAAAAGGAATATGATAGCCTCATCTATTCCATTCTTACTAAGCTTTGCCCTGCATACTCTGTATTTTTTTCCACCTTCCATTCCACTAGAGAAGCCATCATTTCTTCAGGAACCGCCTACAAGAAGCCCTCTTTTGATTCCTTTTGTAATTCTTTGATAAGAGAACAAGAAAAACTCATACACCTTGGTCTTATCACTTTTGGAAACACTTCTAAGAAAGCCTTAGCAACCCAACAGGAACCATATCTAAAGAATCTGAAGAAGAAGTATCCTAAAAAATATGGTCCTAAACCAAACAAGGGTCCTAAGAAATTTCAGCCGAAAACTGAAAAAGCAACTCACCAAAATGATAAGGCAAATAAAAACAAAGGGAAGAAGACATATAGACATTGGAACTTTTGTAATTGTGATGGCCATATAGATTCCAAATGTTTTAAGAATATGGAAGCCTTGGAAGTAGCAATGAAGAAGCACCACATCAATTTCGAGATCTATTCAACTTCATCTTCAAGAATGGCACTCTCTGCTTGTAGTTGTCAAGCATTTGGTTATGCATTAAATTTATCTTTTTATTATAATTCTTATGAGTGGCCTATTGATTCTGGAGCTTCTTACCACATGGCCAAAAATTAATCCATGTTTTCTTCTTTAAATGATTGTAACACCAAACATATTTATATTGGTGATGATAGATCTCTTAGTGTTGTAGGATCTGGAACCATTCATCTAGATAATGGTTAGTTTAATGATGTACTATGTGTTCCTACCTTGTCATCCAAAATTCTATCTTTTTATCACATAACTGATTTAGGTGAAGGGAAAATAGTATAATTCTCACCTCATTATGTTGTAATCAAGGACCTCAAAGATCCTTGACATATTTTAGCTACTGGCATTGTTGATGATTCCACAAGGTTGTATAAATTTGACAACTTTGGGTCATCATGTCTTCCCTTAATTTTTTTTTTCTCATAATGATGAAGTGAGCAAACTTTGGAATGAGAGAATTGGTCACTTAAACTATCGCTCTCTTCAAAATCTATGTAAAGAAAATATGGTGACAGGTCTTCCTATGGTATCTTGCCGAGATGGTGTTTGCTCCAGATGTGTACTAAAAAAACATCATCGGGATATTTTTGACAAACGTACCTCTTGGCACGCTTCAGCCCCTTTGTAGCTTATGTACAGTGATTTATGTGGTCCACTTGCTATTGTTTATTTCTCTAGTTGCAAGTACTTCTTAACTTTCATTGATGATTTTTCCAGGCGCACTTGGGTATACTTCTTAAAACTCAAGAGTGAATTTTTCAACATGTTGAAGATTGCAACAAGAAACAGTGAAAGTGGCTTTCCGAAACATCATCCTTGATCCTCGTGAAAAAATAAGCACCTAAACTAGGTGGGGCCCACACAGGCTATTTTTAGGTGTATTTCTATTTTTAGAATGTTGAGCAAAATCCAAAATTAGCAAGAGGCTAATTATAGATGGTTGAGAAAATTATATCTTTGGATGAATTTATATTTTTAGAAGATGGGAAAATTCTATTTATAGATTGCTAATCTAAAAATTTAATGTGTGTCGATTATTATTAGCCCTTAATAATAATCAGACAATAAATAGTAACTTATTCTCTTGTAGCACTTGATTTCAGTGAACAGATGTGGCACATCAGTGGGCTAAAGGAATTATGCAATTCCTAGGGTGGTTGGTGACTCATGCATGGAGGAATTAGTTATAACTGATTGTGGCAAGTTGTAACAGAGTTGGAAGAGTAGTTATGGGAGTTGTTATTTAGTTTAACTCAGTTTAGTGAGTTAAACTGAGTTGTGCTAGTTGTAACTGAACATACACTAGTGAAATATGAGTGAATTAATTAGTTATTTAATTGACAAGTAGTTTCTTACTTGCAACTGAAGAAATACAACAGTTAACTACTTACATGTCAGATTTAGTGGAGACCCAGTGGAGAGATATGTGAAAGGGTGTGATTGAATATAAGTTGTGACTATAGTGGAGCATTCAATGCATCCACGCACACATTGGAGATGCCTATGAGTATTACACAATCAAGGCAAGGTAAGGTCAATTCATTCAGGGTTCTTCTTTAGCAGGGATTGCATAGTGGAGGCAGGTTGTCTGGAGGCAGTAAATTGGTACATGTATTAGCCAATTTTTGTATGACAGTGTGAGACAATTAGCTGATGTACTGAGAGCTCTTGTGATTAGATTTTTGTATGTAATTTTTTCATGATTCCTTGTGGAATATGAAATATATGATAGAGGGGTTTTGAGCAGTAAGCTTTCACCGGGAACATCTGGTGTTGTGGTTTTGATCTATTCTTGTTTGCTTCATGTGATTGGAAATTGTGTTGTTTTTAAATTCCACAAAAATATTTGTAGAAGTGATTCAGTATTTAACTTTAGCATATTGTTAGATCGGGTGAATCCAAGATATACATGTATTTTGTATAATTTCTACATGGTATCGGAGTTGTGTTATAAATTTTCTACATGGTATGAGAGTAAGAATTATTTGTGTGCGCGCATTCTCATAGAATATATGAATATTTTGATGCAAAATTTTCAGAAAAAAATAGCATATTTGGATTCCTTGTGAAAAAATACCCAAATTAAAAAAAAAAAAGTGGTAATCGGAGCTTGGATGAGGGAGATATCGTTGATTTAAAATCAGCTCTTTTGTTAGAAAATTTCATGATGGCGGGACATGAATTACAATGTGCGTGAGTTGGAAAAGGAAAGGTGTTCCTTAGTGGGACAAGCCAAGAAGATTGGAATTCGTGTCAAGAATCTCTATAGACTTGATGTAGATGGGATTTCTACTGAGCTTCCTACTGTTGGGAAGTGTGAGAAAGCCATGCAATTGACGCTTGAGAGGAGCAGGATTTGCATGCAGGTAAGAGTGAACCTCGAGATGTGAAGCATCCACAAGATGAGGATCATGGAGTGGGAGAAACCACTCATGCAGATAAATTTCGTGCCATATGGGCAGAGGGAGTGCATGCGGTTATACCACCAGGTAAGAGGTGGGGTGACATGCATGAGTAATCCTAAGATGGAATTTTTGGGCAGGATTCATTGAGATGGTGTGGATATCATGAATTTAACCTGGCTACGAGCTGCCAACTGAAAATTAGTAGCATGATCAGTTGGATTGATGCAGTCAGATCAAACTGACAGTGTCGAATACTGGAGTGCGGATTAGAGTTGACAACAAGTGCAGAGTGCATGGGTGCAAAGTTCAACACCGCAGTTGTTCCTAAAGACATGTGCAGTAGCTAAGAAGAAGTCAGAAGACTTTGATGATGGATGCATTAGACTGATTGAGTTGTTTGGAATCTATTCAGTTTCAGAAGTGTTGCATACAAGAGTTGCAGGTCAGATGCATGGAGTTGCAGGGCGCATGCAAAGACATACCTTTCTTGTTGAGAGGGAGTGTTGAAGATTGCAAAAAGAAACAGTGAAATTGGCATCCGGAAACATCATCCTTGTTCCTAGTGAAAAAATCAACACCTAAACTAGGTGGGGCCCACACAGGCTATTTTTAGGTGTATGTCTATTTTTAGAATGTTGAGAAAATTCTAAAATTAGCAGGATTCTGATTCTAGATGGTTGAGAAAATTCTATCTTTGGATGAATTTCTATTTTTAGAAGATGGGCGAAGTCTATTTATAGATCACTAATCTAAAAATAGAATGCATGTCAATTATTATTAGCCCTTAATAATAATGAGACAATAAATAGTAACTTATTCTCTTGGAGCACTTGATTTCAGTGAATAGATGTGGCACATCGGTGGGCTGAAGAAATTATGCAATTCCTAGGGTGGTTGGTGACTCATGCATGGAGGACTTAGTTATAATTGATTGTGGCAAGTTGTAACAGAGTTGGAAGAGTAGTTATGGGATTTGTTATTTAGTTTAACTCAATTCAGTGAGTTAAACTCAGTTGTGCTAGTTGTAACTGAACATACACTAGTGAAAGATGAGTGAATTAATTAGTTAATTAATTCACAAGTGGTGTCTTACTTGCAACTGAAGAAATACAATAGTTAACTACTTGCATGCCAGATCCAGTGGAGACCCAGTGGAGAGATAGGTGCAATGGTGTGATGGACTATTAGTTGTGACTATAGTGGAGCATTCAATGAATCCACACACACATTGGAGATTCCTATGTGTATTACGCAGTCAAGGAAAGGTAAGGTCGAATTCATTCATGGTTCTTCATCAACAGGTATTGCGTAGTGGAGGCGAGTTGTCTCGAGCCAGTAAATTGGTGCATGTATTAGCTAATTTTTGTATGACAGTGTGAGACAATTAGCTGATGTACTGAGAGCTCTTGTGATTATAGTTTTGTATGTAATTGTTTCATGATTCCTTGTGGAATATACAATATATGATAGAGGGTTTTTGAGCAGTAATCTTTCCCCAAGAATATCTAGTGTTGTGGTTTTGAGATGGGGAGACATGCATGAATAATCCCAAGAGGAGATTTCTGGGCAGGATTCATTGAGATGGTTTGGATCTCATGAATTGAACCTGGCTACGAGGTGCCCACAGAGTAGTAGTAGCGTGATTAGTTGGATTGATACAGTCAGATCAAAGTGACAGTGCCAGATACTGGAGCACAGATCAGAGTAGGCAACAAGTGTAGAGTGCATGGATGCAGGTGTCAACAGCGCAGTGGTTCCTGAAGACATGTGCAATAGCTAAGAAGAAGTCAGAATACTATAACGACAGATGCATTAGATTGATTGAGTTGTTTTGAGGCTATTCAGTTTCAGAAGTGTTGCATGCAAGTGTTGCAGGGGAATGCATGGAGTTGCATGTCGCTTGCAAAAACAGTCCTTTCTTGTTGAGAGGGAATGATGAATTTGGCAACAATAAATAGTAAAAGTGGCATCCAGAAACATCATCCTTCATCCTAGTGAAAAATAAGCACCTAAACTAGGTGGGGCCCACACATACTATTTTTAGGTGAATGTCTATTTTTAGAATGGTGAGAATATTCTAAAATTAATAGGAGGATGACTCTAGATGGTTAAGAAAATTCTATCTTTAGATGAGTTACTATTTTTAGAATATGGGTGAAGTCTATTTATAGATATCTAATCTAAAAATAGAATGCATGTCGATTATTATTAGCCCTTAATAATATTCAGACAATAAATAGTAGCTTATTCTCTTAGAACACTTGATTTCAATGAATAGATGTGGAACATCAGTGGGCTAAAGGAATTACACAATTCCTAGGGTGGTTGGTGACTCATGCATTGTAGAATTAGTTGTAACTAAGTGTGACACATTTGTAAAAGAATTGGAAGAGTAGTTATGTGAGTTGTTATTTTGTTTAACTCAGTTCAGTGAGTTAAACTCAGTTGTGCTAGTTGTAACTGAACATACACTAGTGATATATCAGTGAATTAATTATTTCATTAATTCACAAGTAGTGTCTTACATGCAACTAAATAAATACAATAGTTAACTACTTTCATATCAGATCTAGTGGAGACCCAGTGGAGAGATAGGTGAAAGGGTGTGATTGACTATCAGTTGTGACTATAGTGGAGCATTCAATGCATCAACACACACATTGGATATGCCTATGATTATTTCATGGTAAAGGAAAGGTAAAGCCAAATTCATTCAGGGTTCTTCTTCAGCAGGGATTGCGCTGTGCAGGCAGGCTATCAGAAGGCAAGAAATTCGTGCATAGATATGAAAATTTCTGCATGACAGTGTGTGATTATTGTATATTATACTGAGAGCTATAGGACCTGAGATTTGTATGAGATATATGATATTGTTACATGTTCCATTTATATACAAAAATATATGATAGTTGGGGTTTTTAGCTTTAAGCTTTCTAGGTAAAACATCTTGTTATGTGCACTTGATTTTTCTTCATGTGTTTGGAATTGGGGATTAAATTTCCACAAAGAATTAAGTGGAAGGATTTTTTATTTAACATCAGGATTAAATTTTTAGATTATGAGAATCCAGTAATATAGATTCATATTGTATTAAATTTCTACAACCATGCCATAGGAGCTTATTTGAGACCATATAAAGCCTTTTTAAGTTTGCAAACAAGTTTTTCATCATTTCCCGGAATGAATCCTTTTGGTTGTTCTATATAAACTTCTTCTTCTAGATCACCATTGAGGAAAGAATATTTAACATCCATTTGATAAACTTTGAATTTTTGAAAGCTTGAAAAAGCAAGAAACATTCTTATGGGTTCAAGTATAGCTACAGGAGAAAATTTTTCTTCAAAGTCTATACGTTCTTGTTGAGCATACCCTTTACAAACAGTTCTAGCTTTGTTTCTAATAACATCTCCATTTTCATTTAACTTATTTGTGAATATCCATTTTGTTCCAATAACACTTTTATCATGAGGTCTTCGAACCAATTCCTAAGTATGATTCTTTTCAATTTGATCAAGTTCTTAATTCATGGCATGAATCCAACATTCATCTTTACTACCTCGATTTACATTTTGTGGTTTGATAGTGGATAATAATTGCAGATAGCTAGGGGATCCTATAAGAGTTCTTCTTGTTTGGACACCTGATCCCATTTCTCCCAAAGTTTGAGATTATGGATGATTCTTTTGAACATACCTAGATGGAGCCTTTTCAGATAGATCTTCTTTTGGTGCTTCATTGGGTTCACCTTCTATAATGTTGCTATTTGATGAGGGAAAATATACATCATCATCATCTTCATTTGTTGTTGTTATTTCATTTTTAGGATCTGAGAGTGACTCCTTAATTACAACATCAATAGATTCAACAATATTCCAAAGTATTTTATTGTAACATGTATATGCTTTAATTATTGAAGAGTAACCAAGAAATATTCCTTCATCTGGTCTAGTTTCAAACTTACCAAGTTTTTCATCATTGTTCTTGATAAAAAAATTTCTTCCAAAAACTCTAAAATGCTTTACAGTGGGAAGATTTCCATACGAGAGTTTATAAGGAGTTTTATCACTGTTTACTCTAACATGAGCCTTGTTAAGAATATTTATTGCAGTATGTGTTGGTTCTCCCCAAAAGGTATTGGGAGTTCCAGATTCATCAAGCATAGCCTGAGCCATTTTTTGAATTGTTATATTCATCCTTTCTGCCAAGCCATTTTGTTGTGGGGTTCCAGCTACAAAAAACTGTCCTTTTATGCCATGATGTTCACAGAAATCAAAGAATTCATCTTATATATATTCTCTTCCCCGATCAGATCTAAGACGTTTGATTTTTAGATATAATTCATTTTCAACCAAAGCTTTGAAGACCTTAAATTTTTTAAATGCTTCATCTTTATGTTTTAGTAACCCAATCCAACACATTCTATAGAAGTCATCAATAAATAAAATATAGTACTGTTCTCCACGAGGTGAATTTTTCCTTACAGGACCACATAGATCAGTATGTATAAGATCAAGAGGTTTACTTGATGATCCTTATTTAACATTGACTTGCACCGTGATTTTCTTACCAAATTGGCATGATTTTCATATGGTACTTTTAGGTAGAGTGATGTTGGGAAGATCACGAACAGCTTTGAGTCTACTGGATTAGATTATTTGAGAGAAGCGAAAATGCCCCAACCTTTTATGCCATAACCAATTTTCTAAAGATTTACCCAGGTAGCATTGTTCTTGGCCACCTTTCAATACATACAGATTTCTTGGTGTTCTAGTTCCTTTTATTATTGTTTTTCCTGTGTCAAGTTCACGTACTGCACATTCTTTTCAACTAAAGACAACTTCATTTCCTTGATCACACATTTGAATCACACTCAACAGGTTATGCTTTAATTCATCCACATACATAACATTGTTAGCTTTCACCTTTTCTCTAGAGAATTGTATGAAAGGAGTTTATTTTTATCACCTGTCATTTGTTTTGAGCATCCACTATCAAACTACCATTGATTTTCTTCCTCTTCTGCAAATAAAGCTATGCCACAACTTTCAACCTGTAAGTCCTTCTTTTTCCATACCTTGGAATTTGAAGGTATATGCTATTTTGGCTGAAGTTTTCTCCTTCATTTAGATTCTTCATGTCCAAAGTTATTGAAATAAGCACATTCAATTTCATTTTGAACAAGAGAAAATATTTTATAAGTATTCTTTTTTATTACAGCCAAATTTCTTTTCTTTCTTTCTTCTCTAGTCATGATGGTTTTGTATGCAACACATTGAGCAGCTTTATGTCCAAAATTATGACATGAGAATCATTGTCCATTAATAAAGAAAATTCTGCGATCATGAAACCTTCTATTTATGTTTACCTGCTCATTGATATTTTCGTTATTGTTCTTTCTTGTATTGAAGTGGTCATGATTTACCTGTGTAGTCTCTTTGTTCTTTTGTTGAGTGACAAAATGTTGCTGGCTCACTTTAGCTGCATCTAGATAGCTTGGTGTTAAGACTAAGATGATACTCCAATATATCCAAGACTTATTTTTATAACAGGAGAGAATCGTACCTTGATAATTTCATCTAAGGTTTCAGATCCTTTAGCAAATCGAAGATTTAAAGTTTTCACTTTCTCAATTTCCTTTCTTAGACTTACTATTTCATATTCTAATTTCTCATTGTGCTTCTCCTTTTCTATATGCTGATTCTTTAGAGTATCTATGGAATTTTTTTTTTCTTCCAAACATATTTTGAGATGATTTATTTCATAAAGAACGATTTATTTCATAAAGAAAATCATTTCCTTATAATGAATCCATAAAAGTATCTTTGGACTCACTATATTATTTTTCAAAAGCCATGAGTAGTGTAATATCTTGATCAAGTTCTCCTTCTTCACTATTTGATAGACCATCACCATTTTCATGAGTATAATATATTTTTCTATTGATAAATCGTTTCTTATTTCCTTTAGCCACTTCCTTTCCCTTTTCATGACTATCTTTATGGGGACATTTAGCAGAATAATGACCAACTCTTCCATAAGAGAAACATTTAAAATCAAGCTTACGTCTGAACCTTCCAGTGCCAAGTTGTAGCTTCTTTACAAAATTTATCTCATCTTCTTCTGAAACATACCCTGATCATTTTTTTTCTTCTACCTCCTTTTCTTTTGAAGTAGCTTTGAAGACAACTTATTTGACTTTAGATGGACCTCCTTTTCTCATTTCACAATCAGTCAGAATCCCATGAAGTTTAACAATAGTAAGAGTTTGTAGATCCTGGTTCTCTTCAATAGCAGACACTTTTGACTCGAATTTGGGAGTTAGAGATCTTAAAACCTTTAATAGTAGAGTAGTGCCAGTTATGGTTTCACCCAGTTTTTAGTCAATTTAGTGTTCCTAAATTGATAGCATAAATTATCGACGAGGGCTAGTAAACTGTTGAAATGAAGTTCACCATATGTGCCTAAGTATCCTCTTCCTACTTCGTTGTGTTTAGTGTTTTTCTAATGTTTTTGGGTTTTATGCTGAATGTTATTTTATGCTAAGGGGGGAAAACTAAATTAAGAGCAAAGAGGAAGAAAAGGAAATGTTACTGAATGCACTAAAACAAAATTTAATTGCAAGATCTACTCTAAACTAGGAATGATAAAAAACACAGAGAATGCTAATGCATAGAGTGTAAAGCTGCTAAGAAAGTAACTCATAACATTCAACTTAAAGTCCAATTCGTTTCATTAGAGATATATTGGAACAAACTGAGAAAAGCATTAGTTCTGATGTGATGAGGATCTCCTAGAAAACAATAAATTAAAACATTACAGAGAAATATTATTCATTGTTAGAGATTTGTTGGAACAACTTGAGAAAAAGATCATCTGTAACATAGTAAGGATCCCTATGCTAAAATAACTTATGACACTAGAACTAGATCTCATTCATGAATTAGAGATTTGTTGGAACAATTTGTGAAAGAGATGAAGTCTAATGTAATAAGGATCTCCTATAAATGATTAGTCTATAACTCAGAATATTACTATTAAGTCTTATTCAGGAATTAGGGATTTCTTGGAACAACTTGAGAAAAATACTGTTTGTAATAAAATGAGAATCTCTTACCTAATTGTAGAACAGAAAATGCCAATAACTCAAAATAATATAACTAATTCTCGTTCATATAATAGTGATATGCTAGAAGAGCTTGAGAACAAGAATAGCTTATAAAATAATGAGGATCTTCTAAATCTAACTAACATAATTGAAATGCAATTAACTCAAAGTACTACAGCTAGATCTCATTCATGTATTAGAGATATATTGGAACAAATTATGAGAACAAGATTGACTGTAATATTATGAGGATCTTAGACTTAAGTAAACGACATAAAACATAATGCAAAAAGATGAACTCAGAAAATTGCCTAAGAAATATAACAAAACAGAATTAAAGGTTACTTATCTAGAAAGTATGTAAAAGCTTCCTCAGATAGCAGGGGCCCTCTACTATCATATTGGCATACGAATCTTTAACTCCTTAAATTTGGCTTTAGAACAACATCAAATTTATGCTCCTTTAATTAAAAACGCTCAGAAACAGAGTGTCACAGTATTTGAAAACTAAAAATATCAACTGTCTTTCTCGGTTCACCGAGTTATTTTTATAGGCAATTACATAACTGATATTGAGTAAAAATAGTCATAGGTGTCTTTTACAGTCAAAATCAAAATAAAACTCCTATTGAGGACTCACAATTTGCTGAAGGAAAATCAAGAGTCCTTATCCTTATATAAATCTTCTTCTTGGATTTTAGCTTTAACCACGTGCATAATCACTTCCAGTTTTTTTACTCAGCCTTCGTAGATGACAAGGAATGATGCAGGAGAGTTTTGGAGTCTAACCATATACGTTTTTCCCTCATATGACACCTATAACCTGTTTAAACACCAAGATGGCTACGAAACATATGACTAGCTATAGAATGACTGCATTCTGTAGCTAAAACTGCTGAGAAATCATTAAGATAACAAAATCACAAAATTACAGCAAGTTAGTCATTGCATGTATTCTTAAAGTGATTTTAATCATTCTTATTGATATTTTAGGCCTATAAATGATAAAGGATTGATGGAATGAAGTGGAGTTTGGTGAAAAGAAAAGACATTTTTCGGGCTCAACACCCAGATTTCTCATACGATTTACAATATCATCTATGTGTAAAAAGAAACTGGCAATGCTTTCCTCACTATGAATTCTGAGTTTTTCATATTGAATTCTGAGAGTTTGGATTTTGGCACATTTTACCTTGGCATCACCTTCACAACTTAGAATTATTTTGTCCCATATCTCCTTTGTTGTATTCAACTGCATGACCTTGACAAATTATGATTCAGTCAAACTTCCCAATAATGCATTAATCGCCTTTGCATTGGTTTCATAGTTCTTCCTTGGTACTGCATCTATTGGAACTGAAGTTGGATTTTGATAACCTCCTTCAACTATAGCCCATACATCTACTCCAGTAGGCTGAAGATAGGATATTGTCCTTGTCTTCCAGAAGATTAAATTGTTTCCATTGAAGAAAGGAGGCCTAATAGATGTTGCCCCATCTTGACTTCTGATCTAAGATGATATTCCTTCTAACGATTGAGCTTCTTCAGAAGGGCCTGCTCTAATACCAATTGTTGTTAAAGATACTGAGAGGGGGGCGGGGTGAATTAGTATTTAGAGCTTACTGATAACTTTTACTTTTTCTTTACTGAATTCCACATGCGACTTCAATTAATCCCAATCGCGTATACACGTGAATATACCAACATAAAATTGTGTATACTGATATAATTTTATTGTTAGATAAACTTTCAGAAACAATATTTAACTCATCTTATCAGTTATGCATTTGTTAGTTAAGCAGTAAATATGTGCAGTAACAGCAGAATAAATCATAACATAAGAGCATCACACATGAACACCAATATTTAAGGTGGAAACCCAATTCGGGAGAAAACCACTGTTGTTGTCTTCTCTATCCTTAATATTTATTATATGGAAAACTACTTACAATATTGTACTGATGCAGACTCATATAAGTACATAGGAATCCACCTATAGAAGGCTACAACCTTCTCTCGTTCCCCGGCTGCTACTGGAAGGGAGCTACAACCCCTTAATCTCATTTACCAGCCACTACTGGAAGGGAGCTTCAACCCCCTAATCAGAACACTAGATTCTACTTCCACACTGAAGGATTAAACCCTCAGAACCATTACAGACCATGTTTCATCAATTTTCATACTGGATCACACAAATTCAACACAGATCTTCATAAAGAACAACAATAATAGACCACCCAATAATTCAATCAGAATAATGATATCATTGTAACTAGAACCCAGTAATAACCCATATTTTAGATTCAGTATGAATAATCAAACTCAACCCTGAACATTCATTATCTTAAAATGCATACGCTACTTTTCTTACTGAACCCGTGTGTATACGCGCTTTCCGTCACACCAACCTGGGTATAGATCTCTGAATACTGATCTTCCAAAATATGGTCATTCTCAGATCCAGATCTGAGGCTTTTGGTCAAATATCTTTTCAGTATTGTGGAATCTTTGATGAGTCAGACATCACAAAACATATTTACTCACTCATTGATCAGATTTTTACATAATCAACTTAGCAGCATATACAACACTCAAGAAACCTGTTGTGAAACCAGTTCCAAAAATAGAAGAAAAGAGTGATCAATGCCTTAGAAATCAGCCATTTCGAGGGGGCAACCTCAAATACATTACATAAATGAACAATTCTTGGATGATACAAATGACAAAACCTGCTTTCTATATATAGGAGTCCATGGGGCCACAATGTAATCCTAGCTGACCTAACAATAATAATGTAAGGGCACAATAATAACAATATGGGAGTTAAAAAGGTACAACAATAATAATAAGGGGGGCTACACTAACACAATAAAGGACTACACTAGTAATATAGGGACCTAACATGCCCCTCTTATTCAAACAAGTGTTTTCCTCAACACTTGATTATTTATTGATGTTTCTATATAAAATTCTCATGCTCCCATGTGGAATATTCTACAGGAAATTTCTTCCACTTGTTGAGATACTCTAAAATTGATCATACTTGTCGAGTTCTTGTTTCTGTGACTGCTTCAGAAATTCTTTCGATGTGATGTTCATCTTCATGTTGTTTCATTTCATTTAGCACCAAAGTTAGGTTATCTTTTGAGAGTTGGATAACTTGTTGTTGATGTTCGATGTGATATTACACTAATTTATCATCCATATTAGCTTTTATTTTCTCCTTTAAACCATCCAGCTTAGCCTCCATTTATTCTTTTAAACCATCTATGTCATCTTCGATTTCTCTTCATGCGTCATAGTATAGATTTCTAAGGGCTTAATGGCTATGGAATAATTTTTTGGAGGTATTATATAACCCAATACTGATAAAAAATCTTCAATATGCCCTTGGAATCACTTCAAACTACCTTTTTTTACAAAAGACTTATGCAATTCGAAAGAAATACACACCTTTTTCTTGCTTTTAAGGAGATCAATATTGAAACTGAATTATATTTTTTATTTTGAATCTTCAATATTTGAAATTTGGCCCTGAGGTAACCCTATGAATCCTCTTTTCAATTCCACAAGTTTGACCTGATTTGGATTCTTGAAGGGAAAGTTGTGTCCAATCACCTACGATGACCTAATTATGGATTGGTTCAGTGAAGCGAACTTGTACGACTTTCCATGTGTCAATGTTTCCTCTTTTGGATCTGAAATTGATAGACGAGAAACTAAAGTCTATGTACTTGCGGCTAATTTTTACAGAATTCCAATTTGATGCTCAGAGAGAGAGTTATGAATATTTTCCCACGATCACCTCTTTGAGATAAAATTTAGGAGCCTGAAAAAGACCTAACTTCCACAGACCATATCTCCAAAAACATTACGAACCAAGATCTAAAATTTTGTGAATATGTTCCTCAGGATTTCCGCTTTGCACTCTAAAAATTTCAGCTTTTGAAACTTAGTAGAAAACAAGTTATAGCGAAAATTCCATGATGAACTGTTTGGAGCAGCAAAACCCTAGAATCCAAATCTCTGATACCAAATTTTATGAAACAAGTTGCAAAAATATAAGAAAAGAGATATCAACACCTTAGAAATCATCCACTTCGAGGGGGAAACCTCTAATACATTACATAAATGAAAAATTCTTGGATGATACAAATGAAAAAATCTCCTTTCTATATATAGGAGTCCATGGGACCACAATGCAATCCTAGTGGGGCCACAATGTAATCCTAGCCGACCTAACAATAATAATGTAAGGGCACAATAATAACAATATGGGGGTAACAAGGGTACAACAATAACAATAAGGGGGCCTACACTAACTCAATAAGGGACTACACTAGTAATATAGGGACATAACACAACCCAGATCTACATGAAGACTTCATGGATAGACAACAAAAATACAACAACAATAAACAGAAAACCTTTGCAATATGCTTGAGAAAACCTAGACTTCCATACACGCCTTTTATGAGAAAAAGCTACGTATATACATTCTTTTACCAAGACGAACTAGCGCATAGATTTTTAAATATCATATTTGTAGAATGTGTCACATCTATAGAACTTACCCATATTTCTTCACTTCACTTCAGCAAAAATGTGCTAGATCACAGATCTAATCATCTCTTCAATAGATCGTCCAGGAACATAGTCATTTTAGGTCTAGAAATATTGATCCATCATTGTATCCAAGGGTGCATCATAGATTCAGTTCTACTAATAAAACGGAGTTCATCCCCATGCAGGTATACTTCAGAGAGAAGTATTGAGTGACAATCCTTACACATGCACACCCTTGCACTATGATCTTCTTCTCTGTATATAGATTTAGCCTTTACCAATACCAAGAGTCAAAACCATACAACTGCCGATGGTATTCTTGGACGGAATCAAATATATGACACATCGTTCAATATTGTGGGATAATACCATGGTAACGCAACCTGGTACAATATTTTTAGAGCGCAAAAGGCATACGTGACTTGAATTTTTCTTATATATGTGTATATGCGACATGGCCTATACAAACCCATGTATAGAACCCGCAATATGAAAATTAACCAATCTTCTGCACGACATTACACATTTCTTCTGATAGACTACTGAGCTTCTCTAGAACACATATACCTCATCTTTTACCAGAGATTTTCCTTCAAGGACAACATATTAAGACATAAGAATCATATTGCCAACATTCTCCCCCTTTGGACTTGATGGCAACCATGATGGCATTTGATCACCAAAACAAATAGATACATTAAACATAACCATTATTCAAACACCCAAAATACTCTACCCCTTTGTTATCAAGGTCAAAGGGAACTATTGTGACCATGCTCCCCCTAAGGTCATGTTGAATCTCTAGACAGATTTTTTAGACTCTATAACGCAACCGAGTATGACCTTTCCTATTACCAATGAATCATACTTACATCAAAGATCCAAGAAAGTGGAATTAACTAATTGACTCAACTACCCAACCAAGTGGGTTTACAAATGTGAAAAAGTCCTTACATGACTAAATTTAAAAGCTTACATCATGATTATCAACATTTCCTTTTCATCAAATTACAGAAATGAATTTTCATAGACAGGACCAAAAAATCTCAAGAGAGAGATCATATATCAAAAACCAATCAAAATTCCAACAATGCATCCTTTTCAGCAAGGGAGGTGCTCCCCCTAAGCTTGTGCATCCCAAACACTTTAAACAACGAATTCATCAAAGAATCTTCATCAAGGAGATAAATATAAGAGAATGATACAGAAAGATGAATATTGGAACAACGACAGAGATTACCCAACAACGCCATAATTTTTCTGAACGCCGACCCAGATAATTTATGTTAGTAAAATCCATATGCAGTTTTATGCACAGAAACTCACGTATATACTCTATTCGCCTGTATGAAACTACCGTATTGAATTTAAACTTCTCAAATTAAGCAAATTTGATGAGAGAGGTAGAGAGAACTCCTAGCTTCTGTCTGAGATATTCGAGTGCTTCCCTCGGAAGAGGTTTAGTAAAAATATCAACTTTTTCTTTGGAGGGAAGATACTCCAATTTAGCCTTTTTTCAAGCACCTGTTCACGTAGGAAGTGATACTGACGCAGCATAGCAAAGGTCAGCGCCCAATGGAGGGATGGTCAACAGCTTCGTGGCTCTGTCAGCTTTTCCCCTTGGACTGCCCACGTGGCTCTTTTTATCTTCCTTTATATTTATTTATCAATTTCAAAGAAATTGACAAATAAACGTATTCACAACTACCGAATGTTATATTATAATTTCCCACTAGTATATATAGATATCCCCAAACTTTATAACCAAGGTTTATAACTTCACATGTTAAATGTATATTCTGCGCGCCTTATATAAAATCCCGACACTTTATAATAATTAAATCTTCAGCTTTATATTTATACACCATGCTTGGAACCAAAATTTATAATAAACTTTTGGACCGGGCCCACATAACATAATCAACCGCTCGTATCGTACCTGGCTTAACTTCCACTCACCTTCATTAACCTCCGGGCAGTTTCAACGCGCGATCACCGTTCGATGTCGCGCCTCCAGATAAACGGCTCACGTGCATTCCGCTCGGCGTCCACAGTCAGAGTTTAATGCGCGAAGGCATACTTTAACTGGTGGCTTCCAATACCACCCAGGACATGTGTCGCAATTCCTATGGAATCGCTGCCCGACTGAAGATTACCACTTATGGTCGAAAAGTGGTGCGGAATGGTTCAGAAACCGCTCGTGGTTTTGCTACAGTGATTTACCAAGGGTGTACGTCAGGTTTGCGCTCGCCTCGATTGTTAACTCGGGTTAATTTCTGGTTCCGGTCTTCAATTAACAATGAAACAACACCATCTCTTTGTTCGAGATTTCCAACAATATTAACCAGAATTCTTACACAGACGCCGCCTATGAGTGGGGTTACATTCACAGGTTATC
>CM076582.1:175695170-176030137 GCA_034641835.2 Pinus albicaulis | reverse complement strand
GATTACATTGTGGCCCATTGGGATTACATTATGGCCCCATGGACTCCTATATATAGAAAGGAGGTTTTGTAAATTGAATCATCCAAGAATTGTTCATTCATGTAATGTATTGGAGGTTGCCCCCTCGAAGTGGCTCATTTCTAAGGCGTGAATATATCTTTTCTTCTCTCTTTGGAGCTGGTTACACAACATTTGGTATCAGAGCTTTGGGATTCTAGGGTTTCGCTGCTCCAAACAGGTCATCGTGGCATTTTCGCTATAACGTTTTTTCTACGAAGCTTCAAAAGCTGAAATTTTTAGGGTGCGAAGCTGAAATCTTGAGGAAGGTTGTCTAAAAATTTCAGATCTTGGTTCGCAATATTTGAGGAGATATCATCTGTGGAAGTTAGGTATTTTTTCAGGCTCATAAACAGGTCATCGTCGAATTTGCGCTATAAATTTTTTTGTACGAAGTTTCAGAGTCTGAAATTCATATGGTGCGAAGCTGAAAGCCTGAGGAAATTCTTCAAAAACTTTCAGAGCTTGGTTCGCAATATTTTTGGAGATATGATCTGTGGAAGGTAGTGCTTTTTCAGGCTCCTGAATTGCATCTCAAAGAGGTGATCGTGGGAAAACTTCAATAACTCTCTCTCTGGGCATTTGATTTAAGTGCCGTAAAAAGTGGTCGCAAGTACACAGACTGAAGTTTCTGGGCTATCAATTTCAGAGACAAAGGACAAAACAGTGACACGTGGAAAGTCGTACAAGTTCGCTCTACTAAACCAGTCCAGAATTAGGTCATTGTGGGAGATTGGACACAACTTTGTCTTGGAGAATCAAAATCAGGTCAGACCTGTGGCATTTGAAAGAAGCTTCAGAGATCTACTACAGGGCTGAATTTCAGATATCGAAGATTTTCAACTACAGAGATAATTCAATTTCAATATCGAGCTCCTATAAGCTAGTAAAAGGTGTGTATTTTTTTTTCCGAATTGCATAAGTCTTGTTTGAAGAATCAAGTTGAATTGATTCCAAGGGCATCTTGTAGAATAGATATCAATATTGGATTCTAAAATAGCCCCTAAAAAGAATTCAACACCCATCAAGCCTTCAGAAGGCTCTACCATGACTCATGAAGATGAAGAATTGCAACATGATCTATCAAAATTACAAGAACAAGTGAAACAAATTTCACTCTCGCAAAGAGCAGCAAAAAATGAAATGGAAGTTTTGAAGAAAGGTGTGGAAGTGAAGATGGATGGTTTGAAGAAAGGCATGGAAGCTAAGATGGATGGCGTGGAAGTAAAGATGGAAGGTTTGAAGAAAGGCGTGGAAGCTAAAATGGATGGTGTGCAAGCTAATATGGATGGCGTGGAAGCTAAGATGAATGGAATGGAAGCTAAGATGGATGGCATGGAAGTGGGCATGGAAGCTAAGATGGATGACATGAAAGACAACATAGAAAACATGAAGAATGATCTAAAATCATACATGGAAGGCTTGATGACAAGCTTAAAACCAGAAATGATTCCTAATGGCGGAAATATAGGAGAAGAACCTCCTGATGAGAATAAAATAAATGTTAATCATGATTCCATAAACTCGAATGTTGGCGGGAAGAACCACCATATTCCAAAAATGGATATGAGGAAGTTTGATGGAAAGGATCCTGTAACATGGATACTACAGATGGAGCAATATTTTGATCTGCATAACGTGCAAAACACACAAAAGGTACGCATTGCAACTTTACATTTAGAACAAAATACATTTGTATGGTATCGATGGCTTTGCTCCCGTAAAAAAATTGTCACTTGGTCAATTTTTACGGAGGAAATGATAGCACATTATGAGGATACAAAGAGCAACACCTTCTTTACCCGATTGATAAATCTCAAACAAAAGGGTTTAGTGGGGCAGCACATTGAGGACTTCCAAAAATTGAGTATAAGGGTAACTGATATTTCAGAGGACCACAGGATTGATCTCTTCTTAGGCGGTTTAAAGGATAACATTCAACATGAAGTTCGTGTTCTGGAACCTGATTCATTAGAGAAGGCATTCAGGTTGGCAAGAAAAGTTGAATGTAAAATTATGGCAACGAGGAAGTCTACTACTCAATTCTATAAAGAAGGAAGTGTGGCTACATCTAGATTTCCACAACCTACAAGGTTGACACCACAACAATTGGAAGAAAAAAGAGCAAAAGGGCTTTGCTACAGTTGCGATAGCAAATACACTAAAGGTCATAAGTGTGCTGAGAAGAAATTATTTTACATAGATTGTGAAGAGGAAGAAGAAAATGAACAAGAAGAGGATATACACCGGGAACCAACCCTAGAAGAGGAAGAAATGAGTCTGACCATATCGTGTAATGCATTGGTAGGAATTACCACTCCTCAAACTCTCAAGATAGAAGGACATATCAAGAAGAAAAAAGTAATAGTGTTGATTGATTCAGGTAGCACCCATAATTTTATTCATTGTAAGGTAGCCAAGGAATTAAATTGTTTCCTATACCCAGCACGAGAATGTCAAGTGATGGTTGCAAATGGAGGAACTATAAATTGCTCTGGAAAATGCAATAACATCAAGCTAACCATGGGGGAATATGTGTTGACTAGTCCAATGCTTTCCATTCCTATGGGAGGTGCTGATGTTGTACTAGGAATACAATGGTTACAATCTTTGGGGACGGTAGCTTTTAATTTTCAAGAACTTTTCTTGAAATTCTTTTCAGAAGGAAAGGAAGTCGAACTACGGGGTATTGAAGGGAAGCCAGGAAGGATAATAAGCTCTAATGGCATGACAAAGCTTCTAAAGAAATAACAACGAGGCGTAATTGCACAATTATGCTCACTAGAAGTTCCAACATCAAACTCTTGGAAGCTACATCTCCTAGGGTTAGGTTTTTGGTTGTTTATGGTTTTATCTTACTGTTCAATAATAATAATAAGTCCCTTGAGCCTCATTTTAACACAGTTCAGAGGTCTGTAGCTGCCACTTCTCAACTCATAGATAAGCTACCAGTGCCCTAGCTATTTTATCTCCATTCTGTCTATAAACATATTTCAGTTATTTGATATTAATGAAATGAGGTGTTATTTTTGTTGCATCTTTGTATTTATGGTTATATTCGTATTTTATTGCATTTATGCATAAATCTGGATTAGTGGTATCAAAGCGGTCTGCTCTTTCTCGATCCTTCTTTGCAAGTCCCCAACAAGGTCGGGGTATAAGGAGTTAGGGCTTGATCTCGTTGAACTTTTGCAAGATTAGCCTCTCAAACCATGTCGGCCGCCCATGGGGGAAGAAAATAAAAATGAGGGATGAGGAGATCCTGTCAAAATATTGCTTGAGGAAGCCCTTAATAAACAAAGGAACGCGATGATAGATAACTTTGCCCAGATCCTTCAACGACTTCCCACTGGCAGTGCATCTGCATCCAGTAGATACTCTAGAGGCACCATTCCTTTTAAGGTACAAGTAAACTTTGACATTCCCATATTGGGGTGCCAAATAGCTGCAGATATCATATATAGATGGTTGAATCTATTAGAAGGATATTTCTCGGTTCATGACTTTTCCAACCAGGAAAATTTTATTTTTGCACTCCTCAAAACTGCCCCTCATGTTAAGGACTGTTGGGAAACCTACTGTGAGTAAAAGGACAAGAGGGAACCCTCTCTATTCTTGGTCACACCCACTTGGGATTCTTTCCGAGAATCCATCAAGGAATAATATTATCCCATGGGGAGTTATGAGGACAATTACATACAATGGATTACACTGCGGCAGCAAAGGGATCAAGATGAGAATGAGCTGACAAATATGTTCCATACCCTGGGCACAAATTTGGGTATCAAATATTCGTAGAAATAGTTGGTGTTGAAGTGCTACGGTTGTCTACACAACTATATTCAGGAGGAAATGGATTTTCTCTATATATCCTTGCTTGGTGCATCATACCGGTATACTGGCAAAATTGAGCAGAATTTTAAGCAGAATAAGAAAGATTTGGATCCGTGAATCCGAAGCAAGGGAAAGGCGCCCTCGAACCGCAGATAAAGGGGAAAATTCAAGGCGGTGCAACTCAGAACAATGCCACAAAGCCCAATCAAGACACTGGGAAGTGGTGTGAATTTCATAACATCTCCACTCACAACACAAGCGAGTGTCGAACCAAACAGTCGTTGGTGTTCAAACTGAAGGCATCCGAATCATATGCATGTTCTGATTTTGAGTCAGAACTGGACAAGGGGAATAAAATAATTGATGTGGAAACCAGTGCCATTGTTTCCACCACTAAGATCCAAAAGGAGGAACCCAAATATCTAGAGGAGGGGGAGCGCCTCTTCCATTCCCAAATGTGGGTGAAAGGCACAGGGGCTTCACTGCGAGAGAAATACCATATCACGTGGGTTCATATTGAGGGATATATAATGAGAAAAAAATGACATAATATATTGGTGGGATATATAGGGGATAAAGGGTTTCTATATTGCGAGGTATAAAAAATGTTAATCAAAAAATGGACACCTACAATATATAGTGAAAATAGGGCATTTTTAAATTGGGAAGGTGTATTGGGTTTATATTGGTAGAGGGTTAAATAATGTGATTTTTAGGGGTATTTTCCAATATGTACTCAAATTAAGGGTATTTTTTAATATTCTATGATCACACGTGATATGTTATAGGTTTATTATGTGAATCCCCCGTGGTGAAGGGTTCTCCACTGCAATTCCTTGTCGATAGCGGAAGCCAAAAGAACCTCATTTCAGCAAAGTTCGTGAAGTGGCTCGGCCTACCAACCACAAAACACCTACAGTCATATATCATTGGGTGGATTCACCAAGGAAGAGATCTTTGGCACCACTAAGATCTAGAAGGAGGAACCCAAATATCCAGAGGAGGGGGAGTGCCTCTTCCATTCCAAAATGTGGGTGAAGGGTTCTCCATTGCAATTCCTTGTCAATAGCGGAAGCCAAAGTAACCTCATTTCAGCAAAGGTCATGAAGCGGCTCAGCCTATCGACCACATCACACCTATAGTCGTATACCATCGGGTGTTTTCCATAAGGAAGATATCTTTGTGTTTGCTAGCAATGTCGCCTTCTATATAGCATCAAGCCCCTCATAGATGAGGTACTATGTGATTTTTCTCCTCTTGACGTGTCTGACGTATTATTAGGCCAACCATACTTGTGGAAGCGACATGTTGTGTATGATTCTAGGCCTCATTTTGTTATTATTACTTTGGAAAATAAGTTGTACAACATACCAGAGGTAGCACCGCCTTCTACCATCTCTTTGAGTACTGTAAAGCATTGTAATAAGATTATTTACCAAACTAAGAAATTTGTTTTCATTATGATTCGCCCACAGGGAAAGAAGAACATTGTGGCCACAGCCTCCAAACAGGGATCCCTTGTGCGGCAACAATAGATGGACAAAGACGTGGAGGAATACAAGGACATTTTATCCTCAAGCACTCCATTGATTTCACCCCAGGCATGCCGCTACCTGATGTTTCCATACCTCATGCGACAACATAAAAAAAATCGACACATTTATTATTTGAGGTTGATAAAGAAACCAAATTTATTGAACGCATCCATCACACCTGCCAACAGGTCCATGACATCTTGGAGAAATCCAATGCCAAGCACAAGCAGTGACATGATCAACATCAGGTTCCACACAAGTTCTAGGTAGGCGACAAAGTTTGGTTACATTTGCAGAAGGAACACCTCTCTGGACCCCATTTCAATCTATGCCCACTCCTATATGGTCCATACACCATCACCAAGGCCATGGGAGACAATCATTTTGAGCTTAGCATTCCCTCATTCCTTGGCCTGCACTCATTGTTCAACGTGGATCACCTTCATCCATACTTTATACCATTATTGGACACATCCGACAGTGAAGAACAACTCACCCCGACTGAGTTAAATCCACACTGCATAGAATAGGCTGCAACTGATCGGATCATGGACACACATCTAAAATAAATTTCCAGAAGAAGACCCAATTGTATCGGGTTGTCAAAGCTGGCCAACTCCTGCACCAAGCCAAGTGGCTCACCAGGGGCCAAGTTCAGCAGAAGTTCCCCCATCTCATGGAGGCACTCAACGCAATGGGGACCATTGCCTCCTAAGGGGGGAGGAATGATCCAGGTGGATATTGGCAGCCACCCACCTATTCCACATAGTTAGTTTCATCAGTTTTCTTATTTACTATTTTTAGTAGTTTTTCAAGTCCTGGACTTCCGGAACCGTTTTGAGGCCCCAAGTTATCATACGCATCAAATGGAGATAATATGACCAAGTTAAGACCCGGGGAATTTGGCTGCCCAACAAACCACAACGAGACCCATAAACTCTTGGAAGTTAAATCTCCTTGGGTTAGGGTTTTGGTTGTTTATAGTTTTCTCTTATTGTTCAATAATAAAAAAGGCCCTTGGGCCTCAGTATAAAATAGTTCAGAGGCCCATAGCCGCCACATCTCTTCTTAGAGATAAGCTACCAATGCCCTAGCTAGTTTATTTCCATTCTATCTGTAAGAATATTTTAGTTATTTGATATTAATGAAATGAAGTGTTATTTTTGTTGCATCTTTGTATTTATGGTTATATTTGTATTCTATTGTGTTCCTACATAAATATGGATCACAACATCGTAACAAACAGGAAACTGAAAGTGGTTGAGTAACATTGTAGCCAACTCCCCAAACATAGAAAACAACCCACCTTTTAATTAAACATACCATTTCCTTTCATTTCTAGTTAAGGTGCATTGAAAGAGTCTCAACATAATTGAATCATCAATCAAGGAGTTTAATGAGCACCATAAGTTTAAAGTGGTTACATGGTCAGTTGGATCCTCACCAGACTTCCCTTCAAATTTTGGTATATTAGATGGAATTTTGGTAGCGATTGGGTGCTAAGATGGGTTGTACTGGATTAGATCATTAGCCAATTTTTAAATATCTAGAAAATTAAGAGTTTCCAAGAATGGTAAGCACAAAGAGAGTGCAGAATTACAAGCTCCAAGAGTAGAATTCCCAACATTCAAAAAAGAGTATCCTGGATTTTGAGAGGCACATGGTTGTAAAGGATTACTCATAGAAGAAACTAAACTATAAGGAAAACCTTCTAGTGAAGCGGTATATGGATGGTATCCACCTGCTAATGCAACATTACTAGTCATAGGAAAACTTCCTCCTAGCGGAACATTATATGAAGGGGAGATCCCTTGTTAAGCGTTCCAAGCACTAGCCAAAGGAGGAAAAACCTATGAAGTACTAGTAGTAGGTAAGGGAATACTCCCTTGCTGGCCAAATAAATCAGAGAGATTCCCAGACCCAAAACCACTAACAGAAGGATCTACTGGTCCCTAACTCCCTTGATAAGTATTACTTGAGCATATCCAGAGAAAGTCATTAATCCTACATTCAACGATGGATTGGAAGGAGGAACATTTCCACTCCAAAAATCCAAACCTTGTAAATATGTTGAACCATTAGCCATCAAAGTCATAGATATAGAAGTAGTAGAAGGTAAAGTTGATAAAATTAAGGGAATCCCATTAGATCGCATTCAAAAAGGATAAGCACCAATGAAAGGAGCAGAAGGTTGGGTGACCCCACTCGAACCCGATATGGAGGTAGATCCAACAACTATTGTGATAGGTGTAATAGTAGATATATAAATAGTACCTCCTCCTATAACTGAAGAAGCAGTATGCACACTAACATTATCGACAACCACACGTGTGCCACTAACATTGGCCATTAAGAAGAAATAAGGAGAGTGAACATGGCTAGCCAACCTATGAGCTGGAGTACCCACGTACGATACAATGTAAGGAAGATGAGAAGGAAGAGGTTCCATAGGAGTCGTAGGGGACTATGAAATTTTTTCAATTTCTACTTTGTCTTCCGATTGGAAGATTACTCTAGAAATAACCAGAACATTTATGCCTGGATTATGGACTATACCATGTTCTCCCTATGAAATAAGAGCCCTCAATGAAGGATTTGTGTTTGTTTTGTTAGCTTGTAATGGTTCAAAAGAACCAGCAGAATTACTCTTACACATTCTCAATGAAGGTTCATCACTCATAGTTGAAAGCTTGTGAATCCTTCTAGAGCTACGAATTGGTTGATCAACCACCTTTATATATAAAGAAAAATTAGAGACTCAAATCACTTAAGGCAAGCTAGGAGAACAGAGCTCTAAAAAAGTCTTAAAGATACAAACAAGAAAACAACCTCCAAGTATTTCTTCTTTGGGTGATTAGGACCGAATACCAAAATATAAGAAAGTGAAGAAAGGGACCTCTCGAAGATAGTTTAGGTGATGAGGGCCCAAGCCTACCAGTGAAGGTATCATAAGCAGTTAATCTCACCTCTAGACAATATCCTTTGTTGGTGCAAGTACCCAAGCTTCACAAGGGCACCCTCTAGAAGTACTATGAAAGTGATGCAATGTCTGCCTCAAGTACCACAAAATTTCCCCTTCGGAATCACCGATGTGGTCCCTAGGAAAGGAAACTAAGGTCATCATCTCATGATCAGAAGTCAAGCAGAAGAGTCCTTAGCATGTGATCCCACAAGTAGGAGAGGTGGTATATCTCTTTCCTTATCTTCGAATATCCTCATGCTTGACTCGTGTGTTAGAGGAGATTTCTGGGACAACTTAGCAACACTGGATTTCCACTCATTAACAAACTTCTATACTTTCAATTCAAGTGGCCTTGGATATTTTACTCTCCATACACCTATTCCAAGGTTATAAATGCCCTATAATAGTTGATATTGCTATGTCCAAAAGGAAAAGTCTAGTTCATTTTAATTTAAGTGCTCATTTTAGTTGGTTGTCATTTAGGAGAAGGGAAGAGGAAGTGCGATTGATGATGTTCTGACGCAAGATAAATCAATAGTAAATATAGGCTGCATGATAATGTAACACTTATTTTTCTTCAATGAAAGATAGTTATACAAGGGTTATACAAGAAACCTAATAAATCAAAAAATATTCTCTTTTTCAATTTATCACTCACGCATTTAAAATATAACAAAAAGAACTAAACAATGTCCAAAATGCATCTAACTTAATGCACACTAGTATGCAAATGCAAAATTCAAAGAAAGACTTAAAGGTAAGCAAATGTGAACAAAATACAAAGGCTAGTTAAAACAACAAAGAGAAAAAAATCCCAAGATAAATATCACTCCTCAAAAATACTTTTAACCTTATAATAAGAATTCACGCATTTTCTAAAAACCCAAAAGACTACAAAACCATGAAATGAAAGAAAAGAAAATGTTTTTATTTTTATTTTTTTAAGATTTAAAGAACTAAAAATTCAAAAAGGGAAGACAATCAAAGATCTTAGGACCAAAGGCATGAAAAAGACTCAAATCCACCTAGTCATAAATGATCACTAAGATTAAAATATTGTTGCAAATGAGAGACTTAACATTTAAAGAGTTTGGCTAGAAATATATAAAAGACTTTGAAAATCAGAAATAATTTAGAGAACTAAAATATCTCACTCATCCAAGAATCACAAGCCCCTTTCGAAAACAAGAAGGATAAAGCAAAATATTCAACTTATAGGTCACAAGGTAAGCATATCAAATGTCGATTTATCAACAAGTTTAAGAGCAGAAGATATTTGTTCCAGAGCCACATAACAACAAGATTCTTCATAAAGAAGATCTGGAACCTAAATTAAAACACAAAAAGCTTCAAAAATTTCAAAGCTTATGTTGACGTAAGAATTTCTCCAACAAGATGAAAAAAACCAACAACAATAGTCATCAAGGTGCTTCCAAACTTCATAAAGATCAAGAAAACATTAAAAAATATGGTCAAAGTCCCAAAAAAACCAAGAAATGAAAATTCTTCATTTTTCAGATCTATACGCAACTTTTCAGATACATTTTAACATATATACGCGATTGTATGCGAATAAACAAGCCTATACGCAGGTTTCATTGGAAGAAACTGCATATATACACAATTCTTTATAACAAAAGGCATGTATAAATAGAAAACTGAGGAAAAATAAAATGAGATCCCATATCTGAAATATCAGGTTGAATGACCAAATCACTTAAGACTCGAGAAGGCTGGAAAAAAACAAGAAACAACAAACTAAACCCATATCAAATAAAACAACCCTTCTAGGATATACTTGAGGGTATTCCCCAGTGGAGTCACCAATTATGTTGGTGGGAAAATATCCCTAAGGAAAGGGTTGAAAAACTCAACAAATCAAGATAAAGCAATCAACAAAGAACACTCAATCAAGCATGCTAAATTTTGAATTATAAAAGTTAGAATTAGATACATACCCAAGGGTCCTACATTTGAAGATGTTCTCGTAGCATCCAACCCTTGTACTTCCTCCATGATGTGCATACTTTCAAATCAATTACAGAAGTGTATACATAATAGATAATTCAACTCGCATGCATAAGAGTATGTTAGATCATCATATATAACCATTCAGACTATCATTCATAAAAAACATAGTTACTAATGAAATAGGTAACTGAACTGGGACCTACTATTTTGAGGTAGCAAAAAAAGCACCCGAATTTGAAAAGTGGTGATGCAGAATCACCCTGGTTTTTTTTTTTGCATATTTTTGACACTTTAATTTTTTTTTATTTATGAAGTATGAAGATTTGTTTTAAAATGTTAGTGATTTTCATGCTAATTTTGAAAAGTGTTGATGCATCATCAACCATTTTTTTTAGAGTGGTAATTTTCATGTTGATAATAAAACATAAAAATAAAATAAGAAAAACATGACAAAAAAAACTCAAATATAAAAAAATATTTTAAAATATTTTTAAAAAACCAATAAAAATGTAAAAAAAAAACAAAATTAACTTGTAAAAACAAAAAAAATTAAACAAAAATAAATAAATAAAACAAAACAAAAAAATGGAAAATTAAATAATAAAAAAAATGGGGGAAAATTTCAAAAAACACATCATTTGAAGAAAAAAACAAAAATTGAACCAAAAAAATAAAAATAAAAACATCAAAAACAAATTTTTCTAAGTTATTATATATATATATATATATATATATAGCAAAACCAACCCATGGTATGACAAAGATTGTAAAAGTGCAAGGAGAGTAATTAAGGAAGTTGTTGATGAATCTCTCAAAATTGACAAGATAAAAATCTACAAAGCCATAACTAAAAGGAAAAAAAGGCAATATATTCGTAAAAGACAAGAGAATCTCTTACACCTCTCTAAGGTGGCTCCTAAGAAATTCTGGAGGCAGATTCTAACTAGGAAAACTAAAGATAATAATAAAATTGCTTTACACGACTGGAATTCCTATCTTAAAAAGCTTTATGAATCTCCAAATGCCAGGGATTTTGAAACCTTGCTCACAATGAAAGAAGTTTTCTCATTAGAAGACATTGATTTTGGGGTTAAACACCTGGCAAATGGGAAAGCTAAAGACATTAAAGGTTACCAGGCAGAAATCTCAAAACATTGGAGGTTCTTTCCTCATCCTCCACATCCACAAGCAGTAAAGCAAGGGTTCCCTAAACCTTGGACGCAGAGCCTCATTATCCCTGTTTTTAAAAGTGGGGTTACAAATAACCCCTCTAATTATCAGACAATTATGAACAGCCCTCTCTTAGCCAAGTTATATGGTATTATTTTGGAAAAGAAGTTGAGCATTTGGCTTGAAAGTGAAGGTAAGCAAGCTAAAGGCCAAGCATGTTTTAGAAGGCATCACTCAACAACGGACCACCTCGTTACGCTTAGGATCATTGTGGAGGAATGCCGCAATGATAAATCAAATCTCTTCTATTGCTTTGTGGACTTTAGAAAGGCTTTTGATACGGTTCCTAGAAACAACCTATGGAATAGATTAGAAGAGCTAAATGTTCCTTTCGAACTAAGAGCGGTCGCTATAAGGTTATACGAGAATGTAATTACCTAGTTAAAGAGCAATGAGGGATGGTCAAAAGATATTAAGTGTAATATCGGAGTTAAACAAGGTTGCCCCCGCTCCCCTACCCTATTTGGAATTTACATCGACAAGCTAGAAGGTTGTTTAGAGGAAGCAGGATGTGCTGGCACGATCTTAGCTGGGATAGTCGCCATCCTTCTTCTCTATGTTGATGATATTGTTGTTCTCGCAAGGTGCCCATCTGATCTTGATAAGCAACTTAGACTTCTTAAGGATTTCTGCTCTATCATGGGTATATCTGTTAACACTGACAAAACAAAAGTTATGATTATCAAATCCAAGAAGGACACTAACGCTAATTTTATGTATGACAATAGTAACTTGGAGGAAGTGTCTTCTTACAAGTACCTAGGAATTGATATCCATCACAAACACAACTGGAACTATAGCATTCAAAGAAGGATTAATGGGGGGTGGAAAGCTTATTTTGGTCTTGAAAATAATTGTAAAATGGAAAACCTCGTAATGTGGGATAGAAAGAAGTTCCTCTTTGAAAATTTAGTCACTCCTGTTATCTTATATGGATGTGAGGTTTGGGGTTGCAACATCTCTAGAGAATCCTGGAGAAAGATTGAGCAAATCCAAAATCATTTTATAACTTATAACCTTAAAATTAAAAGCAATACACCTTATCCTATTCTCCTTATAGAAGTGGTTATTTCCCCTATCGAGAGCCTAGCTATGACTAGGCTTCTGTTGTACAAGCACAAGCTCAATAGCATAGGAGACCATAGACTTCCTAAGCTAGCTTTAAATTCTAGCCAAAACCACCTAAGGCTTAAACGAGGTTGATATAAAGACACCAGGGCCTGGTTAAACCATTGCGAGATCAACGAGAATGTTGCATTGCAAAACATTAATAACATTAAAAAAATTGTTACTTCTAAGTTCAAAGAAAAAATGTGGTGTGAGAAAGATCTAGCAGCTAAAAGAAAATTAAGATATTATAAGGAGGTCATCAACCCCACCCTAGAAGATCAAAAGTATCTATCTATTTTAACTAGCTCAAAGAAGAAAATTAATATAGCCAAGATTAGAACGAACTCTCATGAGCTCCATAGTGAAACCGGTCGTTGGACAGTTCCTAAAACACCATAGATGGAAAGGATCTGCCATCCCTGTGAGAATATGAACATCGAGGATGAAAATCACTTCCTCTTAGAGTGCCCCGCGTACAACCACATTAGAGCTCAATTTCATAATCTTTGCTACAATACTGGCCTTCCTAGCCTTTTAAGATATCAAAATTATAGTGAGCTCACGAGGCTTCTCTCCAATATTTTTGAGCATAGGAATAAAATCTTAAATCAAACTAAATAACACTTTTCTTTAGGTCCAATAGACCAAAGATTGGTCTCAATGGATGTTAACCATCATCATCATCATCATATATATATATAGAAAATTTAAAAACAATTAAAATTAAAATACAAAAATAAAAAATAAAAAATTTAAAAAAATAAATTAATAAGAAAATAAAATAATAAAACATTAAATTAAAAAAATAATAATAACAATAATAAATAATAATAATAATAATAAATCAAATAAAATAAAATAGAAATTTTAAAATTAAAAAAAAAATTAAGATTAAAAAAATAGAAAAAACATTTTCAAATAATAATGAAAAAAAAAAAAAAAATCTAATTGTTTTTAAAACTTAAACAATTAAAAAAAAAAAAATTAATAATAATAATAATAATAATAGAAATATTAATTTAATAATAACAATAATAAATTAAAAATTAGAATAAAATATTAAATTAAATTAAAAAAACAAATATGAAATATAATAAATAATAATAAAAAGTTTAAAAAGATTATTAAAAACAAAAACATTTATTAAAATTTCATAAATAAATAAAAAATTGAATTAAAAAATATATATATTTAATTGTGTCGCCTAGGTGGCGGCGGGAGGTCGGTTCTAGGAATCGACTTGGGGAGGCCGATTCTGGAAATCAACATGGGGAGGCTAATTCCGGGAATCGACCTGGGGAGGCCAATTCCATGAATCGACTAGGGAGGTCGATTTCGAGATTCTACCTTGGGAGGTCAATTCCCGAAATCGACCTGGGGAGGTTGATTCTCGGAATCGACCCTGGAAGGTGAATTCCGAGAATCGACCTGGGGAGGTTAATTCTCGGAATCGACCTCCTGCCCTGGTGGCGGCGGGGGCTGGTCGCTGGGCGGGCAGCCCCCCACCCGCCCAGCGACGAGCACCCGTCGCAACATGAGCGATGTAATTAAATAATTTGTTTTTAATTCGATTTTTTTAATTTTTTATTAAATATTAATAAAAAATTTTAATATTCTTTGTTAATTTTTATTGTTAATTATTATATCTTATATTTGTTTTTTAATTTAATTTTATTAATTTTTGAATTTAATTTAATAAAATTTAATAAATTTTGTTATTTTTTTTTAATTTATTTAAATTTAATATTTATTTTTTTTAAATTTTGTTTTTTTATTAATGACATAAAATTTAATATTTTTTATTTAAATTAATTTTTATATTTAATTTTTTTTTTTTTTCCATTTTCCATTTTAAATTGATTTTTTTAAAGTGTTTTTTTTATTTTGATTTTTTTCTTTAAATTTTATTTTAAAATTTATTTATTTATTCATTTATATATTAAATGAATATATATATTTTTAAATTTAATTTTTTAGATTAATATTATTTTGTTTTTAACTTAATAAAATGTAGAATATATGTTTTTAAATTTTATATATATATATATATATATTATTTTTTATAAATTTAATTTATTTTTTTTTTTTTAATTTATTTGTTTTTCTATTAAAAAAAATTTAAGTTTAATATTTTTATTTTATTTTACTTTTTCATTTTTACTTTTTAATTAATTTTTAATTTTAATTTATTTATTCTTTTTAATTTTAATTTTTAATTTTTCAATTTATTAAAATTTAACATACTTTTTTAAATTTAATTTTTTTTATTTTCAAATTTAATTTTTTTTTTTTAATTTAAAAATATATATATATATATATATATATATATATATATATATATATATTAAATTTAATTAGTATATTTTAGTTTTTTAAATTTATTTGTTTTTTTTAATTTAATATTCTTATTTTGTTTTTTATTTTTTTATTTTTTAACTTTTAATATATTTTTAAATTTTAATTTTCAAAATGGTTTTTATTTATTTTTTTATTATTTTTTTTTTAATTTTAAAATTTAAAAAAAAATATTAATGAGAAAAAATTGTAATGAAATTTGTTTTTTTTTCAATTATTTTAAAATGTTTTTTTCTTTTTTCTTTTTTCTTTTTTTTTTAATTTTTAATATAAATTTTTATTATTCTAAAATTTTTGTTTCAACATTTTTTGTTTTCGGGGTGTTTTTTTGCAAAAAAAAATTGACTTTTACGTTTATTTTTAAAAATGTTGAAAATTTACCTCGAAAAAAAAAAGAGGTTATTCCACAATACAATTTTTCGTTTTCGGGGTGTTTTTTGCACAAAAAAAATGGCTTTTTCTTCCTTTTTTTAAAAAAATGTTGAAAATTTACACCGAAATAAATTAATTAATTAACTAATTTAAAAAAAAAAAAAAAAAAAAGGTTATTCGAGAATAGAAATTTTCGTTTTCGGCTTGTTTTTTCATGGTTTTTTGATGTTTTTTTTGTTAGAGTTCCCGTTTTGAGGTAATAGTTCTCGTTTGATCAGTAACTATGTTAAGATGAAAACATATATTAGGAACAATACATGAGCCTCTTTAGTTATTAATAGTAAGTACAGGATAGATACAACCTTATCCATGCCAAAGGCACCGACAAATCCTTCCTTCAGATCCATCCAGCCTGAGCCATGAAGACAACCTCTCTAATAGATGTAAGAAGATGCTATATAAGAAGGTTGAGCATCTTTGCAAAGGAAACCAAGGTTTCCTAGAGATTAGGAGTGCAGGAGGCATGAGAAAAACAGACTTGATCTAGGGGATATCGAGTTTAATATCGATATCTTTTTTCTCATATCCATTAGGCCTACCCAAGGGGTGTATATATACCACCTCAAATTGGTTATTTCAGTTAGGCCACAAGCTCCTATAGGTGGGCTCTCAATAAAACCCGTAAACCATGCTCGAAAAATAATATTTTATTTTATCTTTCATTTTTTAAAATGTATACGTGGGTATAGGTTTACGGGACCTGCGTATGTATGTGATTTTGTGGGGGCAGGGTCGCTTGTGGAATTTGAAAAAAAAAAATAGTATAAATTCAAGTTTGCATGGGGAAAGGGACTGGCCAGGACCATAAAAGAGCCTCAGTCTACAAGAGTATTGAATGATGGTATAACACTAGCCCATTGGTCCAATCCTCTTAAGGATCTCTAAAGGTCCACAATACCAAGGTGTCGGGTTCACACATGACCCAATTCTCAAGAAGAACTTCTTAGGCTTAATGCACAAGTACCCATGTTCCCTAACCTAGAACTCCTTAAATTCTATGTGTTGGTATGCACAACTCTTCTTCCCATCATATGCTTCCTTTAGATTCTTCTTGATAACCTGATTTTCCTCTCCTTTTTCTTCCAACATATTTGGTCATATATGGCCCCATAAAGTGCCTCAAATGAATTGATCCTTAGTGACTCATGATATCCATTTTTGTGAGAAAACTCTACCAGTGGAAGGTACTCTTCCCACTTCCGTTGTCGATGCATCACATACATTCTGAACATGTCCTCCAAAAACTTGTTGACCCTCTATGTTTGTCTATCGGTTTGCGGACGACATATTGTTCTCAAGGCCAACCCTATACCCAAACCTGCAAATAATTCCTTCCATAACTTAGAAGTGAACTTAGCATCCTTGTCTGATACGGTCTTCTTTGATACACCATGCAACCTCACTATACCTATGATGAAGACATGAGCTACGTCGCTAGATGAATAAGTATACTTCACTAGAATGAAATGCGCCACTTTTTTCAACTTGTCCACCACAATCATGATGGAATCATGTTTTCTAAATTTCCTCAGTAATCCTGTAATGAAATCCATGGAAATAACCTCCCTTTTCCACTTTGGAATCAGAATTTTTTGTATTGGACCACCTGGATGCTTACACATTGTTTTTACTTGTTGACAATCCAAGCATCTAGCACAAACTCTACCACTTCCCTCATCAAATTCAGCCAATAATAGAACTTCTTCACCACTGTCAATGTTTTATGATATCCTGGGTGACTTGAATATGGCTTAGAAAGAAATTCCCTCAAGATAAGCTTCTTGATCTCATTGTTATCCAACACATAGATCATGTCCCTAAATATGACCAAACTATTCGTTGTGAGATGATAGTACACATACTCCTCACCTATACCCTGCTATAACTTGTGCCTAAGCTCCATGTACCTCTCATCGTGTTGTCCTGCCTGAAAAATCCGATCCTATAAATATGTCCCATAAGAAATCATAGATGTTGTATGATTTACCTGTACTCTTTTGCTAAGAGCAAGTTCAACCCTTTTCTCTTTACCCTTAATATACCTAATATCGAATTAAAACTCACAAAGAATGCCCAACCATCTAGCTTGCTTAGCATTTAGATTTTGTTGATCAAATAAGTATCTCAATCCATTGTGGTGGTTCATCAATAAAAACCTCCTGGAAAGGAGATAATGTCTCCACATCCTCAATGCATGGACAAGCGTTGCCAAATCAAGATTATGTGTCACATAATTCTTCTTATGCTCATTTAGTTTCCTTGATTCGTAATATACCACCTCTCCATCCTACATAAGGACTCCACCAAGCCCTCTCTTCCAAGCATATGTGCATACTACAAACTCTTTCTCTGAATCTGCAATCTTTAGAATTGGAGCATTTGTCAGCAACTTCTTGAACTGCTCAAAACGTATTGCACGTTCTTTGTCCATTAGAATTTCTTACCTTTCCTTTACAACAATGTAATAGGATAAGAAATCTATGAGAATTTCTTGATGAACCGCCTGTAATAACCTACTAACCCCATAAATGACCTTACCTCATCCACATTCCTAGGAGCTTCCCATTCCATAATAGCTTTTATCTTTTCCGGATCCAATGGTATGGCTTCCTTGGAGAAAACATGCCCTAAGTAATTTATCTTTGTATGAAAGAAACTACATTTTCCAAGCTTTTCATAAAATTGATGCTCTCTTAGCAATCACAATATTGTTGCTAAGTGTTTGACATGTTCTTACTCATTCTTATAATATATCAATATATAAATGAATACAATAACAAGTTGTATAGATAATGATGCAACGAATTATTCATCAAGTACATCAAATTAGCTAGAGAATTAGTCAAACCAAATGGAACTACCAGAAACTCATAATGCCCATACATGGTATGTTTCTCCCTTCAACTAATAAAACAAGTCATCAACCCTTGACAACGGATACCTATTCTTGATGGTTACCGTGTTCAACTTCTTGTAGTCAATGCATAACTTGAGAGTACCATCCTTATTCTTCATTAACAATATCAGTGCACCCCAAGGTGATACAATTGGACGAATGTATCCCTTGTCAATCATTTCCTTCAACTGCAACTTCAATTCCACCAACTTTGGATTTCTCATCCTGTACGGTGCCTTTGATGTTGGTGTTGCCCATGGTACCAAATCAATAGAAAATTCCACTTCCCTATGAGTAGGAAATTCTGAGAACTTTTTTAGAAACACATCCTAAAATTGTTGTAGAATTAGGTACTTGTTCAAGAACTCCACATCCTCAAAATCCTTACCTTTATCACTCGAGATATGCACTACAAATAACACACATCGTTTCTTGCAATTTTGTTTTGCCTGCATATTTTTAACCATTCTAACGTATCTTTCCTTCTTCTTACCCTATAAGATTATTTGTTCCCCATTATCATCCAAACACTCAATATCCTTATCATAGCATTCTACCTTAGTCCCGTGAAGATACAACCAATCCATACCTAGAAGCATATTGTACGACCCCAACGGAAGTACATTCAAATATGCTAATGTAGGCATACCATTCAACTCAAATGCACAAGCTATTACCCAATGGTGAGCTATTTTCTTTGTACCTATAGCCAACTACACTAGCCAAGATTTTGCATGCACTTCTTTTCTCAAACCACACTTATCCACTAGGTCATGGTTAACATAACTATAATTATATCTAGGGTCAATAAAAATAGAGACAACTTGATCACAAAGCTTACTATCCATCTTGATAATAGATTCCTATTGGTCTTCATGTCTATTATCCAACGCTATATAAATCCAAGGAATGTTTTGTCCAACATCCCCAACTGTTTGCGCCTCATGTGCACTATAGATCTAAGGCCTCCCACCTTGATATGATGGGAAATCCTTCTTGAGATGCTCCTTGCCACATATACAACATTGCAAATGTCCCTTACCATCACCTCTATTATGTTATCCTCCAGGTTGTGATCCATGTCCCTGTCTAAGTACATTTAACTTCTTGTAATGAACCACATTCTCCTTCTCACTTGCATCCTGAGGTTTTGTTTCTTTCGGTGCCATTTAAATTTAGAATTTTATCTCCCTTTTCGACCTTGTTGAGACTTTTTATTATGCTTTTATTTCTCATAACAGTGTTTCATATTTCTAATAGCTTCCTCCAATGATCTAGGCTCCTCAAACTTGATCCTATCTTTGAATGCTACTAGCAACCCACTAATGAATCTTTGAATCTCCACTTTCTCATCCTTAATATACGGTACATACCTCAATAACTCCAAGAAATTAGTAACGTATTCCTCATCTGTCATCGATCCCATATTTAGCTCATAGAACTCCTTGGCCTTACTGCCGTAGTACCTCTCTGACAAATACTTATTTTTGAAAAAGTCTCTTAAATTCATGCTAACTCAACTCCTATGTCCTAATTTCTTTGACATGCTTCACGTCTTCCCACCAAATGTATTATTTCCCTTTGAGGCTAAAAATATCTATCTTAGACTTCATGTTTTATGTGTAATCATGCAACCCAAAGAAATTCTTCATCCCAAGCAACCATACCTATGCATCTTTTGGATTCTTCAAATCTCCATCAAATGTAAGCGGCATGGCTTTCTTGAACTCATTTGAAAAATATCCCCTGTCATTCCTCCTGTAAGGATGATAACGATGATGGCCATGATACCTGTAAAAACCAAAACTATAATAAAACATGTGTCCATCATCTCTCCTATCTATTGTATCCAAGACCTGCCATCTCTGATCATGTCATCTATATCCAACCTGTGACCACCATGAGGCCTGTTACCATATTCCCCATTTATCCTTTCCTCTTGCTCATGACTGATCTGAGGTTGCCCGTGTCTCTGCAGATCTGACAAGCTCTAAACAATGACTACATTGACCTCTGCTTGTTTCTCTTGTGCTATGAAAAGTCTCCCTTGTGACTGAATGATTCGGTCATTATATGCTTTACAACATCTTATGTCTTCCTTAAACTTCTCAATGTATATCTTATGTGAGGGGAGTACCCATATTGTGGATGCTCATCTGATATATAGCAAGAATCTCAAGAAATTTAATCCACCATTATGTTATTCATATTTTTCTTCTACCTCCTGCAAGCATACCATGTCAAATAAACCAAATATAAACAAAATCACATACCTCAGTATATTTTAGGGGAGGATATATCATCTTCAAGATCACCTATATTAGCATGATACATGTATAATCATAATCAATATATCAACATCATATAAATCATCATCCAATTACCATGCATGACCATACCAATATGAATACCATGACCTTATGCATGACAACCATGACCATAATAATACATACACAACAACATATATATGCTGACATGCATAACAAGTACACATACAACTGGCACAGATTCATGAAAACCACAATCCAACAACAACATCATCTAATTCCACATGGAAACACAACTACAACAATTACCATCATCATGTATACATAACAAGAACATGTACAAAAAACATGTGTGCATGAAAAACGCATTCCACTCATCTAGTCCAAGGGGTGAACCATGCTCAGATACCACTCTGTAGCACCCTCCTCCCACATTTACCCAAAGCAATCGATCCATTGAGGTAAACATGTGACGAAGAGTTGCTATGATATGATTCAACTCCCCATGTATAGTGAAAGAATTGGAATCAACATACTAAAACCAAATTGACCTTCCTTAGAAGCTACATGACCCCCACGGGCTAACCAACCACTCTAGGTGCCCAACCCCTAAGCTAACATTCTTTTTACTTGAGCTAGACTCCCATTCACACCCATAAAAATTCCTCCATGTGAATATAACCCTCTAGTCGCTCCCACAATAAGGAATCCATGTGAATACAAACTTTTCCAAGAAGTTATGTGTCAATGACCTCAAATTTTGAGCCACGTTTTTAGGGTCAAGACTCAGGCCTCTGCCCAGAACTTGATGAAATTTTCAGAAATGATAAATAACAAAAAGACAATGTATCTAATGCAAAACTTGAACAAAGACCTAACCTGAATCATCCTAACCATGACAGGAATTCCGTCAAAAACATCATGAACATATAATCTACAGGTCCTAACAACAGACCTAAACATAGGGATCTCATACTTATCTGAGAATCGTGAAGAAGGTATGATGCCTCCTCATAATAACTGCAATGTCATGTATTATTTCATACATTTACTAACCATTCAATCACTAATCAAAACATGATGAAATCCATAACTCAAGTCTCTCATAAACCATGCTTATGACCAACATATAACCAAAAAATCAACAATGATAGAACAACAATTATAATCACATAATAACAAGCACATTTACTCATAAAAAACAAGAGGCTCTTATTAACATATGAAAAAACAAACCCAGTTAGGGGCTTCCACATACCACCCGACCATAGATTGGGCTGAACCAAATATTTATTTTAACCAATCACCCCTATGCCATATTCCAAGCATGAATGTGGGATTCAGGGATTCCTAGGCTTGAAACCCTCATCTGTATATCATCAATTTACCATGTATCTCGCCATTACCGGTCAAGGGATTCCAAGGCCAAACAATAAACATACACTATAGGCTTTACTGCAATCCCACCATATATCGGTCAAGGGATCACTAGGCCCTAAACAAGCATGGATGCCTCCATATTTCTCCACCTAAACGGTGAGAAATTTTTTTGTCTCCACTCTCAGGCTTTATTGTGTATCCCGCCATTTATCGGTCAAGGGAATCCTAGGCTTTTGGGAATTTTCTTGTGACCAACCCACTTAGTTCCGAAACCATCCCACAATCTGTCTCAACCAAGTAAAATAGCCCCATCACACCATGGCTATCCGGAAATGGAAAGGAAAGGTTGAAACCACTATCACACATAGAAAAACTCATGCCAATTATAACAAGAGAACCAAATACACACATGCATATAACATGCATGCCAAAACTAGCAAGGAAACCATACATGCAACTCGATACCTGCAAGTAATCCCACTGTAGCCTCTTGATCCAACATTTTCCTTGCTTGATCCTTACTTTATTTTCCTTTCTTTCCTTTCCTTTGATTTCCTTTC
This sequence comes from Pinus albicaulis, assembly GCA_034641835.2. Taxonomy (NCBI): domain Eukaryota; kingdom Viridiplantae; phylum Streptophyta; class Pinopsida; order Pinales; family Pinaceae; genus Pinus; species Pinus albicaulis. The sequence goes on along the minus strand of CM076582.1, from coordinate 176,007,548 downwards.
TCCAATGCTAGAGTCTTCCAAGAATGTTGTAAGTATGCAAGAGTATGAGAGAGAGAGAATAGAGAGAGCTCCAAGCTAAAACTGACAAAAGGTTGTGTATTGGTCCTCAGAATCATTTTTATCGATGAGGAATCTATTTTCTCAGTTTTTCCTCTATTTTCCTTCATTTTCCTCCTCGCATGCAACCTATGACCTTTCACCTTCCTTATCTCCTAATTTCCTTTATTTTCATAAATAAATGCCTCTCTTTTTTTTCAAAGCCTTTTTCATTGCCTTTTCCAATTTCCCTTAGCCATAATAACCAAATGAAAACCCACACTAGGATGTTTTTCCCAACATTCAGCTTGGAATATAGGTCCAGTGACCTTGGTCTTATTTTTCCTTTATTAACTTTATTACGTGAACTTTTAACCCAGGGTTGTTACATTCTCTCTTTTATCTCCGACAATTTGAGGCATTGGTGTTATCCTCAATCTCTATATTTAGTGTAATTTAGTTGATATCCACATAAAGGGTTATTGAGTGAATCTCTTAGATCAATCCTTTTTGTGCATTATAATCATTATAATAAGAAGACATAGCTAGACTGGAAGGAGGAGAGAAATGAAGGAATCAATGAATATTGATATTGTAATTATTTGAATTTTGACTTGTCGATGATAATATAAATTTTTTTTCTTGTAAATGGTGTTATCATTTATTTCCTAGACTTGTATTCATACTTACAACATGTTCCAAGTTAGGTAGAGCCTGCCTCTCTTGGATATGTGTTGCCTTATTTTCATCAGTTCATTGATTTATTGTTTAATAGTTGTCTTATATTCATTACTTAAATTCTATATTTGGTACTTGATTCAATAGTGTGTTATAGGTGTGCCCACTTATATTGATGTCTAATGAATTGAACAGTTAGCTACTACATAAACCCTTTGACCTTAGGGATACAGTCAAATATTATGACTGATGGCTATGATAGTTGTAATTCATATAGATGTAAATTCATGTGAATAATTCTTATATTACTTAGTCATTTGGTTTGCATTTCTCGATAGAGCAAGCTCTAGTCCTGCACATATTGTGTTGCATGTCATAAGCCTATGCCCTAAATTCATAATTTAATGTAACATAATTTAGCATATAAAATGCTTGACAAGTATTTCATTTTGATTCTTCATCTAATGTATACTCTCTTTCAATCAACTTCCTCATTGACGCTAGCATTATTTTCTCCTGTGTAGATGATTATTTCAACTCCAATTAAGGCATCTTATGAATCAATAACCCCCCCCCCCCTCCACATCACCGGTCCTGAATTACTCGATGTTACCGATGGAAATCATGATTATTGAATTCATTTATTTAATAAATAATACCAAATGTCATATGTATCTCTACAGTTGGATTCTAAATTATTTTTCCAATTGTTTTGCCTCTAGTCTCAATTAGTGTTTGAAGGTTAAGCATTTATAGGTGGTCGATACTCTACTACATGATCGAATCCTTTTTATAATAAAACTTATGCAAAAGAGATAGTATAATGCATAAGAAATCATCATGAAACCCTTCCTTTATTTTATCAACTAAAACTCTTTCTTCTAGTGCATGTTCTTCATAATAATCATTACAAATCTTCTCAACCCACTCATATAAGTTAGTTTAGAACCTGTTGGTATTTTTTATTAACTTTGGATCATATGTCCATTAATTCATTAGAAGCACAATTGATGTATCAAAGCATTTCATCGAGGATGGATTCTAGAAATATCATGTCTTTGAATGACACCGACAACCCACTAATTAATCTCTGAATCTTTTATTTTTCTTCCTTAAGATAAGACACATTTCTCAACAACTCTAAGAATCTATTAGTGTACTCCTCATTAGTCATAGATCCCATCTTGAACTCATATAACTCCTTTTTTCCATAATCATAGTATATTTTAGATAGATAATTCTTCCTGAAAAGTCTCTCGAACTCACTCCAAGGCAACTCCTCTTTCCGAATGCCTCTATCATTCTTCACATCTTCCCACCAAATACCTTCTTTTCCTTTAAGACTAAAAGTAGATATCTTGGCTTTCATATTCTTTAAGTAATCATGCAATATAAATAACTTATTCATTCCAAGCAACCAAGCTTTTTCATGTTGTGCCTTCTTCAATTCTCCATTAAATGTAGGAGGATTTTCTTTCTTGAGCTCCTTTGGAAGGTACTACTTCTCAATCCTCATATACGGATGGTGATGGTGATTACGATGTTGTCTCTCTGGACCAAAACTAGAATAGAACCCATGACCGTTACCCCTCCTATCATGAGTATCAAGAACCTACCATCTCTGAATATGTCAACCCTGTCAAACCTATATCTTGATTGAGACCTGCTGCCATATGACCCATTGGTCCTTTCCTCCTGTCTGTGACTATTCCTAAGTGACCCCTATCTATACAAATTTGATAGAATCTAAGGGATGAATGCATTAACCTCTTCTTACTTTTCCTGTGCCTTGGAAAGTATTTTCTATGACTATATGATCATGTCATTATCTGGCTTACAACTCCTGATCTCTACTTTCAAATTTCTCAATGTATCTGCTATGTCAGGGGATTACTCATCACTGTGATGTTCATCGGATCTATAGGGAGAATCATGTGAACTATAGTCCGCCATTTTTTTTTCATCTTTGATCTTCCAATTCCCGCAAACATATCATGTCATATAACCAAATATAAACATGATCAACATACCTCAGTTAAGTTCAGGGGAGGCTATTTCGTCTGCAAAATCAATCCGAACTAACACAACATATGTGTATATAATTAAATTAACATATCAATCATTTCAACATCAACATCATCAACCTCTACATGATGACACAACTACAACAATGTCCATCACAATGCATGCATAACAAACATATAGATGGCTGACATGCATGCATGACGAACACATTCTACCCATCTAATCCAAGTGCTTGAAACTAGGAGCTTTGAAACTAATATGTAACCCACCCCTCCCACATTTACCCAGTTTTAGTGTCTTTAGAGTGTAAACATGAGACAAAGAGTTACTATGACATGACCCAAACTCCTAGCTATAGGAAGGAAGTGGGGCCTACAACTAACCATTGACTAACAGCTCACAATATTCCTCAGGACTGTAGGGACACTCAGGGGCCAAAGAACCACCCCAGGTGGCCATACCCTAATATGGGGCTCATTTTCACACACTTTAACCCCAAAATGCATGCATAACTAGGTATCCATGTGATTATAAGCATCCAACCACATGTATAAGCTTTCATGGACACAATTGTGACCCAAATTCTTCAGTTTTATGCATGCGCTCCTGGGATCAGTGCCACATTTTCAGGCCTACCTCTAGAACAGTGCCCATAATTGTCTAAGACTTTTTAGAATCATATCTAACATGGAAACAAAGCTAAACATTCAATATCAACTCAAAAAACTTGACATGGACTGACTAGAACATTACAGGAATTTCATCAAAAACATGGAAAACAGGTAAGCTATAGGTCATGAATGCATATCTTATCATAAAAGTTTGAGATTCATCTGAGAATCACCAATAAGGCCCTATGCCATCTCCACATAGCTACCATAACACTTATTATTCCATACATTCATTAATCGATCAATAACTAAACAATTCATGACAAGATCCATAGAAGATACACATCATATGAACAACATATATCGAGAAAGTAACCAAAATATAAACCATGAAAACTCAGCCATAATATCACCAACATTTTTCCAAAATTTATACATGAATCACAAAAGAAAAATATCTCTTATTAACATATGAAATTCCAACCAAGTCAGGGACTTCCACGTACAACTTGACCATATATTTGGCTGAACCAAATCTCTCTTTTAGCTACTCATGTGTGCACCATATTCCAAGCATGAATGTGGGAACTCATGGAATAATCCAAATAAGGGCTTCTAGAGGAAAAACCACCTCAACCCTCAAGTAGTGATTCCACCCCATGGTCAGACATCACTAACACCAAGCAGATCGGTCTCTACTAAAATATGTAGGGCTCCAGGAACTAGAAGCTGAATCCACAACCTTTCAGGGCTCCAAAGCGTTTGTCCAACCCAGCTCCGGGGACTAGTAACTCAACCCACCAAGGGGTCTAGACCATTTTTCCCAACCTAGGCTCTAGGACTAGTAACTCAGCCCAAGTTATTTTAGGGCTTCTAGAGCATTTGTTCCAATCCACAGTGATAAGTAATTATGAGAACCAACCAGAAAATAATCAAGTGGAAAGGCCCACAACACCATGGCTATCTGGGAAATGGCAAGGCAAGGATAAAACCACTGTCAATCTAAGAAATCCTCCATGCCAATGCAGCACATAAACACAAAACCACATGAATCTACCATGCATCCATAAATCAACAAGGAAGTCACACATGCAACATGTTACCTACAAAGAAATCAAACTATAGTTGCTTATCCACTTGTTCCCTTACACTTTCCTTCTTTCCTTTGCCTTCTTTCCCCAATCCAAGTATGCCAAAATTCTTCAAGAATGCCCCAAGATTCCTCTAAGTGTGCAAGAGTGTGAGAGAATAAAAGATAGCTCCCAGCTAAAACTGATAAAAAGTTATGAACTGATCCTCATAAGCATTTTTATTACTGACGCCTCTATTTTCTTCATTTTTCCTTTGATTTTCCTCAAATGAAAATTTGTGACCCTTCATCTCCCTTTTATCCCATTTTCCTTTATTTCATAAATAAATGTCAATTAATGCCTATTTCCTTTTCCAATTCCTTTGTCAATTTCCATAGTAATTAATGAATCACCAGTGATCCCCCATCACTATGTTTTACCAACATTCAGCTTCAAATACATGTCCCATGTCCCTGGATTTTTTAATTTTTTTTACATATAAAATCAACCAGGGAATATTAGAAAAATAAAATTACTAACTTCATGAAATTCCTAGTTGATACAAACCTGGTTCAATTTATTCATTAATAACATTATAGATTTGTTGAGCTCATACTAGAGATAAATTCTCTATGAAATGTATATAACAATTGAAAACATCAATGAAACAAATATAAGGAATATTTTTCATATACTTAATTGAATCACTTTGATTGATATCTAAAAAATATCATAAGTGCTCAACTCAACCCACAATGAAGATAATTAATTCCCCAAATGCTCCAAGTAATATTTCTCATATAAAACTACACTAACAAATATTATTTTTACTTTGATTACACAAAACTAACAACTAATATTTTTAATGAAGAAAATAGTGTATAAAAACATATTTAAGTAAAGTGGGATTCCAATTTTTTTCATGATGACTTCACGAGCTTATGTAATATTCAAATGTTTTACACCACTCATGTTAGACAAGACATTTCAACTACTAATTGAGTAAATAATTAATTATAGATCAACAAAGCTTAATAATTATTAGGTGATGTTTTTCACTTTCATCATCACCCAAACCTATCATTCTATTCCATGAAGATTTTCAAAATTCAAGAAAATGTTCTAAGTCATGCTCTTAATTTTCTTGAAGCTTAGGAAAACACCCTACCTTCTTGCAATAGGATTGTTCCTAATCATTCTTTTAAAGAATTCGTACAAGCTAGAAAATCCTTATCCATATTTGTTATCTTCAATATTGGATTTGTCATAAAAAACTATTTAAGCTTGTTGGATGCTTGTTAACATTATTATATCCATATAGATTTCCTATTTTTCTTTTGCAATTATGTGATTGGATTCATAATCTTATAATAACTAGCTAAGCCCATAAAACTATGTACTTCATGTATGTTTGTAGGTGTTGGTGATTCCATAATAGAATTTATCTTTGTTAGATCCAGAACTATTCGTTCTTCAAAAATGATGTGACCAAAATAATGAATATTTGATTCAAAAAGACAATTATTAGATATTTTAGAATACAACTTATGGTGTGTAATACACTGAAATGTTATCTTGAAATGACATTATTACTCCTCTAGTGTCTTTAAAATACAAAAATATCATCCAAAAATACATGCAAAATATTATCATTGCATTGTCAATGTTGGGAAAAATACTGAGGGGTGGGGTGAATCAATATTTTAAAACTCACAATAAACTTTTCTTTTCTTTATTTATTTCACTAAATTTAACTAGCATATGTGTGCGACTCACTTTAAGGAAACTTGCGTATGACCATTCGACTTATAATTCAAAATCTTCAGAACTTTACTTAGACCGGTGCACTAATGATTCATCGGACATTTAGTAAGCAGTAAACATGTGCAGTAAGAACAGAATAAATCATCACACATAAGAAACACACATGAACACTAGGCCTTAAGGTGGAAACCAAGTGTGGGAGAAAACCACCCCTGCTGACGTCTCTGTCTTCAATATTTATTACATAGAAAACTGCTTACAATCTTGTATAGGCGCAGACTCATACCAACATGTAGGCACCCACATGCAGAAGGTTGCAACCTTCACTCGTTCTCCAGCTGCTAGTGGAATGGAACTCCAACACCTTGATCTCGTTTACCAGCCACCACTGAAAGGGAGCTACAACCCCTTGATCTGATCACCAGCTCCTACTAGCAGTAAGGTTCAACTTCCTCACTAAATGATCCAACCCTCAACAACAACGTAGACCACGTTTCATAAATTTTTACACTAGATCCAATATCTTTAACACGTCATAACTTGTAGATCAACTAAAGTAAACATCAACCCAATTTGAACAAAACAGTGAGATCATTGTAACCAGAACACAAAACTAAACCCATACTTCTGCATCGACACACAGAATAAACTGCAACCTCAATCATTCATAAGACAAATGTATACGCTACTTTACTTACGGAAACCCTCATGTATACATGCTTTTCAATGGAGAAACCTGTGTATACATCTCAATATATTAAGTTTATAAATTTGACTCAGACTCAGAATTTATCAGAGATATTTTTTAAGTTCTACAGAGCCCTCATACAATTACCAACATCAACCATTCCAATCAACCAATAACTGATCTTTATACACAATCAACTAGCAGCATAATCAGTACTCAAACAACCCCGGTATATATGAAGACATCATTGACATACAACAGAAACACAACAAAACTGATCAGATATTTTCTTCAGCATTCTTTAGCAAAACCTTGGCTTGCATATGCGCCTTCTATGAGACATGTCCACAACTGTACGAGCTTCCTCTAAAAACAACTTGCGTATAGATATCAGTATTTTTACTAAATATATATGCGCCAATGCAAAACCGAACCCGCGTGTATACGTGCCTTCCTTGAGTCAAATCCACGTATAGATCTGTAAATAATTCAGGATTGCACAACACTTCAGAACTGCAAAATTACTCAGATCATACCCTTCACTTCAACAAACATGTGCCAGACCACAGATCTAGACAAATCATAAACATATCATGCAAATACATAGTTGTTTCAGGTCTAGAGATCCTGATCCATCATTATTTCATATCTATCAATAAAATATATCCCATTCCATGCAGATATACTTCAGATTGAAGTATTCATTGAGTTCCCATACTCATGCACACTTAGCATTGTGATATTCACCTCCTTATATAGTTTGAGCCTTAGCCAATACCATGAGCCAAAATCACACAAGTTTCAATGATATTCTTGGACGGGATCAAACAATCGTTATTGTGCTCAATATTTTGGGCTAATACCATGGTAAAGACCCCTGGTATTATAAAATTAGTGCGCTATCACATACCAGACTTTGTGTCTTCGTAACTGCGTGTATACACGGATTTTCCTTTACTAACTCGCGTATAGTTCTTCAATTATGTAATTTATCCATCTTCTAATTTTGATTTGCAAAGCCTTTGTCCCATCATTCTGACATTTTGTTCCATCACTTTTTCACCTCTGAGCTTATCCAGAAACCATATACTTGGTCTTTTACAAGTGGTTTTCCATCAAGGACAACACATTCATCACAATTCCAACCGTCAAAACAATCCATCGAACTCATGAACACAACTAACACATTTTCTAACCAAATGGCACCAAAGCAAACACACTATAACCAAAACATGTCTTAAATATCATCTTAGGGATTTCTTCTTCCCTAATTTTCAACTGATGATATCATAATCTCAAATCAATCTTCGAAAATACAATTTCCCCTTTCATTTGGTGAAACAAATCATCAATCTAGGTAATGGATATTGATTTATCGTGATTGCTTTATTCAACTATTGATAATCTATACAAATCCTCCATGATATATCTTTCTTCTTTACGAAGATCCATGGCACTCTCCATATTGATTTAATAGGATGAATGAATCCAAAATCCAACAATTTTTGGAGCTATATCTACAACTCTTACAAATCCAAGGTTGTCATTCAAATAAGGAGACATTGAGATAGAATTACTTCATGGTTTGAGTTCAATCATGAAATCCAAATCTTTCTCAACCAGTAGCCTAGGTAGCTATTTTGTAAACCTTCTAGAAAATTTTGATGATATAGGATGTTGAACTATGTTCATTGCATCTTATTTCTTGTCCATAATTCTTACAAAATACAACTTGCAACCCTTTTTAAGACTTTTCTTCAGTTGCATCATTGAAATATATCATAAAAACATCGCTCTATTATCCTTTGCAATATATATATATATATATATATATATATATATATATATATATATATATATATATATATATATATATTTATTTATTTATTTATTTTATTTATTTATTTATTTGTGTATGGAGTCAACTATAAAATAAAGAATTCAACCCTTGAAATCTAACATTGTCTCATGGGCCTTTGACCAATTGATGCAGGGGCATTAGACACTAGCCAGCAATGTAGGAGGTTTTGTCCACATGTTGTGGCTAGGAGGGTTCGAAAACATTTGAATTGTATCAGCTAGGTGTCAATACCTCAGCTGACTGTTTTCTTTTAGATTAGTTAGAATTTATTGAAGTCGAATAGTTAGGTTCGATCCATCTGCCATGTTTCAGTTAGTCGAATAATTGTAATTAGGCTTTTGATTTTCTAAACAGTCCTCACAGAGGAGGAAGAGACACATTGTAATGTATATAAGTTGCATCCCTCGGATGTACTGAAGGAGAGAGATTTCTGCAATAAAAGATTGTGATTTAAGAAATTGCTTCAGGTTGAATGAATTTCGGTTCCTGTTGATTATGAAACTGTCTTGAATTGATAATGTGGGGAAATTTGTTTAACTATGAGCGATTGAACTCTGTGAGTATATAATTACTGAGTTGAACTATTGTATAGATTCTGCCTTGTTTCCCTCAAAATTGTTCGAACAGGCTCTGTTGAATAAATCTTCATTCATAGAAGAAGTTTGCGTAAAATTGTGGTCAACTAACTCTATCTGAATGATAGCGAAAACCCCGTCGGAAGAGAATTACATTGTTTGTTGTTAGTTGGAAACCCTGCCGAGGATAGACCTGAGTTAACTGAGTAAGAAGGATAGCATAACCCGGCTTGAACTCTGGTCAACACTATTTCAAAACCATGAGTGGATTAGAAAACCTGGATTTCCCATATCGCACCGCTATTGTGAATCAAGCAGTATTCTCCAATTGCGAGCGATTCCATAGAACAGCCGACACGTGGCGTTGGGCGAAGTTCCAAAACCGCCTTTTCGCGTTACCATCGTGCATTAACGTTCGACCAAGGAGGCCGCGCGATATTTTTGAGTGCCGTCGATCTGGAGGGGAGCCATCGGACGGTGATCGTATGAAGAAGATGCGCGAAGGTTAACCTAAGGTACGACGCGTGAATTTTATTGGACTTTTGATTATAGACGTGGGGCCGGAACCAAAGGTTTATTCCAAAGCCATTTGTTTAAAAAGTGTTGAGTATTAATATAAAGGGTTGCATAGTATATGTTTATTTGTCAATTTCTTCGAAATTGATAAATAAAATTCAAAGAAAAGAAAGAATACCACGTGGAGATAAACTAAGTTAATCAAGGGAAAATGATGATAGAGCTACGAGAAGAGTACAGCTCTCCTTAGGGGCCAACATTCAGTTTTGTTGCCGTCATTTGTGGTATCAGAACTGTTGTTTTCGAGTTGTTTTTGCAGATAATTAACATGGAAATCCGAGTTGGTAGAGGTGCTGGCAGAAGGAGGCATGTTTCCAATGCAGAAGTGTTGGGAATTTTGCAGACGTTCGAGGCCAGAATGGATGCCATGGAGTGAAGATAGCCCAGAGATCCTGAAGACATCAGTGAACCTGAATTAGAAGAAGCGGAAGAAAATGTTGAGATTCCTCCTGACATGAGGCTCCTTAGAACTGTTCGGGGGTCTGCAGTTAAGCCCAGAATTGAAGTGTCAAGTTATGCAGGGGGACTAAATCTAGAGGAGTTGGTGGAATGGATTAACAAAATGAACAAGTGCTTCTACTATGAAGAAATAAGCGAAGATAAGAAGGTCAAGTTTGTAGTAACAAAGCTGAAGGGACATGCTGCACTTTGGTGGGATGGAGTGCAGGCAGAAAGGAGGAGAGTTGGCAAGCAACCTATCAAAAGCTGGACCAGAATGATGGCTAATTTAAAAGGTAAATTATTGCCTAGTGATTACCAGCTGACATTGTTTAGGCAAATGAAAAACCTGAGACAGAGGTTGCTAACAGTAAAGGAATACATAGAGGAATTCTATAGAGTAAGCATAAGAGCTGGGCAATTCCAAGACACACCAGAGAAGACTGCCAGATATGTGAATGGTCTCAAGCTAGAGATCCAAGATGAGATTGGTCTTCTGTCTCCTAAGACAGTGGAAGAGGCCTACCAGATGGCCTTGAAAGTAGAGGAGAAACTCCTGAGGAAATAGTCTGCCAAAAAGAGAGGTACTTTCCGTGGAAAGGGAAGTCAGGGTGGTAGAGGAAAACCTACCACACCCAGGGATGGAGCTAACAGCAGCTCACCTCAGAATGCATCTACAGAGGATGGTGCAAGGGGCAGAAGGGGTTCTTACAGAGGAAAAGGAAGAGGAGACAGAGACAGAGGTAGAGGTAGAGAATTGAGGTGCTATAGATGTCAGCAAGTGGGACATAAGCACTATGAGTGTCCAAAGAATGTGGGTGCTGGTCCAAGAAATGTTGTTGTTTCCCAGGCTAGAGAGGAGGCAGAAATTGAAGAAGAAATTCTACCAGAGAGGGGAGAGTCCTTGGTGGTAAATAAGGTCCTGTTCAAGCAAGCCAAAGAGGTCACTGAACCTGCACAAAGGAAGACTTTGTTTAGGAGCATATGCAAAGTCCAAGGGAAATGCTGCCAGCTATTCATTGATAGTGGCAGCACAGAAAATATGGTTTCCACTGAGGTGATAGAGAAGTTTAAGTTGAAGACAAGGGAGCATCCAACTCCCTACAGGGTGTCCTGGCTGCATAAAGGGCACCAGCTGGTTGTAAAAGAACAATGTGAGATAGAGCTGCAAATGGGCAAATACAAAGATAAGGTCCTGTGTGATGTAATGCCCATGGATGTGTGTCATATACTACTGGGTAGACCTTGGAATTTTGACAGAGAAGCAGTGCATGATGGCAAGAAAAACACTTACAAGTTCTTCAAGGATGGGTTACATCATACATTGATACCCATGGAAGAAGGAGAGCCATCCAGCAGAGTGATTGATCCAAATACCTTGTTGCTGAGCGGGAAGGAATATCTGCAGCAGATAGAAGAAGAAGAGGTAAGCTTAGCTTTAGTTTGCAAACCTAAGGTAGTTCTTACTTCTACAAATATTTCTGATTTGCCAATAGAAATCCAAGAGATGTTGGACAAATATTGTGACATTGTTGTGGATGATTTACCTGATGAGCTGCCACCTGTGAGGAATATCAGCCATCAGATAGATTTTATCACTGGTTCAAATCTGCCAAATAAGGCAGCCGACAGAATGACTCCCACAGAAAATGAGGAAATCAAGAGACAAGTACAGGAATTGGTGGACAAGGGACTGATCAGAGAAAGTTTGAGTCCATGTGTAGTACCAGCAGTATTGAGCCCAAAGAAAGATGGAGGCTGGAGGATGTGTACTGATTCCAGATCAATCAATAAGATCACAATCAAGTACAGATTCCATTTGCCCAGAATTGAGGATTTAATTGATTGTTTGAGTGGTGCTAAATATTTTTCAAAGATAGATTTGAAAAGTGGATATCATCAGATCAGAATAAGAGAGGGTGATTAGTGGAAAACTGCCTTTAAAACGAATGAAGGACTGTATGAATGGATGGTAATGCCTCTTAGGTTGTCAAATGCACCTAGCACTTTGATGAGACTTATGAATGAAGTATTAAAAGAATTCATTGGTAAATTTGTGATAGTGTATCTGGATGATATATTAGTTTTCAGCAGAACTAAAGAAGAACATTTAGGACATCTTAATCATGTCTTGAAGAAGCTGCACCAAGAGAAACTTCTGATAAACTTAAAGAAATGCTCATTCATGAAGGAAGAGTTGGTGTATTTGGGTTTTTTTGTTTCTGCAGAAGGATTGAAGATGGACCCAGAGAAGGTTAAGGCAATTGTGGAGTGGCCTTCACCCAAGAATGTTTTTGAGGTAAGAATTTTCCATGGACTTGCCAGTTTTTATAGGAAATTTATAAGAAACTCTAGTAAGATTAATGCACCCATCATCGAGACAATAAAGAAGAGAAAACAGCCATTTAAGTGGACTGCTGAAGCAGAAAGAAACTTTAAACTTTTGAAGCAGAAGATAACTGAAAAGCATGTTTTGATTCTGCCTGATTTTACTAAACCATTTCAAGTGAAGTGTGATGCCAGTGGAGAGGCCATTGGAGCTGTGCTAAGTTAGGATGATAGGCCTGTAGCCTATTTCAGTGAGAAGCTAAATGACACCAGAAGAAAGTATTCCTCTTATGAGAAGGAATTCTATGCAATTGTTCAGGCATTGAAAAAGTGGAGACATTATTTGATGACAAAAGAATTTGTACTATATTCTGATAATCATGCTTTGCAGTATATTGTACAACAACCCAAGTTTAATCATAAGCATGCCAAATGGGTTGAGTATCTCCAAGTTTTTAACTTTGTTTTGAAACACATAAGTGGCCAAGCAAATAAAGTAGCTGATGCTTTGAGTAGGAGGCACATGCTTGTTCAAGAAACTAATTTTGAAGTTGTAGGATTTGATTTTCTCAAAGAATTGTACAAAACATATTCATATTTTAAGGAAGCATTTGAGGCATGTTGTAACCCTGTTCTAATAGATAGAAGCCAGTGGCTCGATTATTTCTTGCAGGAAGACTTGTTATTCAAGAGAAACCAACTGTGTGTACCAAAATGTTCCATGAGAGAAAATTTGATCAAGGAGATGCATAGTGGTGGACTTGTTGGACACTTTGGTACTGATAAAACTTATGAGCAGCTGAGTCACTTCTATTACTAGCCCAAGATGAGAACAGAAGTGGATAATTTTGTGAAGAGTTGCAAAATCTGTCAATATTCCAAAGGAAGGAGCCAGAACGCAGGATTTTACACTCCCTTGCCTATTCCAGACAGGCCTTGGGACATGGTGAGTATGGATTTTGTTCTAGGATTGCTCAAGACTCAGAGAGCGAATGATGCAGTCTTTGTTGTGGTGGACAGATTCTCCAAAATGGCACATTTTATTCCATGTTATAAAACTAGTGATGCCACCCATGTTGCTAATTTGTTTTTCAAAGAAGTTGTTAGATTGCATGGGTTTCCCAAGAGTATTGTCTCATACAGAGACACCAGATTTGTGGGCCATTTTTGGAGGACATTGTGGAAGAAACTTGGTACCAAACTAAGTTTTAGCTTAGCTTATCATCCTCATACTGATGGAAAAACTGAGGTAGTGAATAGGAGTCTGGGAAATTTGTTGAGAAGTCTTGCAGGAGAGCATCCCAAGCAGTGGGATCATATTTTTCCCCAGGCAGAATATGCATATAATGACTCACAAAACAGGAGCACAGGGCAGAGCCCATTCCATATTATCTATGGAATTCACCCCAAGGGAATATCAGAGTTAAGAAATCTGGGAAGGGCAGAGATGAGAAGTGATGATGGTGAAGAATTTTCTTCAGAGATCCAGGCCATACATGAACAAGTGAAACAGAAATTACAAGGCAGCAGCATCAGATACAAAAGCAGAGCAGACTTGAGTAGAAAGGAAGTCCATTTTGAAGTAGGAGATTTGGTTTTGGCACACTTGAGAAAGGAGAGATTCCCAAAGAATCAGTACAACAAACTGAAGTTCAAAAAGATTGGGCCATGCAAGATACTTAGAAAGTTTTCTGAAAATGCTTATGAGATTGAATTGCCACCTGATGTTGGAATATCTCCCATTTTTAATGTTGCAGATTTGTACAAGTATGAGGATGATGGTGCAAAAGAAATATCAGTAGACAAGGAACAGATTGAGTGGAAGGAGCAACTACCTCCAACACAACCATTGCAACCAGATAAGATATTGGACAAAAGAGTGTCCAAAAGGACCAAAGGACAAGAGTACTTTCAGTACTTAATCAAATGGAAGGTCAAGCCAGAGGAAGATGCCACTTGGATGACTGAAGAAACATTGCAGAAGATAGGCAGATCAGTGGAAGAGCTCATGGACAGGAGCCCATGAAGAAAATTTCCCTCGGGAGTCTGATGCAAGGGCATTAGAAACTAGCCATCAATGTAGGAGGTTTTGTCCACATGTTGTGGCTAGGAGGGTTCGAAAACATTTGAATTGTATCAGCTAGGTGTCAATACCTCAGCTGACTATTTTCTTTTAGATTAGTTAGAATTTATGGAAGTCAAATAGTTAGGTTCGATCCATCTGCCATGTTTCAGTTAGTCGAATAATTGTAATTAGGCTTTTGATTTTCTATTCGGTCCTCACAGAGGAACCGAAGAGACACATTGTAATGTATATCAGTTGCATCCCTTGGATGTGTTGAAGGAGAGAGATTTCTGCAATAAAATATTGTGGTTTAAGAAATTGATTCAGGTTGAATAAATTTCGGTTCCTGTTGATTATGAAACTGTCTTGAATTGATATTGTGGGCAAATTTGTTTAACTATGAGGCGATTGAAGTCTGTGAGTATATAATTACTGAGTTGAACTATTGTATAGATTCCGCCTTGTTTCCCACAAAATTGTTCGAACAGGCTCTGTTGAATAAATCTCCATTCATAGAAGAAGTCTGCGTAAAATTGTGGTCGACTAACTCTATCCGAATGATAGCAAAAACCCCGTCAAAAGAGAATTACATTGTTTGTTGTTAATTGGAAACCCTGCCGAGGATAGACCTGAGTTAACTGAGTAAGAAGGATAGCGTAACCCGGCTTGAACTATGGTCAACACTATTTCAAAACCGTGAGTGGATTAGAAAACCCGGATTGCCCATATTGCACCGCTATTGTGGAGCAAGCGGTATTTTCCAATTGCGAGCGATTCCATAGAATAGTCGAGACGTGGCGTTGGGCGAAGTTCCAAAACTACCTTTTCGCGTTACCATCGCGCATTAACGTTCAACCAAGGAGGCCGCGCAATATTGTTGTGTGCCATCGATCTAGAGGGGAGCCATCAGACGGTGATCGTATGAGGAAGATGCACGAAGGTTAACCTAAGGTACTGTGCGTGAATTTGATTGGACTTTTGATTATAGATGTGGGGCCGGAACCAAAGGTTTATTCCAAAGCCATTTGTTTAAAAAGCGTTGGGTATTAATATAAAGGGTTTCATAGTATATGTTTATTTTTCAATTTCTTCTAAATTGATAAATAAAATTCAAAGAAAAGAAAGAAGACCACGTGGAGATAAACTAAGTTAATCGAGGGAAAATGCTGACAGAGCTACGAGAAGAGTACATCTCTCCTTAGGGGCCGACTTTTAGTTTTGTTGCCGTCACCAATCCACACACATGATCATACCATAGGATCCTAAAGTGGCAATGTACAATGACACTTCTGTATCACTTACCCCATGATTTACTTCCCAAATCTTAACTAATTGTCTAACCTTTGTTTAACACCAAAAGAAATTTTGACTTAGTTAACGCTTTTTGACTAATTTTCTATGATTTCACATATAAATAATGCATCATATGAAATTAAAAAAATGATGTTGCTTCTCCATCTATTAATATGAAAGTCATATAACATTAATGTTAGTTATTATATTCATCACTATCAACCAATGCTCATCCTAACAGTTGTTGACTATTGCATGAATCTTGTAGGATTTACCTAAATCACCAACAATGGTCCAGCTATAACTTGACTAACACCTCTCACTACATGTGGGAAATCCCCTTGAAAATGCATTTCTCCATATGTCCTACAACCCTTGTTAAAAGGTTCCCTCTTACTCCCAAACTATGTAAATGTAAACCAACTACTCTGTTGAGTCTACTATGGTCTAGCACCACCTTTTCTATATCAATGACTTGTATTATGGCCTCTAACCTCCTTATTAATGTCCCATGGTCTCTATCACATGGCCTCTTGATGCATCCTTTTTCCTTTTTATTGATCTATATGTGCTCACTGATTAAGAACTCTATCTCTATCCTCCTAAATTTAAAGGCACAAGTTATCTAAATCTACTACCTCCTGTTAGTTGAATTATAATCACAAGCTTACGAAAAAATCTCACTTTAGTTGTGCATAACAAACAACCCTAGCATCAAAGATGGCTGTCAATTTCCTTAGATCTGCAGTTACTGATCAAAATAAATGCTATAGAAATCCAGATATATGTAGTTAAAGACATTAAACAACAAATAATAAGCAAGAGTTTCTCCATGCATCCAGTGAACAAGACAAGAATTTTTAAGGAATTTTTTATATTATGACAGCGCGGAAGGGAACATAGAAAGATGTTACCAGTCCCCCTCAATGGGATGGGTTATTTTATGTCCTCAGTGCTTCAGATCTAAGATCTCTCTCTCTTGATGTTGCAAAAAAACCAGACAAAAATGGAACTCAAAGGGAGCTCACAAGCAAAAAGCAGAAAAATATGACAATGATGGAGGATTAAAATCAGACCAAAAGTATAGATCAAGAGTGATCTATAGGCAACAAAAGGTAGTGAATGAATGGAAAAACCCTTCTGTTTATAACAAAATATGGAGTTAGTCTAGATATTGGTGCATAGTTAAAATATTTTTAACCAAATCTAGATCCAACTTTTATGGAATATTTTATTATTTTTGTTGGAGGGAAAAAGAATTTGAATTTGGTCAAATCCCTTTATTTAGAAATAATAAATAAATAAATGGTTTATTTATTATTTTAAGAATGTGGTTGAGTAATAATTAAATAAATAATTATTTATAAATGATTTAGTCAAATTTAACAAGGAATATTATTTAAATAACGTTTTAAATCATTATTCCTAGAAAATAATAAGATAAATAATGATTTATCTAATTAATTTTCCTGTTTTGGGGTTAAATATGACCAGGAATATTAATTAAATAGTGGCTTAATTAACTATCCCTTGAGGAAAATCAAACAAATAAGGATTTATTCAATTATTCCTCATGGGTTTTCCTGTTTAGACCATAAACAACTTAATAAAATATGGATTATTAAGTTATTTTTCATAGTGAAAGAAATTTTACTATGGTAAAATTGGTCTTACATGGTGTACTTTGGTCCATCTAATAGTAACAGGTTAGATGACCAAATATTGGTGTAACAGATTGCCCCCCAAAGTGTGAGCGTTAGGAGCTAATCGTATGGCTGAAGTACGTTGTAAGAACTCAATCACTAGACACCGAAGGGGAGTTAAAGAGAGAGAAATATAAGGCGGACTGAAGCGAGAGAGGACAATACCTTGAGGAGGTGAGACTTACAAGTGTGACAACTCTCTTTTATGAGTGAGTACATGTTCTACATGAGGCGGGGGAGGCATACCTATGCTCGCTGAGATAACAAAGTACAAAGAATAATGATGCATCTAGTAAAAAATGGACTGAACTATATAGTACATGCTGGCATAAACATGGGCTAGATAAAAAACATGATAATGGATCCAACATACACATTGTGTCTGGGACAACAACCAAGACTCATACAATAATATCTGAGTACATGAGATATAAGTACACCCAAAGAAGCCCTTTAAAATAGGAAAGGGCTCGGAAAATATGAATGATACATGCAAAATAAAAGGCATTGCAAGCGACGGAGGCCAGAACCACCAAATATATGGAGATGCATCCAAGGCTGTAGTAGAGAGGCCATCCAATCTAGGCATGTGGGGGGCTACCTGAAGGGCCACCCCATCATGAGGTCTGAAACATCTCACACACACCCGAGAATCACTAGTACAATCTACTTCATCACTGAACCATCAATTATACGAATCTTGATCATTCCATAAAGAGCTAGAGCTGAGAAATAATCAAGTCAAAGGGTAATAAAGGGTCCCTTTTCCTGATCCGAGGCATCGAACAAGAGTGGAATCTAAAACCAAGGTACATTTCCCTCGAGATGTGTCTTGTGGAATGAATAAGCTGATGTCGACAGAAGGAGGTCCGCCATAGGTGAGGAAATGAGGAATCCTCAACTAAGGAATGAAGGATAATATTAGAGTTCCTGACACGAGGGATGATGGTGGAATGGGGAGTACTGAGTAGAAAGTTGACGACTTCCCTTGTTAGAGCATAAATAGCATGAATGACCTAGCAGCGACTGACTCGACTCCGAAGGGATAGGGGATAGTATGACTGAAGGCCAAAATGTGTGACATGAGAGAGGAACAAAGCAATGAAGGATGGAGGACTGTGGTCGGATACAAAGGGACTCGAGATAGACTCCATGGATTCGATGATGACTCAACTAGGATGCTCTAAACAAGGGTGACTCGATGATGCTGCCACACAGAACAAGCCTGGTGGGGACCATAAAAACATGAGTACAAGATGGTTACTCACGACGGAAATCAACACGAGCATGGACAAGTATGAAGGAAAGGTGGTGCCCGAAGTACAAGTGTTGCAAATGAAGAAAATAAATTTTGAGGAGAGGTGAAGTGACCCTTCTTGGAAAAAATTTGTCTGAGTGAAGTATCGAATCACCAAAAACGAAAGGGTACCCATTTGAGAGCTTGGTGAGAGCTTTCCAATGGTGTTGATGGTTTGTCAAACCAAGCTACGGTTTGGTCACAGCTAGCGAAAGAAAAACCTGGAGTTTCTCTTTTAATAAGGCATTTCCCCTCCAATTTGATTCATTTGTAAGTGTACCTATGGTGAATGTAGAAAGGAGAAAAGGCCCTAAATTTTACGGCAATCGTAGCGGACAAACCGACCGTTGGAATCGAGGTTTGTCTCTTGCAAGTAAGAGGCCTAATCATACTCTTTCAATTCAGTGGATTAAAGTTTCATATTAGGCACCCAGAGCCCAAGAACAGGACATGTCGCACTTTTTGGGGTCTTTTTTGAGCCCTAGGTAGCAAGTACTGGGAAAAAAACTGCGACTTGTCCAAGGAAATGGCCTGAAAAGTGCAACCTATTAGAGAAAGGGGGTTTCAGTGCTGTTTTAAGCTGAGAGATGGGATTTTATGGTTATGATGCAGTATTTCCTTTCTGTATGCTGACAAACATGATGGTTTTGTGTGGGTATGGTGGAGTTGAGGATCAACTAGAGAGAGAGAGAGACTTGGATGCATTACGTTTGGATATCCAAGGGGATCATGTAGTTCGCATTGTATTGGCCAGGTTTGGGGTCCTCACATTGTTGGGAACCGACTGATGAGGGCAGGAGAGCGCTTTCTTTTCTAAGTATGGCCTTAATACTTCTTGGAAGGATGGTCCTGATGAAGAATCAAGGTAAGAAAATAATACGAGAACGAACTACTAGAGAAGGTGTAGAATCATCCCCGCCCACCAAGTCAAATAGAGGGACCAAGTGGTAAACATGGTATCACACAAAGTAGAATATTTGAAGATAGGGTATCAAACATCTACGATATGTGGCTCGCCAGAGAGGTCGGTAGGTACAACTATCCAAGGAATGGGAGGAAAATCGACCATACCTAGATTGATGGGGTCTAGGCTGAGACTTATGGTAATCATATGAGAAGATGGCCAGCGGTGCCATCATGCCCCCAAGCATATGTGATGGAGGGGACTGATCTGGTATGCAGAGGTGGGAATTATGCCCCTAGCCAGAGGAGTTTATGGAGTGCCATATATGGTGTCACTATACCAAAGAGTGTCTTTGGAGATAATGAATTGGTGCTCACTGAGAAAATATAGAGGTTGGTCAACAAAAATGTCTAAGGGACTGGGTTGTTGATGTAATATGAAGGAATGATGAGGGGGATCATCCTTAGAGTGATCTGAAGTTATATGGGACTCTATAGGTTCTTCTAAACGAGGAAGAATAATGGTACTAGAGTCGACACGACCAGATGCACTAGGAGGGTTGTATAGAATTTCTTCTCCTGGACTCTCAAATATGGATGCCCCCTTACCCAAACATTGGGTGTCAATGTAATGGCCACAAGGTGTATTTGGTTCGAATGCATGAGTTCGATGTAAGGGGGGATAGATGAAGTCAGGGGTGGTGATTTCTTCCATAATGTCGTCATCGCAATAGAATATGGGGTGACTAGTGGAAGAAATACCACGTGGTGCGACGAAGCTACCTAACTCATCATCATGAGAAGAGAGGTTCACATGCACATCGTCATGGAGGGTGACAGAAAAACAAGTAGATGAAGGATCCACCGATGTTAAGCCCAGGGTGATCGCTGAAGGGAGGTCAGTCGAAATAGAAGGGAAAGCCCCAGAGGGCTCTTTCACCGTGGATCTCATAGATTATGATAGGTAGAGGACAGTGGTCGAAGACTTCGTCATCTCCACATCGGGAGGGGGAATGTCAATGGGAGTGGATGTGTCCTCTGGTGCTGCCGAAGCATAATGCACAAGTAAAGGAGAGGCAGATTCGTTGTGATCGGCCTCATATTGGTGAACTACCTCCAAAGAGGTGCGGTAGTCTACAAGGCGGGGACAGAGGTGGGTATAGTGGCCATGGAGATCACACAACGCACAGGGGTAGTTGGTGTGCACAGTATTGGGTTTCTTGGCTATAGTCGGTAAAGTAGCAGGGGCTTCAGGGACCTTAGATTTAGGAAAAGCGACATTCACCATGGGCTTGATACAAAGCAATTCAGGAAAATTATGGGTGGCGTGACCAACAACATCACACAAAGCACATGGAGGGGTATGCTTTGGAGGATGAGGAGGAGCAGGGGTTATCTAGGAAGCATTTCCCTTAGGTGCCTTCTTGTGAAATTTTCCCCCCTCACTCGAGGCTTTCGCAACAAGAGTAGGGTCTTGCTGAGGTGGCTGAGACACAGAAGCAAAGGGAGGTGTCATGGCGACCAACTAGACAGGGTTCAAAGATGTATAAGGATTGGGCTGACCAGGAAAGATGTTTCCTGAGGGATCAATGTACCAGACTGGGATCCCCAGGGTCATGTTGGGAAGAGATAAGGTAGCCATAACAGGTACCAAAAATACGCCGGGAGGGGGAGCAAGAAACAGTATATGTCCAGAGGGGTAATGGCCAGGCAGGACAGCTCCGAGATGGTTAAGGCTAGGGGGAACCATTCCGAGGGATAGATATGATCATGGACACCAGCTACATATGAGGGTCCTGAAGGCTAAGTCAAAGTATTAGGAGCAAGTTGGGGAGGGCAGGGCTATTGGCTAGTCGAACGAGACTGTTTGAGGTCAGACCGAGATGATTTCATCATGCAAATATTCGATGAGCTAGGTTCAGAGATAGGAGGGGGGTTACCAGGTAATTAACCAAGCAAATAGGAATATTTATAAACTCTGAGTGAGACACTGGTCGAGGGTTCAACTGCTTGTTTATTGGCCACCGAAGAGATAATGGACTCTAGAGAGGTCTCGGACTTCAATTTTTAATATGTCAATTGATCGATGGTGACGATATTTCCATTATGAGGAAGAACATCTTACAGTGAACCACAGATGGGACATCAGAAATCACATAAGTGTAGCTACGACCCAATAGAATGTTTTAGTCTAAGGGGGCATCAATGACTTTAACGTCAACACAAACAGCCTTGCCCGCAATAGCAATATGAAAATTGCGAAACATGCCAAGGGGTTGGGAAGAGTGCCATCCCATGCACGAAGGGTGATAGTGGAAGGGGCTAACTCAGGGGATCTGAGTTGCTTCCAAACATAAGCGAACATCACACAAGTGGATGCCCCCTCGTCAATGATACAATGGGAGATGTTGGCATTCCAGATCTTGACAGGGATTTGGAAGGCGACGGATGCAGGAAGGGGGGGATTTTATGACTTGTCAATGTCAAATACAACTAAACGATCATCTGAAAGATCCACAACATCCATAGCAGTTAGTAGAGCTTTTCGTTGTGAAGGGCACGAATGGAGGACTTCCAGCGTTGACATGGTGGCAGGGGATTGCACCAAGTCATCTACTATATTGTAGGAGTGGGCATCTTTACCGGAAGCAGCGTTTTGGCGTAATGGTCCCTTGGGGATCTTGGTATGACCCTTTACCTTAGGATGGGGGATCACTAAAGGACCATTGGGTGTCAAAAGATGCTCTGTGGGACCTAAATACAGGGGCTCGATGGCAGACGTAGCGGGGGGCTAGGTGTACTAGCGGGATCGAGTCTGAAGGTTGAGGTCAACGATATTGGGTAGGTCAAAGTTCATCATGAGGATCTAGTAATCAAAGGTACCAGATGGAGGAGGTTGAGTGGCCACCTAACTTTCAGGGGGCTGGGCAGCCACATATCCTTGCTAAGGGAAGGGTTAGTAAACACAACCATTTGGATAGGGCAACACTTGGAGGAACCGAAGGGGAGGATTGTTGTCCTCAGGATGTTGCTTGAGCTTCCAACACCTGAAAAGTCTGAGGTAAAAGAGGACAATTCTAGGTATAGTGACCATAGACACTGCAACAAGAATAAGGTTTATTTTTACAAATAGGCTTGTCCTGCCTGGGTTGAGTGCCATGTTTCTAGGTTGCAGTGTTAGATGTATTCCCTTGGGGATAGTTTCCTGGATTACCTGGGGCAGATTGGTTTTGGTTGCCTTTCTTCTTCTTTTTCGAAGTAGGAGGATTAGTCGCACTCTGTTGTGCGTACACCTACCCCTGGGGGGGGTTGCTGTTGTGGAGCCTGAGAAGGCAAGGGAGGCTGAGGTGCTAGTGTTGGAGGAGTTGGAGCACCAAGTTGCGGATACAGATAATAATGAGGTTGGGAAACATTGGGGTAAACAGGTTGGGAAAAAGGAGGAGGCATGTCGTATCCTGGATATATGATGCCAGGAGGGGGGAAAGTGTTGGAGGAGCTGGCCCCTCCCTGAGGGAAACCATAACCCATGGAGGATGAGTGTACGGATGTGAAAGCGATCCAACGATACCGTCAGTGGCATGGGATGCCCCCAGTGCATTGGCATCATCGGGTCTAGGGAGATCAGGTAAGATGGTATAAACATAACTAGATTTTGCGTAGATCAGGTCATATTTCAACGCAATCTGGAGGGAAACTTCCTTGGTCCTAGGAAAGTGAGATGCAACATCTTTGCCAATAGCAGGCAAAAGGAATCTGAGAAACTAGTCTATGTAGACATGATCTTTAAAAACAAGGGCTTGACATAGGCTCTTCCTTCTGTTAGTGTCAGTTTGGTCACACTGCCATCAGTGATCAAATTTTCTCTTTTGCATTTGCATATTAGGAGTCCCATACCAATAAATTTTTCCATTCCGCTAGGTCATGGATTCATTGATGGTAGTGATGTTTTAGCAATTTTCCCTCATGTGGAACTTGTTGATTCTCCTTTCTGTGGTCTTTAGTCATAAGTCACTTTCATTCTCAAAATCATGTCGTTAGGTCATAGGATTGGGTCTCATTAGGTTCTAGGATCTCACCATGATCAAAATAATGATTCAAGTGTCAATAAATATCAGCAAGGTCATGAGGAAGTCAATAAACTCAAAGTCACAAGCACTTGGAAGATCAAAGAAATATTTTATTCAGCTTGATGTAATTTTTACCTCAAAAACATGTTTTGAGGTGAAAACATGATACTTTGCCTTTATTATCATTCATTATGTAATTTTATGTTATCATATATAATAAGTCACAAATCATAAGTTGTCATCTTCACAAAGTCATCACCTTGCCTTCAGAGAAGTTTTACACGGCATGTTCAGCATCAAATCATGTTCCAAGTAGATCCAGTAGAAAGAGCCCGGGAAGAGCTTTCCAACGGTATACTATACTCTCAAAACTGACTCCTGGATTGAAATTTATACCTAAGTTAAGTAAAAAGTCCCCCTATTCCCTAAACTTACCCTATTTCCCATGTTTCCCTTAAATTTTATGTTTAAAGTTTAATATTTTCCTTATCAAATCCCTTTTTCCCCTTCCCATTTGCAAAATCGCATTATAAAATACTTTAAACAAATATGTGATTTCTTCCTTAAAGCACTTCCCCTCATGCCCTTGAGACTTTATAATAAATCAAAGTCTCATATTATAAAACCTCCCCCCGTTGTTCCAAACCACTTCCCCTCCATGCTTTGAAACTTTATAATAAAGTTCAAAGGTTTATATTATATAAACCTCGCCCTTTCCATCGCATCACAAATGTTAACAAGTGCGCTCCGATTGACCCTTACCAAGAACTTCCGATGTGATTCTATTGATACTCCTGATCATATATCCCCCGATGGAACCCCTCCGATGTATATCCCGACCATTGATCCGATCGACAATCAGATGGCCCGTATGCAATCGCTCCATCACAATCGGCGCCTCCGATCGTCTCCCTCCGATTGACTCCTGTCGATGGCCCGCTCCCGATTATCCCTCAGTCGTCGATCTCCCAATCCAATCTGACAGCCCACAGCCCGACGCGCCCATCGCATCAGCGATTTCATATGTCACCCTACCCTGCTGTCCTCCGATCCCCGATGTCGATGGACCATCGGGTCCCACTACATTATTTTCCGCCCTTTCATAAGTAAAAGCCCATTTTCCTTTGTTAAAATTAAAATTATGTTTATTTCATAATACAAAGGCTTTCCCCCATCGCATCAGTAAAAATCCGTCGGCACGTTATATTTTTCCCCGCTCCCACTTCCGATTTCGATTGCGATTATTCATATATCTCGGGCCCACCATACTTCTTCCTCCCATTTCTAATATAAAGGGCTATTCCTTTGTTAAACTCAGTATTGTTTTATTTCGTTATTACGAAGGTTTTCCCCCCGCTCCCCGTTCCCAATCACATTGGAAGATTTTTGGTCATGTTTTAAATAACATCCTCCCTATCCCTCTGATCACCGATTGCGATGGCACCACCACTTATTATATTACGATGGTTTATATTATATTATGTCCCACCTCCATGACTTTGCGATTGCAATTATAATATGGACCCCACCTCCTTCCCTTCCCTTTTCCCATTCAAACTTAATTTTTCCCTTCACCGAAAGCATAATTTCATTCCATTTCGTTTCAACAACATTTTATTAAAATGTCAGTTTTCTCAAACAAATAACGGAAAGCAAGCAACAGTCAAAGGCCGAGAGCTATAAATAAAACAAATATTTCTACAGCAGCATAAAGATAGGGATTTGCTACTTAAATCGCCTATTTATCATTCAACAACGAAATTGTAAATATGCTTAAGTAAATCAAATGTAATATTGTTCCTTCTTTAGGGAAGATTGTTGGATTTATTTTCTATGATTAATCTTCAGTTCTTCAGATGTTGAAACAACCCCTCTTTCTATGGATCTTTGTTCCCACAAATCTGGTGTATTTAATGTAATTGTAAATCATTTGTAAAGCAGTCTGTAAATCAGCAGTAGGGTAATAGTGTGGAAGAACACTCTGCGATCCATTGTATAGTTTGACAGAGAATTAATAAGAGATGCAACTCTGATTTTTTGGATCCATCTGGTATGAGTTTTAGCATTTTTTCTCTCTTTGTGTTCATATGTAAATTTTTATGTTTCACCTCTCAGCCATAAACATTTCCTTTTGAATGCTTTCAAGATAGAAAGGTAGAATCCATTTTATGTGCTCTGCCTTGGGAAATCATTCATACTCTGTGTTTTTCTTCTGTTTGAAAAGGATCCATTTATTGTGCCATTTTCAACTCCTCGCCAGTCTTTCCATCCCATCCTTATTTAACCTTAATTGCTAAAATTTCCTGCCTATCTTGCCCCATAAAATACCCTGGGTCCTGATTTGATTCCCCAATTTCAACTGTCCCATTTTGTTCCACACATCCCTGAAAATTCATTCATTTTATTAAAACCCTTTTCCATCATTTTACCTAGCCTAATATTAGTTTGTTATTACACTTCATTGAATATCCTTTCACGGAGAGAGCCCTCTCCTGACCTTGTAGGGCTAGCTACAAGGCTGAGCGTAGTTTAGTTGTTACCCTGTTTTTCCCTTTTTCAGCCTGGGGTCCAGATCAGGTGCTAACATCTCTGGCGACTCCACTGGGGAACTTTTGATATGACTGTCTGCGAGCACATATTCTCAGCATTTCAACTGACTGTGTTTATTCTATTTTGAAGAAATATCGAAACAGACGAGCGAATCATATTCAGCCCGTGTCAAATGAAGATCTTTGGCCAAGGTTAAAAAACCTTGATTATATTAACCGCGACGTTCTTTGGAAAACATATGTTATTAAAGAAAAGAGATTTATTCATTACCGGTAGAGTAATATTGAGTGGGACCCAGCCGTTGAAGTTAACGCCAGCAGTTAAGTCTTAAACCATAGTTAAAGCGCGGTTGTAATTACCGCTAGCAGGTTTTGCAAACCAAAACCGCTCATTTCACGCCACTTTTGGCCCGGAGCAAAACCACTCCTAAAAAACGCGATCCAGTAATTTTTGGGCACGTCATCACCCAAAAACCACCCATTTCGCGCAACTCTCAACTGTTAAACTTCGGCCTTTGAATAAACGTGATATTCACGAGCATCGTCCAATCTGGAGAGCTTTAGATCTAACGGCAATCGCGCGCTGAAAAGCACGGGCAATAATCGAGGTATGATCTGACGGATTTCACATTATTTTAATTTGTAAAAAGGTGTGTGGGCCCCTTCTGAAAAAAATGAATGTCGCGATGTTAGCATAAATGTGTTATATGATATAAAGTTCAAAGGTTGGTATTTTTAAAGGATCGCGCCATTGTTATAAAAGTTTTGATATTTCGACCGGAGTGATAAGGTTTGCTCAGTATTTTTAATGTGTTCCCCAATATCACATTAAATTATAAAGATTTGTTCAAAGATCGGGATATTATTTCACAGCGAATATTAGTAAAGAGCTGTTGAAAAGAGAATATAACTACAACCACTTATTCCACAGCAGCAAATATATTTCTATCAGAGTATAAAGTCATATCGCCCCAGTAAATGTTTTCTTGTAAATTCCTCGGTTCTGGAAAATGATTTTCAGAGTCTGTTAGGCTGAAACAAAATTTTGTACAGTGGAAATTTACACACACTGGCTTCAAGAAGATACACAAGGTCTAATCCAGATCCAAATCCTCCCCCTGTGTTTGAAAATCCAAATATGTTGAACCCTTAGTTAAACTGAGAGGGGGGGGTGAATCAGTTTAACACATACATGGACTTTTAATACTTTTCTTTTAAATCTTATTTACAGCTTCATTTCATGGTCAACTTAATATGTGAGCAATCTTAATCTGTGAGCAACAAGTATTACTATCAAACAGATTTGTTAATGTAATAGCAGATTGAATATGAGAGCAGCAAGTATTAAGCAGATGAGATAAACCACATCAACACATAAACATCATGCACGGAGACACCAGATATAAGTGGAAACCCATAAAGGGAGAAAACCACATCTTATTATTGTTGTGATGCAAAGGCAAGCTCCAACTCCCTCTCACCACTGTTTTCTGCAGGCACCAACCTACGGGAGGCTCTATCCTCAATTCTGCAAGCTACAACTTGCAAGGAAGCTCCAACTCCCATCAATTTTCTGCAGACACCAACCTACAGGAGGCTCCAACCTCAGTCATCTACAACTGACATTTTATCAAGCTACAACTTGATGTGGAAGCACCAACTCCCATCTATTTTCTGCAGGCACCAACCTACAGGAGGCTCCTACCTCAGTCAGCTACAACTGACATCTATCAAGCTACAACTTAATAGGGAAGCTCCAACTTCCTTACTCTTTCAAAAAAAAAACACTTGCTGATTTACCTTGGATATCAGCTCTGTTTTGTAACTTCTTCTCTGCTGTTCATCAACTCTTATATCAGACTTGCATCATCTCTGCTCAGCCCCTTCTTCTTCTTTGCTCAGCTCCTCCTTATTCACATTCTTCTTGCAGCTTGCTTATTTTCTTCAACTCTCTTTAATTCTGTTGCATACTCTCTTCTTCTCTCACTCCTTTTTCGTCAACCTCTCTCCCCTTGGATATTACCCTGTTTTATACAAAAATAGCTTCATGGCTGTTTGTATTCCACTGGGAATTCGAAATGGACAGCCATGTCTCTTTGCCTTTTGCCTTCTCATCTCTTTTCAGCTCACTCAGAAAAATGTAACTGTAGGTGCTTATTTTAATATTACAGTGGGATTTTGTTTTCTTCCGGAGACTTGCCAATGCATCACAACAATATAAATCAATTAAAATATTACATTTAATTACAATGAGAGCTCCAGCTCAACTCATACAGCCTTTTGGATCGTTGCGCATTTGTCTTTTCTTTGACTGTGTCTGTCTTTTCTGTGACTGTGTTTTATCTCTTTTCAGCTCTGTTTTCTCTTCTGTCCTTTGCTGTGGTGTAATTGTTGCATACGTGTAACTGTGCCTTTTATATCAGTGTATTTTATATAAATATGTAACCGCTGGCAATAAGTCTGGGAAAATTCCAGCTCTTTTCACACAGCAAGTGTCTTGTTGATGTGGCGAGTTTCGCAGGCCAGAATATACATATATTACAATTGTATTATATTGATAATCGCCCTCCCGTTACGCTGAGGCCCGTGAGTCTACATACCACACGGCTTATTTTAATACAACCGCAACCATGTTTTATATATCTCACAGAAATTATTTTATATAAACAATCGCCCTCCACCTTAAGCCTTTGGTCTAATCAATTCTCGGCCTGTACATATATAAACTCGCATTCACATATTCCTTTATTACAGCGTCCTTCAATTATTAACGAAATCCTACAGCAATCGGCATTC
Organism: Pinus albicaulis; assembly: GCA_034641835.2. Classification (NCBI taxonomy): domain Eukaryota; kingdom Viridiplantae; phylum Streptophyta; class Pinopsida; order Pinales; family Pinaceae; genus Pinus; species Pinus albicaulis. Next base: position 175,978,225 of record CM076582.1, on the reverse strand, counting down.
CTTTATTAACTCGTAATCCTTAGTCAAACAGTCCCGATCAATTAGAACTTTGGCTTGGGACCCACACGTACAACTCATTTGCCAACGTGGAGTCAACACTCAACCATTCGTATGCGCCTTATCATATATATATATATATATCAATCAACTCACAATGCCCCGTAATATACATTGAACCATGCAACATATTAATTCAGAGGCGGTAAGATTCCGAGGGGGTAGCAGACTCGAGCAGATAGCGGAGGGAGACCCCCTCGGAATACATGACGTCATCCTCAGCTGGGCCCATGGTTTCGCTACAGTGTTAAACTATGGTTTACGCCGGCTGTACAATCTCCTCGCCCATTAACTCGGGTTCGCTACCTCCGGTTTCGTTATTTATTTAATCTGACACAGGGTTCCAGCCTATATTCCAAGATCTGGTCTGCATTTGTTATTTATCAAAGTGTTCACTTTTCAATGTATTTTTATTATTCGACTCCACTCCATTCAATTATTTATATATATCTATAACATTTCAAAGTATTTCAATGATATATATATATATATATATATATATATATATATATATATATATATATATATATATATATATTCGCCTCCGATGCGATGCAAATCGGCGATCGCAAATCGCAATGTTTGAATGCCAAACCGGTTAATTGTTCCACAGCCCGATCCGATTCAATCGGATATCGCCAATCGCCTGAATTGATATCACTCAACTATTGCAGCGCCCTTTGGACTCTTCACATTTCCGATCCGATTTGGGAGGGGTCCCACCTTATAAAACTTTGTTTTATGCGCTCCATAATATATATGCCTTGGACCTTTGGTTCTTTTGTTTTCGGGATTAATAATATGAAACTTATAATAAAGCGCTCCTTTTGTATATATTTATGCTTTGACCTTTGTTCATATGATGCGTTGCACATATATGTAAGGTGATGGATATATATGTATATATGTATCCTCCATCGGGGTAGGCGATTCCCGGAATTTATGTGCCTTGCCGCTTGGGGTTAAGCGATTCCCGGAATACGGTTCTGTGCAATTCCCAGAATATTTGTGTTGTGTATGACGCCGATTGGAGTGTGTGATTCCCGAAATATTTGTGTTATGTTAAATGTATAATGTCGGTTGGAGTGTGCGATTCCTGGAATATGGTTCTGCATTATATGCGTAACGCCCGGCTTGGGGTATGATTCTCGGTATTTTATAACTGCTCTGCCTCTGCCTCTGCTGCTTCTGTCGTTCTGCCTCTGCCTCTGTCTCTGTGATAACGGCTCTGCCTCTGTTATATTCGCTTCCTCTGCCTTCATTTGCTTCTTTGCTGCCTCCATTGTATTCGTTGCTTCCTTTGCCTGTTTCTGCTTCAGCGCTGCCTCCTTTGCCTGTCTCTGCTTCAGCGCTGCCTCCTTTGTTTCCTTCATGTGCTTCTTTGTTGTCTTTATTGCCATGATAACAGCTCTGTCTCTGTAGCTATTTGTCTTACGCTCTCTCTTTTAATTCATCTGCTCCTTGACTGATGCTACTCCTTAATTCTTCTTTTGTTGCCTTTTCTTCTTTAAATGAACTTGTCTCTACTGCTCGACTCTCTCTACATCTTGCTGCTATGTTGCTCTCTTTGCCTTGTTGCTGCCTCAGATGTTCCTCCTTTTCCATCTCCGTTGCCATAAATGACAACATTTCCAACAGTCTCCCCCTTTGGCATTGATGGAAACACATCCACCAATAATCCAATGCTTCCTCCAAGTTTTTCTCTGCCTGGCTTCTTTTAGAAGATCCTATCTTCTGCTACTTGCTTTTCCTCCCCCTTTGACATCAATGGCAAAGGGTTGCACATTTCTCAGTGTAGATTCTGTCTTTGCATTTTTTTCTCTCTGATATGTGTTTAGGCCTTCTTCTTCTGACTGTGTATCTTGCTACTCCAAACTGGTGTATAAGGGTTGTTGAGAGAACACTTTTGAGATTATTTGAACTTGTATATACACATTAAGTCGATATCATTTCAAAGCATAGACTTCTTGCACTTGTATAGAGAGTAGGTGATGACAGCCATATATAATCAGACTTGTATAATGCGAACTGCATTATTGGATCAAGACTTAAGGATTGTGAATGCTCCATGTGACATAAATCTTGCTTCAGCTATATTATAATCTTCATTTGAAATCCATATCTGTTGAGGAAATTGTAGTTGGAGTATGTCTTCTACTGCAATACTCATCTGCAGTACAGTATTTGCTCATTTGTGATGAAGATAATATGTCTTTTATAGCTGCGGTTCACTTTCCTTGCCTGTTGGTGATGATTTGAGCTAGGATGCTGATAATAATCTTGCATTAAATAGCTGCAGATCCTTGTTACTGATATGAATCAACCAAAATTTGATCTAAGAAATCAAATCCCTTTACTGCTTCCATAATGTACTTTCACAACAAAACCTTGAGGCTAGATACATTCAATTTATTGTTTAGACTTACTTATCAACCAAGCACTTTTCTTTATGACATAAGGGGTTATGTATGTCAGCGATCAATCTATTTTCAATGGTGAGATGTTGGCAAATCCTTTCTGCTGAAGTATGTTCGTGATAAATCAATAACAGATTTTTGAGCTTCAGCTGTCACAACTCATCCTTCATACTTTCGATACTTTAATTGTTCCATCATGATGATCTTTCACACGTATATATTCAAGTTGTTTACTTGAGATTTTAGCCAACAGGCTTCACCCAGTTTGTGAACAATCTTCAAAAAGAGGTCTTGAAGATATATGTACTAACTTCAAGAGGGCATGCAATTATATATATAGAGACAGATGCTGCTTCAATGCATAATATATTTCTTCAAATGTAAACCTAACGCTGATCCTTTAGCACTGCTGCTGACCTTTTCATGCTGAATGCAGATAATACTGGGAATATTACCTTGAGGTTCTTTTGCCATAGTTCTTTGATCCTGTGGACCTGTATCATACTGCTGCTCTACTGATAATGCTTGGTAATATGTTGATAAGCATGTTGCTTGTACTTAACCATCAATAGATATTATTTTGATAAACCATGCTGAGATTTCACTTTTAGCTTGCACATTTATCCTTAATTAAGACATCCTTCATAAATTCTACTGTAGAGTTTTCCACTATTCACACCAACAGTTATCGATATCCTGAAATTTATCTTGACATATTTAACCATTTGCTTATTCTGCCATTCTGTTCAAAGGAAGGCCACTGCATTTTGTTTTCTAGGACTGCTCCAGAATCATTGCTGCTTTTCATACAATTCAATTGTTTTAACATAATGAACTTCAAGAAGACACCTTCAATTTCTTTGCTTGGAATCTTCATGGGCAGATCACTCAGAGGTTTTTCACTCACTTAACTGCATTTCGTCAAGGGGACTTTTCATAGATGAAAGATGTAATGATATAATGATGATAGGCTCTTCTCTTATTCCTCCTTCTTAAAGTGGTTCACTTGCTCATTCTGGCTGTATGATGCACATTGTGATCATTACTTATGTGCTGGTGTCTTCTTAGCTTACATGCTCATGGCTGATGTTCTCTCTACCACCAAGGCTTCTTGTTGTCTTCTCTACTTCCATCAATCTGTTAGCTATTTAATATTTCAGATGATATTCTTTCTCTTTAGTTCTCTGTTAGAGAAATTGTCCTGTGAATTCCTGATCTTATAGCTATCCTCATTCCAAGGAGCTCTTCTTAGACTACTTTCATGGGGACTTTTTATGAACTGCTCTCCCCCTGGGATGTTGCTTCATATTTGTCACTGATTAGATATTTTCTTTTCTTCCTAGAGCAGCTCCCCCTGAGACTATGATGTTTTACATTATGTTATTGAGATGATAGGATCCCCCTTTCTCTTTACTTTCCATACTTTGTTGGGGTTCTTCATAATGTCTGCACTCCTTTCCGATTCATAGTTTTGTTTGATTGGATTGGATTTCATCATCTGTCTGGAGTTCTTTAATATATGGGGCAGTTTACAGTCCTTTGCTTTGTGGCCAAGCTTGAGGCATATATAACATCTTATTTTATCAAAGTATATTTGAGCTGATGCATAATATTTCATTCCCCTTTTTGAACATAATTTACAATCAACATATTTATGTCCAAATTCATTTCATGCATAACAGTAGCCATGGAAATGATTTGTGTACCTGGCGGAAGATTGTCCTTGCCATTTGCTTGCTTGAGGTAGTCTTTTCATTTGCTGCATCTTTTGCTGGTAATCATTGATTCTCTTTGTCTTGCAATGTGCTACATCATGTCCTGGTTTGTGGCAGGAGAAACAAGTGATATTTTTCATAGGAGGAAAGAACCTCCTTTGACATCTTCCAAATTTATTCAATTCATCTTCAAGAGCATTTGAGCCTTTAACAACTGATTGTTTCATCTTCTCATTCTTATTTGTTTCTTCACAACTCACGTTCCTGCTGGTTTCTGCTTCTAGAGGAATTTGCTGGGCTACTTCATTGTTCTTTACAACTTTTACAAGAATGATTTTCTTGTTATCTTCATCCTTGGACTTGCTGGTTTCCCCTTCATATCCTATCCCAGCCTTTATGTGAGGTGGTCTTTGAGCATTGAGAATTTGGTCCAACTGTCTGGAGCTTTTCATTTGAGGAGTATTCATTAATAAATCTCTTTGGGCCTTTTCTAATTTCTTTCTTAGGTTCACTACTTCTTCTTCCAATTTTTCACATTCCAGATTTTTCTCTCTCATTTGTTGCAGCAAAGTGTCTTCTGTTTTCCTTGCTTCTTCAAGGTGTGTCTTCAGGCCAACAATTTCTTTCTTATCTTCATATTCTCTCTCATCACATATTTGCACCACTGTCTTAAGGTCTTTGTTTTCATTTTTCAATTTTTCTATTTCAGTCAAAGCAGTGTCAAGTTTGGCTTTTTCTTCAGCTGTAATTTCTTCATGGTTCTTATCTCCATTCACACTAGCAGGTACTTCATTTGATTGAATATTTTCCTGTTGACATGAATTTTTCTTCTTCTTAATTCTCTTATCCTTCTTGTCAGTGCAGTCCTTAGTGTCTACTCCATGTATGAAGTGCAATCTATCCCAGATTTCTTTTGCAGAGGTTAAATCCATTATCAACTCAAGGTCCTTGTTATGAAGACTGTTATATATTACACATTTTGCCTTGGCATTCCTCTATTGTTCTTTCACCGTGGGGGAGTCTGTGCAGTAACCATCACATACAAGCTTCCAAACTTCAGGTTCATAAGTCAATAATCCTGTTTTAACCTTATCTCTCCATTCAGGAAAGTTTGTTGTATTTAACACAGATACATTTTGATAGTCCATGACTCAACCAGATCTCCTTCAAGCTATTAAGCTTACACCAAAGGAACTGGCTCTGATACCAATTGTTGAACCCTTAGTTAAATTGAGAGGGGGGGGGGTGAATCAGTTTAACACATACATGGACTTTTAAAACTTTTCTTTTAAATCTTATTTACACCTTCATTTCATGGTCAACTTAATATGTGAGCAACAAGTATTACTATCAAGCAGATTTGTTAATGTAATAGCAGATTGAATATGAGAGCAACAAGTATTAAGCAGATGAGATAAATCACATCAACACATAAACATCATGCACAGAGACACCAGATATAAGTGGAAACCCATAAAGGGAGAAAACCACATCTTATTATTGTTGTGATGCAAAGGCAAGCTCCAACTCCCTCTCACCAAGTCGCAGCACCAACCCACAGAGGCTCATTTATCCCACTCGCAAACTACAACTATGCAGTAAGGAAGCTCCAACTCCCATCAATTTTCAAGTAGGGACCAATCCCACAGAGGTTTCCAACCTCACAACTACAGACCCACATTTTAACTTGGACAACTTGAGGGAAGCAATTCAACTCCCATCTATTTTCTTAGGCACCAACCTGTGAGGCTCCAACCCAGCCGCTATTAACCGACATCTAATAAGCTACAACTTGATAGGGAAGTCTACTTCCTTACTCTTTCAAAAGAAAAACACTTGCCGACTTACCTTGGATATCACGCTTTGTACCTTCTCTCGCTGTTCATCAACTCTATCGACCCGCATCATCTCTCGCCGTCGCCCTTCTTTCTTTGCTCACCCTTTATTCACATTCTTCGCAGCTCTGCTTATTTTCTTCAACCTCTTTACCTCATTGCATACTCTCTTCTTCTCTCACTCCTTTTTCATTCAGCTACAACTGACATCTATCAAGCTACAACTTGACAGGGAAGCTCCAACTTCCTTACTCTTTCAAAAGAAAAACACTTGCTGATTTACCTTGGTATCGTTCTCCGTTTTGTACCAACAAGCTCATCAACTTCCATCGCACCGCATCACTCGCTCGTGCCCCTTCTTCTTCTTTGCTCACCCTCCTCCTTATTCGAGACTTTATGTCTTGTTTATTTTCTTCAACTTCTCTTTTAATTCCTTCCGCCGTACACTTCTTCTTCGCCACTCCTTTTGGCCAACTCTCTCCTCTTGGATATTACCGTTTATACAAAATAGCTTCATGGTCGTTTGTATTCACCGGAATTCGGGGAAGTATTGTACTGCGTCTTTGCTCGCTTCTCATCTCTTTTCAGCTCACTCAGAAAAATGTAACTGTAGGTGCTTATTTTAATATTACAGTGGGATTTTGTTTTCTTCTGGAGACTTGCCAATGCATCACAACAATATAAATCAATTAAAATATTACATTTAATTACAATGAGAGCTCCAGCTCAACACATATAGCCTTTTGGATCGCTGCGCATTTGTCTTTTCTTTGACTGTGTTTGTCTTTTCTGTGACTGTGTTTTACCTCTTTTCAGCTCTGTTTGCTCTTTTGTCCTTTGCTGTGGTGTAACTGTTGCATACGTGTAACTGTGCCTTTTATATCAGTGTATTTTATATAAATATGTAACCGCTGGCAATAAGTCTGGGCAAATTCCAGCTCTTTACACACAGCAAGTGTCTTGTTGATGTGGCAAGTTCTGCAGGCCGGAACATACATATATTACAATTGTATTACATTAATAATCGACCTCCCGTTAAGCTGAGGCCCGTGGGTCTACAGACCACGTGACATGTTTTAATACAACCGCAACCATGTTTTATATATCTCACAGCAATTATTTTATATAAACAATCGCCCTCCACCTTAAGCCTTTGGTCTAATCAATTCTCGGCCTGTACATATATAAACCCGCGTTCACATATTCCTTTATTACAGCGTCCTTCAATTATTAATGAAATCCTACAACAATCGGCATTCCTTTATTAACTCGTAATCCTTAGTCAAACAATCCTGATCAATTAGAACTTTGGCTTGGGACCCACACGTACAACTCATATGCCAACGTGGAGTCAACACTCAACCATTCGTATGCGCCTTATCATATATATATATATATATATATATATATATATATATATATATATATATATCAATCAACTCACAACGCCTCGTAATATACATTGAACCATGCAACATATTAATTTAGAGGCGGTAAGATTCCAAGGGGGTAGCAAACTCGAGCAGATAGTGGAGGAGGACCCCCTCGGAATAAATGACGTCATCCTCAGCTGGGCCCATGCTTTACATACTCCATTATATATATATATTCATAACATTTCATCGTATTTCAATGATATATATATATATATATATATATATATATATATATATATAGATATATATTCGCCTCCAATGCGATGCAAATCGGCGATCGCAAATCGCAATGTTTGAATGCCAAACCGGTTAATTGTTCCACAGCTCGATCCGATTCAATCGGATATCGCCAATCACCTGAATTGATATCACTCAACTATTGCAGCTCCAATGTGCTCCGATTGCGATTCAATCGGAAATCGCCAATCGGTAATTGCAATGCGCTTCCACCTTTGGACTCTTCACATTTCCGATCCGATTGGGGAGGGGTCCCACCTTATAAAAATTTGTTTTATGCGCTCCATAATATATATGCCTTGGACCTTTGGTTCTTTTGTTTTCGGGATTGATAATATGAAACTTATAATAAAGCGCTCCTTTTGTAATATATTTAAGCTTAGACCTTTGTTTATATGATGCGCTGCACATATATGAAAGGTGATGGATATATATATATATATATATATGTATCCTCCATCGGGTTAGGCGATTCTCGGAATTTATGTGCCTTGCCGCTTGGGGTTAAGCGATTCCCGGAATACGGTTCTGTGCAATTCCCAGAATATTTGTGTTATGTATAACGCCGATTGGAGTGTGCGATTCCCGGAATATTTGTGTTATGTTAAATGTATAACGCTGGTTGGAGTGTGCGATTCCTGGAATATGGTTCTACATTATATGCGTAACGCCCGACTTGGGGTATGATTCTCGGTATTTTATAACTGTTCTGCCTTTGCCTCTGCTGCTTCTGTCGTTTTGCCTCTACTTCTGTCTCTGTGATAACGGCTCTGCCTCTGTTATATGCGCTTCCTCTGCCTTCATTTTCTTCTTTGCTGCCTCCATTGTATTCGCTGCTTCCTTTGCCTGTTTCTGCTTCAGCGCTGCCTCCTTTGCCTGTCTCTGCTTCAGCGCTGCCTCCTTTGTTTCCTTCATGTGCTTCTTTGCTGTCTTTATTGCCATGATAACAGCTCTGTCTCTGTAGCTATTTGTCTTACGCTCTCTCTTTTAATTCATCTGCTCCTTGACTGATGCTACTCCTTAATTCTCCTTTTGCTGCCTTTGCTTCTTTAAATGAACTTGTCTCTACTGCTCGACTCTCTCTACATCTTGCTGCTATGTTTCTCTCTTTGCCTTGTTGCTGCCTCAGATGTTCCTCCTTTTCCATCTCCGTTGCCATCAATGACAACATTTCCAACATTCCCATGATGCTTCACATGATAGGGAGCAGATTGAGACTCGGATAGGAAAGACGCTAGATCCATCTCTATTTGATGGACATGATTTGTAGATTTGATTTCAAGATTTAGATGGTCTTAAAATTTGTTTAACTTGATACAGTTTGATACTTGTAAGATCTACGATTTTTGGACGTATTTTATTACATTGTTAATATAATTTGTTTTATTTAGTTTTTTGATGGTTTTAGTACTTTTGGCATGTGAATGTGAAGAAATGTTGTCATCTGAACTACATTTGGCATGTTATGTAATGACATGTGTTATAATTTGTTTTGTTTTTAAAATTTAAGTTTTGGATGCTTGGAGTACATTTGGCATGTGAAGTAATGTTGTGATCTATATATTTTTGTTAAATTAAAAGTTAAAAGTTTTGGATGGTTTCAATCTACATTTGGCATGTGATATTTAATGTTAAATGTTTTTATTGGATAGTTGAATTATAATTGGCATGGCATGTGAAGTTTTTAAAACTCAAGTTTTTGATGGTTTCAATCTACATTTTGCATGTGATATTTAATGAACTTTAAATGTTTAATGTTTTAATGTTGCACAATATATAATCAAAAGGTTTTTAAAACTTAAAGTTTTGGATGGTTTCAATATACATTTGGCACATGTGGTATATAATGCTAAATGTTTCTATTGGATCTAGTTGAAATATAATTGGCATGGCATGTGAAGTAACGATATATATAATAAAAAAAAAATTTAAACTCAAGTTTTGAATGGATTCAATCTACATTTCACATGTGATGTTTAATTTTTTAATGTTGCACGATATATTATCAAAATTTTTTAAAATTTTAAAGTTTTGGATGGTTTCAATCTACATTTGGCACATGTGGTATATAATGTTAAATGTTTCTATTGGATAGTTGTTCACTATAATTGGCATGGCATGTCAAGTAATGTTGCACAAATCCATTTTGGATGGTTGAAGTACATTTGGAATTTTAAGATTGCTTTTGATCTCTACATGTAGTCTTGTTTGAATGAGAAAATTTCCAATAGGAAGAACATAGCTTTTCAATGCAACTAACCATGTATCAATTGAGCTCTAATTGAAAAAAGAGTTTAAAGAAGTAGATATATGTACAAATTATCCCTTTAAGTTTGATTGGAAATATAATTCTAGTACATATATATGTTTGTTGAATTTGGGTCAATGTCGTTAATGCACTCAAATAGGTAGCCTTGTCGATTTATTTACATTGTGGAAACTTTTTACCAGAAAATCCAACTAGTTTTTCATCAATGCACATAGAAAAACGACTTGGAACAATTAATTGTGCATTCTAGAACATATCTTTCCAAGACAAGTAACATTTTTCATCAATGCACATTGAACATATCCGACCATTGGACAAGCAAATTTTGTACTAGATTTTCAATCAGATTAGAGATGTGGGTCAAATCCCACCAAAAGTCGGAGAAGTGCTCCGAGTCTCTTGTCTGAAAGGAATTTTCATACAAAACTATACTGCAGATGATTTATTTACATTGTGTCCATACTTTTTACCAGAAAATCCAACTAGTTTTTCATCAATGCACATAGAAAAACTAATTCCAGTTAATTGCATTCTAGAACATATATATTGACTACGTAAATAATTTTTCATCAATGCACATAGTAAAACTAGAACAATTAATTTCATTCTAGAACATATATATATATATATATATATATATATATATCCAATACATATAACATTTTTCATCAATGCACATGTATAGAAAAGCTACTTTCAGTTGATACTAGAGCACGTGCTTGTACCCAAACAATTTGTACATGTGCAAACACTTGCACAAATAACATAAGCAACTCAATTTTTAGTTGAGTACTATAAGTTCTAAAACATATTTAATCCAAAGAGAATAAATTGTTGGACAATTCACTCAAAAAAATTCTAATGGAATTCCATCTTCAATAATCCGTTCATGATCGGATTTTGACATTTTCCATCTCTTAATTTTTGATTTTTTCTTTGATTGAACTTCTATCAAATTTATGCGTGCTACACACACCAAGTGACTATATTGACAACTTATGGAATCAGGTTCATAGTCTTCAAAGTAAACAAAGTCTCCACTTTGATGAGTTTGTCTGAAAAAATAACCTTTCAGTATAATAGACCCTCTGTCATATTGAAATATGTGATCATTATAGTTTTGTAATAATTTCATTTTTCATTCAGTGCAACACATCAAATAATACTTCACATTTTCTTCTTTTCAATAGGTGCAATTACAGCAAAAACATCTCCTACACAATAAAATAAACTTAACAAAATTATAAATATTTAAATTTATTTCTAGATCTTTAAATCATTAGAAAGTAATTCAAATGTTACCTTCTCTAACAAGATCAGAAACTTGATCACCATCGGATGATATTGTAGTTTCCTCTGATTGCATTTCTTCAAACATTGCAACAGACATTTTTCCCTTTGTATTTAGCTTTGTATGTTTCCAATCGTTCAGATACATTTTTTTTTCACAAATGTCATTGGATTTTGTGTTGTCTATGAAAACATCACAAAACAAGAATATTTTCTTTTATCCAATGCAAACACATTTCTGGACGACTTTGTTTGAATTGAATGCAATTTTCGAGTCCCTTTTATTGTTTCAATGTCACTTCCAATTGATCTATATACGTCTTTGATTCCAATATGCCAGAAAAACCTTTATATGGAAAATTAGAAGAAGAATTTGTAAATATGATATCAAAATACAATCAAAGATAAGCATTACATGATAAATGTACAATGTTTAAAATTATATTTCCAATATAAATTAAATTGAATGTACCTTCACACTTCCCTTGATGGGTTAGTCTAATGGCTTAGAGCAGCGATGCACCATTGAACAACTTCTTCAGCATTCACAAGTCAGCGTGCAGAGTGGTTCATTTGATATCTTCAAAGTGCTCGTTTTATGCATGCTTCTGCACCGTCATGTTCTCCTTTTCCATGGTCAGTCTCAAAGAAATTCCAACAATGTTTAATGCAGGTTTTCTTATGAAGACGACACAACCAAAATAATGATCGTGCAGATTTGAATTGAACTGCGCATCCGTCTGACCATATCTAATGTTCATTGAATGTTATTCCACAATTTTTCAATGAATCATAAATTTTTCCAAAACAATGTTGTACAAAACATGTATCATGTGTACGATCGTCACTGATATAAAAGTGATATTCTTTAATGATATGTCGATTTTCTCTCGTGCTTTCTATATGATTGACATTTTGTTCAGCATGTCTATATAGAATATGGACGAGTATGGAGACTTGGTCAGAATGATAGTATTTACTCTGAATTTATTTTTGTGGAACAAATGTGTAGTTTTCTACAAAATCAATCACTGACAAAATGGTCCCTGGTGGAAAAACTTCATGAAATTTTTTGAATTGCAAGTCTTGCCATCGAGCTCTATGGGAATGCTTGGTGTATTTGTAAATTTCTACCTCAAACTTTCTCAAGAAGTCTATCAGAAAAATTTCGTCTTCTAGTAATTCAATTCTTTTAACACTATTTGCACCTTGAATCGATGTATCGATATATTCATATCTCTTCCATTTCACTTTCATGTTGGACAATGATTGATCATTTATATCAATATGATATTTGTTTTGAAATTTAGTCAAATGTCCACAATCATCGCATTTTTTACCACCAACACATTTCTTTTTGTAAAATAGTTCATCGCTTTCTTTTTCACATAGAATTTGAGATATGAAATCATGGATAGTGGAAGGAGGAGGTGAATCCTTCCATAATGTTCTACCGAAATCAAGGAATGTGTCATAATATAACTCAAATTCCACATGATAATGGCAACAACAAGTGTCGCGTACGGTGATGGGTTTTACATACCATGGTTTTTTTTGAACAAAAGCACTGAGTGAAACATGAATTTGACGATTCTTTTCTTTGAACTTGTTGAATAACTCTATCTGAGTGGTTTCCAATAAATATTTTTCATGTTCTTCGTACTGATTTCGTGCTATACTTCTTCGCATCACATGCCTTGCAGTTGGCGAAACATGTGAATTGTTCTTCCAATATTCATATATTATTTTTTTAACATTTTCTCCAAGTCTATCTTTGTATGGTTGCCTACAAATAGCTCTCCAACAAGCGAGTTCATCATTTACATCTATTTGCAGCCGAAATTTTCGATGTTTGTGCAAATTTTTTCGCGAGGTTCCCAGTGCTCATGCCATAGATGTTACCAAACGATTCTCTTGAGTACTTGATGAAACCATTGCCATTTGTATTCCTCTACGTACAATTGAAACATCTTTCTCTCTAGATATCTTAATTGACTTTATAGCACTACTCATATTTTTTATCACATCTTCTTTCATTTTTTTATCTTTAGTTGATTTTCGAATACCTAATAGTGTCGTAGCTTCTTTTAATTTCCTTAATGATAGGAGACCTTTCAACATTTGATCCTGAACTGTCACCCGCTCATTTAAGAAATACTTTTCAAAAATGCAGTTAACACGATATCGTATAACATGGTCAGTTTTTTTTTATCTCCATATGTGTGAGTGTCAACATTTTCTAACATCTCATTATCGATAGTGATTTCATCTGTACATATTCGAAAAAATAGTACATATTCAATAAATAACTAAATTAATAAATATATCTATAATTTCAATGATATGTGCATGTGTTTAATATATATATATATATATATGTACATACCTTGTGATTCAATTTCTTTATTTGGATTTCTTTCAATATTTTCACCATCTTCAATCATTGGTTCAATATCTCTTTCACTTTCTCTTTCAAAATTTTTATCTCATCATCAATGTTTTGAGGAATATCTCTGTCTGTTTACATTAAACAAAATATTTTTCAAATTAGTTCATCAAATAAAAATTAAGCTTCACATTTTACATTAGGAAATTTTTAAATATATCAATAGATCATAATATTTACATTTACATACCTGCTTCAATTTCTGCTTGAGGTTGATTTTCTTCTTCAATATTTTGAGGAATATCTCTGTCTGTTTACATCAAACAAAATATTTTTCAAACTAGTTCATCAAATAAAAATTAAACTTCACATTTTACATTAGGAAAATTTTAAATATATATCAATAGATCATAATATTTACATTTACCTACCTGCTTCAATTTCTGCTTGAGGTTGATTTTCCTCTTCAATATTTGAGAGGGCTTCTAACTTTCTTTTGCGATATTGTCTCGTCTCTTCTCTACGTGCCTCAGGGTCTCTTTTTCGATCATATTTTCTCGCACAAGTTCTTCGATTTCCCATGATAATAGGGTATGAAGTTCAAAAAAATTCCTTCAAAAAATTAGACAATAACTCGATTACAAAAAATATCACAAAAGATTTAATTTAAAAAAATTCAGTTTAAATTTTTTGCAAAAAATACATACTCCAATAAAAAACACTTACTTTAAAAAATTCGAGAGAAAAATGTCTTATAAAAATGAAACGAAGCTCAAAAGATTTACTTAAACTCAAAACACGTACATACCTCCAAGAAATGTCTTTTGAATGTACGTCCAAGACATTTTTTTAAGTCCAAAACAATTTTTTGCAAAATCAAGCCGCCTCCAAGAAATGTCTTTCAAAAAAATTATTTAAACCCAAAACAATTCTTTGCAAAATCAGTTTGCTTCCAAAAAATGCTCTTAAATCCAAACTTTGAAGAAAATTTTTAAACCCAAACCAAGATCTTTTTAAAATCAAATGAAACATATACCAAATCCAAAGTACGAGCCAGGAAGGTTTGGACATTCTTGGTAGTGCTGAAAAAGAAAATACTTGACTTATCATTGTTGTTCATCATCCCTGATGCTTCCATGAAGTCATAAAGAATCTCTTTCATATGGTGAGCTTCTCACAGGGAAACATGGCAGAAGAGCATAATATCATCAAAAAATTGTTGATGGGTAATAGGAAGGTAATTTCCCCATAATCGTAAGCCGCATATTCCTTGAGAACAATATTCCTGTTTCAAATATCTCCCAAGGCCCTCCATGTCTAGAATGAACAGGAAGGGTGAGAGAGGGTCACCTTATCTTAGTCCCCTGGATGGGTTAAAGGTACTTGTCAGAGAGCCATTGAGGAGTGTAGAGTAAACCGAGGAAGAGACCAATGTGATGATCCAATTGATCAATCTCTAGTCAAAGCCATAGGCCATGAGGATTTTGGTTAGGAAGGTCCAATTGATTCTATCACAAGCTTTGGAAAGATCAAGCTTGATTAACATACTTAGTGTTTTTAATTTTTTTATGGAGTGAATAACCTCCTGAGAGGTGACTATGCCATCAACAATCTGTCAACCTTCCATAAAACCTGTTTATTCTGGGGATATTAGGCTAGGGAGCAATGGTTTGAGGCATTTCGAAATGGTCGAAGCGATAATATTATATATAACATTACACAACACTATTGGTCTGAACCCTTGTGGATCCTCAGATTTAGCTGTTTTAAGAATTAAAGCTAAAAATATTTCATTTAGGCTCAACCATACCCTTTGCTTGTGTCGAGATTCCTCCACCACCTCGAGCACCTCTTGAAGCTCCAAGTTTCTTGGAAAAACTCAGTCGTGAATCCATCTGGTCCCGGGGCTTTGTTTTTCTCCATCCTTTTTACTACCTCCTCCACTTCCTCTAGAGTCACTATCCTCATAAGTCCCAGGTTCTGATATCTAGAAACCAACTGGGGAATATTTTGCGTGATGTTTTGGGTGACCTAAGACCTATCGTGCCCTTGATCATTGAGAATGTTTTATAAATTTTATACTACGAACTCCTCCATTTCCTCATGCTGGACTACTCTGTTCCCATTTTCTTCTTTTAGAGAGAATATCCTGTTATGTTGTTGATGCTGAATCATAGCCTTGTGAAATAAACTAGTGTTTTGTTCCCTCTCGCGGAGCCATTTAACTCTGGACTTTTGTTCCTAAAGGATTTCTTCTTGTTTTCTCATTTCCCCCATCTGGTTGAGGATCCTCCCTTCCTCTTTTATTAACTACTCCTCTCTCCCTTGTATGAAGATTTTTTGTTGAATCCCTTCCATTTTTTGAATCAGGTGGTTTTTATCCTTCATGATATTTCCAAATTCTTCTTGATTCCATTTCTTGATCTTCTTCTTTATCTATTTGAGCTTCAGTTGAAATGTGCGCATGTGGTTCCTTCCAACTTCCTGAATATCTTTCCACCAGCCTTAGATCTTTTGCATCAGCTTAAGGTATCAGAGCCAAAAGGATTCAAATCTGAATGGGTGATTTTTTGGTCGCATTTTGAGATCGATCTCAAACCGGATGGGCCAGTGGTTAGATCACGTGCATGGTAGAATGGATTATTCTAGAAAAATGTCCCTGCTGACCACTGATTCTGAGATTATATATCTATCTATACGAGAAGAAATTTGATGGGGACCCCCTCTTCAGTTATTCCAGGTGTAGATGCCATTGTTTGTGTGGAGATCAACCAGGTGGAAATTGGTGATTGTGTCCCTGAACATCTCCATATCTATATCCTGACGTCATATCCCTCCATTTTTCCCTCTAGGGAGGTGATCATACTGAAATCCCCTCTGACTATCCAAATATCATCTAGGTATTCTTGTCTCAAGTTTTCTAAATTGTGCTGAAAGGCTCTTTTTTCTCCTGGGATATAAGGCCCATAAACCCCTGTTAATAGGGCCCAATATCTCGATCCTAGATGCCAGAATCTCCCCAAGAGTATTCTAGGATGACTCATCCAATATTTGAACATTATTTCCATTGGATTCCAAAGAATCACTGGCCCTCCAACACTACCCTTGACGTCATGGGCTATTATTTCGTACTTTGGCTTGAAGGTTTGCATGATCTCTTTTAACTTAGCTTCCGAAATCTTGGCTTTGTGTATTATTATTATACTGGGATTACATTTCTTGAGTTGATATTTAAAACAACGTTGGTTTCCTTTGCTGCTAAGGCCTCTTATATTCCAGGATTTGATTATCATTTGGAATATTTGGTGAG
The DNA here is from genome assembly GCA_034641835.2 of Pinus albicaulis. Classification (NCBI taxonomy): domain Eukaryota; kingdom Viridiplantae; phylum Streptophyta; class Pinopsida; order Pinales; family Pinaceae; genus Pinus; species Pinus albicaulis. Next base: position 175,961,273 of record CM076582.1, on the reverse strand, counting down.
TTGGTGGAAGACCGATGATAGCGACACTACCCTTCTGGAATTCACCAACACTTCGCCTATCAATTGAATTGTCTCATTCATGTTTTTCCGTCCTCATTTCTTTCCTCCTTTCCCTAGGATCCCTTGATCTCATCCTTGATTATTTTGTGATCTTAAATTATCTGGCTGCAGTACTACTCCCACTGTCCCCTGTTTTTCTTTATATTGCTGTAAGGTTTCCTTATATTTTTTTTAATCCTCTCGAATGAATATTTCATCCAAATATCTCCATTCATGCAGTAGACATCATAGAATTTGTTCCTCATTTCTTATATCTTCCCTTTGACTATGGATCTCCATGTTTACTTGTTTAGTTACCTACTCTGTCACTTCTTTATCTGTTATTTCCTCCTTGACTTTTATTTTTGCAATATTTCCTTCTTTCTGGTGTGGTTGAGTCTCAAGGCTTAGAGATCCCATCATTCATTCTCCAATATCCTCCTCTTCCTGCAAGACTTCATACCGGTTGATATTTCTCAGTCCTTTATTTATTTTCTGGTGGGGCAGATTTGGAGGATGCTTTTGAGTCCTATTCTTCCTTTTTACTTCTTGAAAACCCTCTTCTTCATCTTTTGATTTCCCTTCATTCCCACCTTTATTCGCTTTTTGAGTCTTCATTTTTTTCAATGGAAATTTCCTGAATAGGTGGCCATATTCATGGCATCTGCGACATCTAAAGGGGATATGCTCATAATCAATATCTTGTTGCCATATCTCATTTTGGTACTCCAGCTCAATGGATTCTGACAAAGGTTCGGTGATATTCATATACACGCAAATACTTGCATATGGGGTATATATTCCCCTTCTCGTGGAGTCTAAAACATTTATGAAGTTTCCTATTGAGTTTCCAATTCCTTCCATGATCTTTGGATCCTAGAAATCATCTGGTAGCCTGAATAAACACACCCATACTGGAGCTGCTAAGAATTTCCCCAGGTCTGGTTTATAGCAGTCCTCCCAGTGCCTCACAAACATGCCTCCATTGTTGAAGAAATACATGCCACCATCAAATATTCTTTCCTTTTCCTCCAGGTTGGAGAAGATGACTGTAAAAAATCCCATGGCTCCTAGTTTCAATTCGGTGTGGCCATTTGGTTTCCATTTGTGATGGATCCATTTTACCAAATCCTTTTCCGTCGACCAGACCCCTACAAACGTACATATCATTGCATTATCCTTCATATATTTTCTATATTGTTCCAGTTTATTAACAGGTATAAGAAAGTGAGGTTTCTTTTAGACCTTTGGTAGGAATTTCCCCCACATGCGGTTCTGCCACTGCTGTCCCAGGACATGGGGTCCTTTCCTTGATCTGATATGTGTGCCTACTTCCTGTGCTCATTATACATTAGTTTTCCCTGACACCATATTTCGATAGGAGGGGATCTCTCCCCCCCCTCATCTCCATTCACTTTTTTCGTTAGTGCCCTAGAGTTCTTTGTGAATACCTAATCACGACCTGAGATTCAGACCTGCTAGGTTGTTTCCCCCAGCGCGATGTTGATAGGTTTTCAGAGACCTTGCAGAAACCCTAACGGAGCCCAATTTTTCCAGTTTTCAAAAATATAGATAAACCCTTGGGTTTATTAATCCTTTATGTTTATAACATTAATCCCTTGGGGTTGTTAATCACTTGTGATTATAATATTAATACCTTGGGTTTATAATATTAATATCCCTTGGGTTTATAATATTAATCCATTGGTTTATTAATTTATTAGATTTATAATATTAATCCTTTGGGTTTATAATATTAATCCCTTAGGCTTGTTAATTCCTTGGGTTTATAATATTAATCTTTTCGTTTTATTAATCCCTAAGGTTTATAATATTAAAATATTGGGCTTATTAATATCTTTGGTTCATAATATTAATAATTCCTTGGGTTCATTAATACTGGGCCTGATGTTAGGTTAAATATTAGGGTTTACGATATTAGGTTTAATATTACGATTTATAATAAATTTATTTTAATATTAGGGTCTTTTAATATTGGGGTTTATAATAATAGTGTTTAATATTAGAGCTTAATATTGGGTTTACTATTAGGGTTTATAATATTGGGTTTAATATTGGATTGCCTATTAGGGTTTATAATATTTGTTTTATAATGTTATAATATTTCATTCAGTATTAGGGTTTAATATTATGACATTGGAATGGTAGGTAAATCTATCAAATGTTTCATTCTAAGAAACATTGTTGCAATGTGATAATCATTGTCGTAATGTTACATTAAATTGCAAATTATTCAATGTTGCATTATGACATTAAAAAATTAGGGTTTATAATATTGGGTTCACAATATTTATATTATGGTTTATTGGGTTTCTAATATTAATATAGTATTAGATTTTATTGGGTTTATAATATTTATTCTAATATTAGGGTTTAATATTTGATTTATAATATTTAATATATTATTTGGTTTATAGTATTAATATTGAGTTTAATATTAGGGTTCAACATTGGGTTTATAATATTAATAATCCCTTGAGTTTATTAATTCCTTGGGTTTATAATAATAATCCCTTGAGTTTATAATATTAATCCCTTGGGTTTATTAATCCATTAAGTTTCTAATATTAACCCCTTTATTTTACAATATTAATCCCTTGGGTTTATAATACTAGCCCTTTGTGTTTATTAATCCCCTGGCTCTATAATATTAAACCCTTTGGTTTATAATATTACTGATCAGTTGGGTTTATAATATTAATCCATTTGACTTAATATTGGGTTTAATATTGAGTTTATAATATTTAATATATTATTTGGTTTACAGTATTAATATTAGGGTTCAATATTGAGTTTACTATTCCCTTGGGTTTACAATCTCAATAAGCCCTTGGGTTTATTAATCCATTAAGTCTATAATATTAATCCTTTGGTTTTATAATATTAAAACTTGGTTTTATTAATCACTTTGGCTTATAATATTAATGATACTTTGGGTTTATAATATTAATGATGCTTTGAGTTTATAATATTAATACCTTGAGTTTATACTATTAATCCATTGAGCTTATAATACTAATCCCAAGGGTTTATTATATTGATACCTTGGGTTTATAATATTAATTTCTTGGGTTGATTAATCCCTTTGGTTTATAATAATAATCCCCTGGGTTTATAATATTAATAGTACCTTAGGTTTATAATATTAATAATCCATTGGGTTTATAGTATTAATCCATTCAATTTATAATATTAATAATCCCTTGGGTTTATAATATTAATAATTCCTTCGTTTTTTTGTTTGTAAGCTTCGAAGGACTACATCTTCATCATGTCTAATATATCAATCTGTCGGGGCGAAGAATTGAACTATTGACTTCACATCAAGGAGTGCCTTAATAGAGCACCTGATCATTGTCTATCCAAGACCCCATGGACATAATCCCTTGGGTTTTTAATATTAATCCCTTGTGTTTATAATATCAACCCCTTAAGTTGATTGATATTGGGTTTAATCTTAGGTTTAATATTAAGGTTTAAAATAATTTTTTTTTAATATTAAGGTTTATAATATTAAGGTTTAATATATTGGGTTTAATATTAGAGCTTAATATTAGTTTAATATTGTGACATTGGAATGACACATAAATATATCCAATGTTGCATTGTGACATGGATTGTTGCAATGTGACAATTAATGTGATAATCATTTTCGTAATGTTACATTAAATGGCAATTGATTCAATGTCACACCATGACATTAAAAATTAAGCTTTAATATTGGAGTTTAAAATATTAGGTTTAATATTGGTTTTTTTTCTTCACGGAAAACTAGGGTAGGTCCACCCGAAGTGATGACAGCCCATGACCAAGCTGATCAGAGCTTAACCCCAAGGGAATAAAGGAGAATTGAACCCATGACCTCCCAATGGAGAGGTGCTTTAGTAACAAGCCCTCGACCAATTGAGCTAACCCTTGCGGATAATATTGGGTTTATAATATTTATATTATGGTTTATTTAGTTTATAATATTAATATAATATTAGGGTTTAATATTGTGATTATAATATTAATATAATATTAGGGTTTAATGTTAGGTTTAATATTAGGGTTGTATACTAGTTTTATTAATCCATTCAGTTTATAATATTAATAAACCCTTGGTTTTATAATATTATAATATTAATTTCTTGGGTTTATTAATCACTTGAGTTTATAATATTAATCCCTTGAGTTTATAATATTAATAATCCGTTGGGATTTTAATAATAATCTCTTGGGTTTATAATTTTTTTCCCCAATGGAACATGTATTTGAATTTACAGAGGCATTGTCCAGATTGAAGGCCAAAACCTTTTACAAGAAAATTCAGTTGCTACTTCTCATATTCCTCGTCTTATTACAACACATTTTCTCCTTCTTTCCTTTCTACTAAGCTGTAAAATTTTTCCTGGACTAAAATTGTAAATCCTCCAAAAGACACTACCAAAAACTACATATTTGTAATTCATTTAGATGCTTAAAGTTTGGATGAGGCTAGCACATGCTTCCTTATTCTTTGTTGGGCACTTATCCTAGGATGAAAGATCAACAATAAAAACTAATTGTTGGGATGTCATCCAATTTTCCAGTTCATACATTTTGGGGTTTTCATTAAGAAGCTATTTCATAGGAGGATGATCCTTCCATAACTGTATTCTTTTACCATTTCCATATTTCCATCCTATATGGTCGATTATTAGGGGAGAAACTCCCTTTGAGAGATTCCAAATCTTTGATCCCTTCTCAGTCCAATTTTCACTTTCAGGTCTCAGAAGTCAAATTTTGTGATAGTACTCACGGAGGAGGGCTTCCTTACACCATTCAAAGGTAGGAGAGATCATCCTACAAACTATGTTGACACCCATAGATATGTTCATTAATTTAGCATCCTTGACACCTAAGCCCCCACAGAGGTTGGGAAGCATGACTGTTTGCTAATTGACAAGATGGATTCTGTTTTCATTAGACTTACCTCGCCACAATTTTTTTTTTATAAGCCCCAAAATCTTGGACAAAATTCCCTTTGGAGCTAAAAGTGTCATAAATGAATAGAGAGGAAGGGTGGAAAGCACAACTTTAATTTTAACAGCTTTACCAACAACATTAATCCATTGTGTTCCCCAATTCAATATTCTTTACTTAATTTTCTTGATCACCCTTTCCTAATCATCACTGTGTGCTGCACTTCTGGATATTGGTAGTCCAAGATATTTAAAATATTTCCAATCTTTGTAGACCGAGAAGGAATTATCCCTTTCAATTTCAACAAGATTTCTTCACTATTGTTCCATCCATATATGTGACACTTCTCCTTCTTAATATTTCCCTTGATCACTCATGGTGATTGTGCATTATCTTTTGAAATCGACCTGCAAAAATTTTAGAGGACCCTCCTAATAACAAGGTGTCATCTTCAAAGAGAGATTGGTTAACATATTTGACATTATGAGCAATGCATAACCCAACTAATTTTCCTTCCAGCTTGGCCCTTTCCAGATTTTCAATAAAATGTTCTGCCAAAATGATATAAAATAAGGGGGACATGGGGAAACCTTACCTCATCCCTCTCGTTGCTTTAAAAAATCCCACAAGTCTTCCATTCACCAATGAGGCTATCCAAGGGGAGCTTATGCAAGCTACAATCCATCATATTACATTCTCATTGAAGGCCATTTTTGTCATATTTTTGAATATAAATATGTGCCTCAATCTATCAAAGGCATTCGTCATGTCCAAATTTATTACCATACCCTGTTATCTCGATTATTTTCTAGAATGTATAGTCTCCTACACTAATATTATGTTGTCTACTATCTATCTCTTCTCCATGAGTCCCCCATGGTTTTCAGAGATCAAAGAGGGAATTATTTTTTTGAGCTTTCTCACTATAATTTTCGATATTATATTACATGAAGAATTGAAAAAACAAATAGAACGATATGTGAAAAATATTACTAGATTGGATTCTTTTAGGATGATAGGAAGGAAGGAGGAATTTGTTCCACTTTCTAATCTTTCCTTTTACCCAGAGTTGTTTTTTTTTTCCAAGGGAAAAATCGAACTCTTTATGTTCATAAAAATTTAACTGTGTACATACATTTAAGCATTGCTTGGGAGAGATCCAAGCTCTCCCAAATTGCAGCCAAACTAGTTCAGCCCATCCTCAAAACCCCATCCAGAAGAAGGATGAGTTTGAACAAAATATTACCTTATTCAAGGGAAAAAAAAACCAACTGTTCATCGGCCCTACGTAAAAACAAAAATATACAGAGAATTGTTTTTGGGCCTCCTCTTAGGAGGATAACAACCCAGTTACATTTTGACAGAAGCACTGAACTTATATTTTTCTCCTTTTTTGTTTTGTACTTTTTCCCAACCATCCAGTGAAGGAGCATAATGTATAATGGAAAACTCCAAGCTGGAGGAGAGTTGGACGTCTTTTTCAGAGTCATAAATTTTAGAAACATGTGCATGCTTGGTGCCAATAACCCCTCGGTCACTGATCTGCTCGTCCTATTGAGGATCCTTTTCGGTAGGGGAGGATGGGTCCTAATTGATTTCTAGTTTTTCTTCCTTCTTTCCTACATTCTTCTCTTTGGAATTTGTCTTTTCTTCTTGCTGATTTTCTGTGTCTGCTTGCCTATGATTTTCCTTCATATATTCTTCCTCTTCATCTGACAATGATAAGTCCGGGAAATTCCATTCTTTTTTCTTTTGCGTCTTCTTTGTGGTTTTTTTCTTGGCTAAGATGCATGTGCTTTGTAAGTGCCTAGTTTCGTGGCACACCCTACACCTAAACACTGTATTTTCGAAGTCTAATGCTTGGGACCACCTGAGGTCTTTGTGGGTAATATTTATGCTATTTGGCAGGCCCTTGCTTAGGTCCATCTCCACAAAAATACGTGCAAAGGTGAATATCCTTTGTCCATTCTTTCTCTATCCAGCTTTATTAATCTTCCTATAGTGTTTCCAATGTTTTCAAGGACTTGATGGTGCCAAAAAGGGAGTGACAAGTTGTGTAAATGCACCCAAAAAGGCATCTTTGAAACCACAATTATGGCTGCATCGAAGCCTGGGAACCATGGGGTTACAAAGAGTCTAGCTCTTCCCCAAAACCATGGCCCATCAGTAGTGGCAAAGCAGTAGTCCTCTGTATTTTCAAATTGAACCACAAAGAAACATTTTACACAAAGGTAAATATCACAATTCTGGGTCCAGTTTTGGTGTATCCATGCATGTAGCTCTTCTAGTTTTGGCCAATAGCCATTAAAATGATAGATAACATTTTTTTTTTGCAATGCATCAAACAACCCGTTACTTCAATATTTCAACTGCCAGTTCTGGGATGTTTTCTATTTTATCAACTATGTATGGTCCTGGTAATGTTAGATCTGGAAGCTGTTTTTTCCCCTTTGTCGAAGCTTTCCCTCTCATTATGTCCTTGAAAGAGGGCATTCCTTTTCCTGTTGTCGCTTGTTTATTGGCTAATGATGATCTTGGAACACCCCCTCTGAGTCTAAGATTTAGAAATATGGTAGTGTTTATTTGAATCTGGTATTCATTTAGTTTTGTTATTTCCTGTAATGCTCTTCTTGAAAATATTAGGCTTTTTTGTTGAGCCGAGATGCCCGTGATAGTTCGGATTTTATTTTTCAGCTCTGATACGGTCTCAGTGTCTCACACCCAAAAGACCATGGTTTTCCCTTCAATGGATTTAATGAAAATTTGAAATTTTTTCACACTCACTACCAATACCTCTGTCAGGCAGGTATGTGCCAATCCCTCGAGGGAATAAGGCACAGGCCTGAGTCAATTTTTTTCCAGTGGGCGAGTATCCACCAGTTTGGAGAGGCCAAGGGAGTGGAAAAAACTCTCGCCAAAGGAGTGTTATAGAAAAAAGAAGAAGGGGGAATCTGCCGCTCCCCACCGCCTCATCAAAACAGTTGGAAGAGGGGTCCTCCCCCCTGCCGCCCTTCCCCTCATCTTGAACCCCTCTACAATGTTTCTGAAAAGAGTAATGGGCAGCTGAAAAGGATTGGGGCTTATCGTTATATTTCGTCGTGGTCCCGAGACTTGGGAGCCAGACCCTTCCACGCTGAGCCAGGGGAGGGCATACAACGTATGAGGACAAGCTCCAATGATGAAGAGCCCATGGTATCCAGCTTCCCGTCTCCACCAAAAATGCACGCAGAGCCCAACATCCTCAGTACTGCAATGATCCAAACGACCTTCCTCACTGAGCCCACTGGTTCGCTACACCTCCTTAAAAAACCAATAGCACTGCGCCACCCACCCATCAGTGGCCACCAGATCGTCTTCCTCCTCCACCCGCAAATGTTGGGAGCTAGGAGGCTTTATGAAAAGCCGCGGAACTATATCCAGCTGAGACTGATTCCTCTCGGTGGCAACAAGAAACCCTAGATCAGAACCCTTGCCTCCCCTGCGCTCCATATTTTTCAAGAGAATATACCCAAATTTGTTAACAATGCAGAGTAGATCCTTTTTAATCAGGCTCCACATTGACCTGTAGAAGAAGATTGAGAAGCCATTTGGACTAGGTGCTTTATCTGAAGCCAAACCAAAAACTGCCTTATCAAACTCTTCTTCACTTACCTCTCTTACCATTTAGTGATTGGCCTCCATCGTAAGGGATGCTTCAATTGGCTTCAAGAATTCAGTAGTCTTCTCCTAATCAAAACCTCCGTCTTCTTGAAACATGCTACAAAAGTGATTGTAATCCTCCTGCTTGATACCATCAACAGATGAAATTTTCTCTTTTCCTTCTTGTGTAATTTCTTTGACTGTGTTTTGAGCTTCTCTATATTTCCCCATTATGTGGAAGCAAACTATGTTTTTATCTCCCTCCTTTAGCCAAAGACTTCGAGATTTCACCGTCCAGTGTTGTTCTCTTTCTACCTTCCACAAATATTTCTTTTGTCAGGCTCACTTTTGCTTTTAAATGGTTCAGAGTTACCTCCTCATTTTCCATTTTCCGCTAATGAGATTCTATCCTCTTTTGTAGCTCTTGTCTCTTCCACCTTGGAGGATGATATTTTTTCTTCAAAAATTTTCTTAACTCTCTTTTTACTACCTTTAGTTTGTTTTCCCAAACATAATAAGGTGAACTAGAGATCGAACTTTCCCTAGCCTGAGCGATCATCTCCAAAATGCCTTCTTCTTTCAGCCATGTCAGGTTAAATCTAAAGGGTATTGGTACCAGATTATCAACATGGAATAAGTTTATCTTGATTTAATTATGATACAACTCCCCTTGAGATAGAATATATGTTCCATACTCCATACCTTTTTCCAACCAACATACGTGGATCAAGAATCGATGCAATCGAGCTATAATATGACTATTTCTGTTGCGTTTCTTTTACCAAGTAAACTTTCCAGTCCTTGGTGGTATATCCACGCAGTCTCACTCAAACATTAAATTTTCCATCTATTCTAAAAAAGGATCCTAAATAGGGCATCCTCCTATTTTCTCCGCTTCCTTAAAAATGATGTTAAAATATCATACCATCACACAGTTTTCAAGCTCAAAATTCTCACTTATTCTTCTTAGGGAGTTCCATAATTCTAGTGTTTCACCAAATATAACAAGCCCATAGACATAGACCACTGGTTTTATTTATCCATTGTTTTTTTCCTCCAAAAAAACTACTATCCAGTGTTGTGATCTAAGATTATCCACTATTTTAATTTTTTTGTCATCCCAGAATACTCCCAATCCTCTTGACACACCCTTAGAGTCTAGATCCATTACAATACTACTTTTCCTTTTTTTTTAAGGATTTCTATTGATATTAAAACCTCAATTTTTGTCTCTTCTAAAGGATTTTCCTTTCCTATCATCTTTTTTAGAGCTTAGAGTTTTTTGGGGCCTCCCATTCCCCTTAAGTTACAAGATAAAACTATCATTTCAGAAATTGATTTTTGAGATACACTCCACCTTATTTTTTCCCTTATGCACATTTGGATGTTTTTGACTTGATGATTTCTAGAAGCATAGATTAACTCCCAATATTTTTATTTTTCTCAACCTCCCTTTCTCTCACTGTTTTCTTAGATGGTCTTCCCTGGTGATTTTTTTATTACTTCTCATTTCAAGACTACTTCCTTTGTCATCCCAAATAAATTTTTGAGTTTTAGTTCGAGTTGAAACCTTTGCTAGGATGTTGGTTTCAACTTCTTCTCTATCTTGCAGCATGTCCAAATATTGAGTAGGATATTGAGTAGTGATCATTACCTCCTATTCAATGTTATGGATTTTGTTCTCCTCTTCCCACACCTCTTCTCCCCGTTTCTCATTTGGCTCAAATTCTTGGTCATTTGTTTAAAGTTCTATGCCCTCATTCCCTTCATGATTCTGAAGTATTCCAAAGAATTTTTAGACGCTGTTGTCCCACTCTTTTCCTTACTGCTTTTCTCTTTGTTGTTCCTTCTTGTTTCCACCCTTCTATTGAGTATGCCAATGATCCACTTGATCACTTGACGCATTTTTGGGAAGGGCCTTTTCACAATCCCTTTAAAAGTGCCCATACTCATGGAAATATCGATATTTGAAACGAATCTGTTCATAGTCCAATGACTGATAATGGGTCCATTCCCCTAGAGTTAAGTTGATCTTTGATGGCAACCCTTTTTCAAGATCAACATACGCACATGTTTTTGTGCTTGCAAATTGTGATCCTTTTAGTTTTTCCTGGTCGATAAATTTTCGAACTCCATTGCCGATTACCCTCGGGAATTCTTTGCTCCAACAGGATAAGGGAAGTTGGGGCAGTTTTACTGAAACAAGCATTGTGGTTGGGATGTCTTCGTCTGGATTAAATTCAAGTGTCCACTTATTGAGATACATCCCCCTATTTATGAATAAGTAAGGTCTGATTATGAAAATAGTATCTCTGTATTCTTTGTTCTCGAATATTAAGGCAAGACATCCATTATCAGCAACATATATTCATAATATTACAAGTCAATATTGATATACAAGTTTTTTCGATCCATACCTCAATTTATTTTGGGGATGTCCACATCCCAGTGAACTTCCATGTGAGTGCTCACTCCGAGAATGTGGGATAGGTTCTTCTAACACCTGATGGAAACTCTATCGATGAGATGCCTTTTGATTTTTTTACAAATTTTGCATTCAAATTTTATTTTCGGGGTTGTTTTTCAATAGCAGAAACCATTTCTTGGAAGGTAATGCTCTCCTCATTTTAAGGAAGGGGGGACCCCCCTGCAACAGCCATGATCGTAAACAAGCTTTCATCCATGGGAACGAGAGCTCGGGTCGCGTGCGAAAGGTAACTTTTTTAATATCCTAGGTTTATATATTAATCTATTTGGTTTATAAATTTCTTGGATGTATAATATAAATACCTTGGGTTTAATATTATTCCATTGGATTTATAATACAATGGGTTTATAATATTAATCCTTTGGGTTTATAATATTAGTAGTCCCATGGATTTATTAATCCTTTGGGTTCATTATGTTATTGATAATATGAATAATATTATCATATTAATATAATAATATAATAAATAAAAATTATTATTATTATTATTATCATAATTTATAATATTATAATAATAATACTTTGTAATATAATTATTATAATATTTTTGTTATAAATATATATTTATTAATATTAATATTAAATCAATACTATTGATGTTTATCGTTGTATATCAGCCATATTTGTTAATGTGATTGTGCATGTGATTGATATACATCTATCAATGTATATCAACCGTATTTATTAATGTGGTTGTGCTAGTTTTCCTAAGAGGTAGAAAGGCTTTGGAATTAAAATTATCATATATAAATGTGATATTTATCTTGTATATGTGAATACAAAATGGATTAAAGAGGATTATGATAGTTTTTTAGTTTGGAATTTTTTTTACAAAGCATATGAAATGAGAATGGTATACATTTAAAAAGAATTTAGTAATGGGAATGGTATATATTTAAAAATAATTTAGTAAATTTATGTGTCTCTGAGTTATTTATATGATGTTGTAATTATTTTATTATAATATTATTATGATATAATGATTAATATTTATTGAGATTAAATCTGAATTTTTGAATTTTAAAAAGGTAAGATATTGTTTATATTTTCTTTGAAGTTCTATTTTTGTGCTTAAAAATAATTAAGAGAAATGTTCCATGATAGTAATAGTTTTGTTGAGTTAAAATGTTAGGAAGGTTAATATTTTGAGATTTTTTTTGTAATTAATATATAAATTAGGTATATGTTGGACATTTTAAAATACAATATTTTTCATTTTCAACACTCTTAGTGTCATAAAGATGATAGATTTTACATCAATATTTACCTTCTATGAAAATTTTATTTAGTATCAATAATTATCTTTTAATTTAATATTATATTTAGATGTTTCTAATGCTTTTTTTTTAACAATTAACACACACACACACACATATATGCAGTCACAACATGTAACTAAGATACATAGGAAATCATTATACAAGTAATGTTAACTTCGAAGATTTTAAAAAGAAAGAACATTAACACAAAAAAACACTCCTTCTCCCATTAAAAAAATAAAGGGGAGAGCTCTGATACAAAACCTTTTATAACTTCATCTTATATCGTTATGAGCACAAGAGTAGAATTTTACAAATTATTTACAAAAAATGATGCAAAATTAAAAAAAAAAAAACATGTCTAAGATTGGAATGGAATCAAAGAGATTGCTAGGTACCAAATTTTGGAGATCTGTTTTTGCAATATTCTCCTTTCTAAAGAGGATAAAAAAAAAATTTGAAATCTTTCTCCATTTTAGATTTTGAATCCTTCTTTTTATAAGATTGGTTCTTTTTCTTGTGAAGATTCAAGATTTTCCGCAATCTGGGTCTCATATTCATAATGAGGAGTACTTTTCTTTGTTTGAACTTGATATGATGCTAACCAATTAGATTGGGGGATTAGATGTGATCCAGGTTGATTCTATGAGTTGTTGTTCTTTGAATCTATCTTGAACAAATCTGTAACTTCTTCCTCCAGGGATTGTAGGGCTCAAAATATGTTATTGGAGGAAGTAAGAAGGCATGAATTAAGGCTCATGAAATGTCAATTCCTCCTAGGTTTTTGTTTCATTGTATCTATTGAAACTTGAATGAATCCTTTCTCATAATTATTTTGATAAATTATAGTTGGCTTAGAAAATGGATGAGTTGCTTGAGAATCAGGACAATGTTTGGAAAAGTTTCCATATTCATGGCAAGAGTCACATTTTAAAGGAACATACTCATAACTAAGGGACTAAGAATGGCTCCAACCCTTAAGGTTGACCTGAATAACATCATAAAGTCTCTTAGAAAAATATTTTTCCACAAAATTTTTGGCACATATGAAAATATTACACTTATCCTCTCGAGGAGGGAGGATGGCTCTGTGGTTTATTTTTTCTCCGAAGTCACCGATGAAGTACGACTGAGGTATTTTCTATTTTTCCTCTTTCAGTCAATTAGGGTATGATGCTATTTTTTCCTAGCATGATTTTGCGACATAAGTATCCTTTTATTTTTCTAAGCATCGTTTATGGAATTATTAGGGATGAATGTTGGTGAGGGTTTGTGCAAGTCACATTGCATGGTTTGTTTGGAGTGAATTTTTTCCTTTCACTTGTGGAGGTAAGGGTTTAGTCTACAATTAGTTTGAGGTTTTAGGTCTCTTAGTGACATAATATTCAACTAGTACTTATGGAGGAAGAGGTGGTTGAATATACAATAGACCCATATGAAAATGTGCATATCTGGAAGGAATCACCACATTAGTAGTGAGTTTTAGATATGGTATTGAAACATGGATATCTAGTCTCCAATTTTTTTACATCTCTATCTAATGTAACTGAGGTTTCATAGTTTTACCCTACCTCAGGTCATGAGGCAGTGGTCTCAAGCCATTTTCCCTTGGGAGGAGTGGAGTTATCAGAAGTAGCAGGGGTATCATTAGAAGCTCTCTGGTTTGCAGAAAGTTGTATAGAACCAATGATTTAGGGAATTTCAGAAGGATTCTTGTCTCATGAGTGTTTTTTTGTTTCTGAAACCTTTCCCACTCAGGATTTTTCAAATAATCATGGAGCTCTTTTTTCAGTTTCACATGGTAGTCATAAGGAGGTAAGTATCGATCTTGGAGTGGAATTTCTATTTCAAAATGTGAATTCTTCCCAATCTCTTAAGGAATCATGGGTCTCACCAAAACATTTAGCTTGTCAAGCCTCACAGGTCAAAAGGGATTCATCTAAACCACAACATCCAAGCTCAAAATCGATTCCTGAAGAATCCCTAGCTGATGGAGGTCTGAAAAAGAAGTGGAAAAAATCTAAGTGCACAAAGGTAAAGGTGAGAGATGGGGTTTAGTTCTTGGGGATGGTATTAAGTCGATGACATAATCAACATGAAAAAGAAGGTGTTGGTTGGTAGGGCTTAGGGTAGGAATTATATAATTGTGTTAGGTCCCCGTAATTTGTTAGATTGGCAAGACCAAATGTATAGGGGTAACATCAAACCAGTCTTCCGAGAGTCCTAAGACCTAGCCTTCCTGGACTCAGATAGGGCTCTCTCTGTGTTTGTGTAAAGCATGTGAACTTGATTGTTTTTAGGGTTTTCATTTTAGGCTAGTTATAGGGATTAGGGTTTTTCTGGGTAGGTTGTCAAGCAGAATTGTCAAGAAGAATAGATAGAGTGAGAGAGGTTTAAACCATTGGGCTATGGAGTCTACAAAAGGTCTTGAAAAATTTAACAATGGGTCAAGGGTGTATCACAGGGCAAGTCTAACAAGGTCAAATGGATCTAAAAGCTTATGTGAATGAAGTGAACATTAAATTGTGAACATGGTAAGTGCAAAAGGGCAGTTAAGAATCCTTCAACAAATACCTTAACAAAAATGGCCTTTAAGATTACTAAGCATCAAGAAATAACCAAATACAGGGCATACCAATAACTTCTTTAACCAAACCCTAGCAAGTAAGCATTAAGACACCAATACAGTGAACTATAGAGGGCAAGAAACTTGTAAATCTTCTAGTGATTTCGCCTTCAAGCTAAGAAAACATTTAAGATAAACACATAACAAAGATCAAAGAATAAGGAACTACTAACTTCATTAATCAAACTAAAAAGACCTCCAAATAAACCATTTAAGATGAGAAAAAGGGCATGGAAAATCATAAACCTCTTTAGCTAAAGCTAATCAGAAGTACTTCAAAGTAAAAGACCTTAAAAACAATGTTTAAGCAGTATCAAAGAGCAGGGCTAACCATAAAACTACTTTGAAATTTGCTTCATTGAATAATTCTTAAGATAAAAAAACTAAGTGGGACTAGAAAGCATTCAAGAATTCTTTAATTTGACCTAGCAAAGGAAAACAAAGAAGTAGTAGAGAACAAACAGAGCTAAAGGTGCCTCTGAACAACATTTCTTAGCCTAAAATTTCTGTCCTACTGCAATAGAAAGATGAGACAAAATGATAACATAAGAAAACAAGTACTGAATAAGGAACACATCACCATTAACTATGCTCATGAATCCTACAAGTGAGCCTACTCCATGGTCAAGAAAATTAATCCATCCACAAAAACCAAAGCCAATTTCTCTTCAATCTCAAATATATGATTTTCTTCTTAATAATCATCCAACATGTACAATGAGGCCTCAATGATGTATTTAACTAGAAAGGAGGACCAAAACCCTAACTAGGGTTTCCAAAATGTCATAAATACATCATAAATGCCAAATTTTTCCATTAAGACCATGCAAGGCCCAAGGCACAAAATATCTTATGCAATAAATGAAAAATAACTTCTAACACCTAACTTTGGCAAAAACTGACTTTGAGGCTCCTCTATAACTCCAAAATATCTTCAAGTGTGTTTTGTTGACTTTGCAGGCAAGGGCGCAGCATTGAGGTCCAAGGGCGCAATGCTTGCACCGGAAAAATAGGTCACCTTGCAGCTGAGTTTTGAAGGCCTTCCCGGGTCCGAATGAGCTCCATGATAGCTCATTGGAAATCTTGTCAAGTCTGATTTCCAAAAATACCTTTATGTTTTCATTTGGTGTCCATTTTCCTGCTCAAAAACCAAATCTCCCAAGACTTCTTAGGGCGCAGCGCCAGCCCTGAAAATAGGGCAGGAAGGTGGTTTTTTGGGTGTTTTTGGCACTTTTGGAGGACCAAATCTGCTCCAAATGATCTTTTTTTTTTATGTACTTGGCAAGATGAACCCAAAAATGTAAACCATTCCTCCAATGGATGCCTCAAAAAATATCACAGTGCCAGGGGCGTTGCGCCCTTGGCACTTTAAATCAGTGAAAAACCAAAATTTCCAAAAACTTGCCAAAATTTGAAATTTTCTTGCTCATGGTGTTTGGGATGCCTCTAGGGAAGCATCAACAAGGATTTCAAGGTTTTATTTTCTTTTTTCCTCACTGTTTTCTACACTGCCTTCATTTTTTTCCCTCACTGACATCTGCTTCCTCATCTCCTTCTTCTTCATTGCTTGATTCATTATTTCCCTCTCCCTCATTTACATTTGATTTTTCATTGTCACTTGCCTCATTTTCTGATGCATTATGAGAGGGTGATGAAGGAGGGTTGTCCTGAGGTGAAGGAATATGTGTAGATGGTGAAACATGTTCAGCAGGAGATGATGGAGGAGTGGGGACAAGAGGATGAGATGATGAAGACATATTTTGCTGAGTATGGGCTTGTGGATTGGTGAATACTTCATGGGAAATGAAAACCACCCATGGAATGCCCTTCTACTGTAATTGGTGCAACAAAGCCATCTTAATCAAAGAGTGATGAAATAAGCTTTTCATCTACTGAGGGAAATCTCTCTTCTGTACAATATAGGACATCTTTTCAATGCTTCTATAGAGGTAATAGGGTAGGTGCATCATTTAAACCCTCGTAAAGTGCATTAACAACCTAATTTGATAGGAGTAAAGCCTGGAGAACCTTCCTTCACATGTAAAATATTTTATGATAATTCTCATCAAAGGTGCATATCTCTCCTAAAAATGTGAGAAAGGAAAGATGGATTTGCAGTTGTCTTTGTATCTAGGTTTTAGGAAGGGTTCATACTAACTCATGTCAAGATTGGCCTACTTGAACCATTTCTCCCCTACACTAGGTATCCCAGTGGCATTGGCAATAGCATCAGAAGACAAATCAAAGTTTACTCCTGCAAGGTTAAATTGTTTCGCATGCAAGTTAATTAAAGAGCCTAGCTAACTCAGGGTGGTTTTTCACCTGCTATACCCTTTCACAAAAATCAAAACATACCTCATGCTGGAAACATGACACAATCACGAGAGATGCGATCAGCTCTAAGGTGTTGAGGGGTTCAAACCTATTGATTTTTCCACCTTTGTGTTGATGCCTCCTTGGCACTTGGCCTTCTCCTTCACTGCCATTGTCCCCTTCTCTTGAAATTTTAACATTTCTGCCTTTGAAACCCTAGCACTACTTATGAAACTGATATGGAAGAGGGTAATGGGGTGGTGATGAAAAAGGCAGATTTCTACAAGTGAATGAAATGAATGAGTGAGAGTTTAAATTGGGTAAAATGAGAGGCTAAATAACTTGAAGGAAACCCAGCTGATATGCCAAACTCTGCTGTGAAACACCTTGCACTGATGACAATTTGAGATGAGGGGGGGCATGTAATGTCAATGTTTTTGTAGTATAAGGGACTGAGTATTATGAAGGAACGAGTTTAGGGACAGCTCAGGTGAATGGTCAACCTCCAGAAATTCAACCCTCTATTTGTCACTGACTCTCTTTTGCAGGTAGATGAATGAGGCTTAATCACAGATTTTTAGTTGAAATTTAGGTTTTTCCCTTAGGGTTCCATTCATTTAATCAAATGATAACAAAAATCTTGAAGAGGAGTTGATGTCTTGTACTTACCCTCACCAGTGCTTGAAGAAACCTTGGAGATGATTTGGAGCAATTTTGAGGGGTTTTGAGTGTTGAAATGGTGTAGAAGGCCCTCCTAGCCACGGCAGCTCCCCACAAATCTACTGGTCGGGCAAAGGCACAGGGAGATGCCTGCACAAAGCATGGTGGAACTGTCAGCTCCTGCCAGGCCTGCTGCAGGCTCAGGCAAGCGTGTAGCGCTTTGCTAGGTGCGTAGCGTTTACTTCTAGGCACACAGCACCGAAGAAATTTGCACGGGAAAAATGGCCAGGAGCATGGTGCCCGACTCCAGGCACGTAGCGTCGACCAGAACGCGCAGTGCCTCAACACTTAGCCAATTTTTTGACCCGAAAAACTCACAGTCTTCTCTCCTGAATGCTTTGATGACTTTGCAAGTGCATAATGAGTTGTTGGAGTGTTGAAATGACCTTCTATAGGTTCAATGACTTATTTTCTTAGCTTCACAATCCACTTTATAAAGCTTTTAAGCCTTTTTCACTTTTCATTAATATTCCTTTGTCACAAATTCTCTGACTTTTTTGCTTTGCAAGTTTACTTGAGTTATGAAACTTCATTCTTCTTTTAATCATGAGGATTTGACCTATTCACCTTGACACAGCAGCAGCTTTACAAACCTCCTTTGTCTGCACCATGAAGTTTAATTTGATCATTTGATCATTTAGGCATGACAACTCTTTTTGATAAGTTTGGAATCTTCACGTAGTAGTAGCTCCAACATTTTCTCTCATTTCCATCATGAGGTCTAACTCAACTCCTTACCCTCTCTGAATAACCTTTTACATTGTTTTCTCTGTAGGTTTGCTAAAAGGATTAATTTGACTTCCCCTTTTCTCATTTTTTCATGATAATCTCATTAAAACACCTCTGGGAGGATTTCCTATGGCAGTACCCTCAAAGCCCTCTCTTGCTTGCATTATGAAGTTCTGATCATGTTTTTACCTTTTTTGTCTCTTCTGGTTGTAGGTGACTTGAAAACATTGATTTTCCCTTTCTCACTGATCTTGAGGCATGACAGGTTGATCTTGGAAACTTTTTAGGATGCTTCCACACACTGGCACCTTCACAATCCTTTTACCTGCACCATGGAGCTTAAACTATCTTTTGATCATTTTTGGCATGACAAACTTCTTTGGACAAGTTTGGAATATTTAAAAATAGTGACATCTTCAGAATCTTTCTTTGTTGTCATCATGGAGTTCAAAACATGCTTTTCACCTTCTTTGACCATCTTCCCAAAACCATAGGTGTTTGGAGTGCTTGAAACCAATTATCAGTGTTGTTTTATAAGTTCTATATAGCCCTTTTAAGTTAATTCATTTATGTCTAGTTCACCTCACCTTTTTCCCTTTTTCATTAATAATTTCTGAAAGACTTCTCTTCATGTTTGGTTTTTGGTGTACCTCCTCCATGGTTATTTCTGAATTTGATCACTGTTTGGCACCTTGCTAGACCTTTAAGCTCAAAACACCCCGATTCTCTATAAAAACAAGTGCTTCCTGTCTTCCTTGCTGCAAGATGTCTTCCTTTAGGAACATGCATTTACCTTATCAGTTTCTTCTGTTGATGGAGCTCTTAACACTCATGCTGAAGTGCCAAGATACATTTACCTTTTGGAAAACTTGAATTTGACAAGATAGTCTTCTAAATCTTCCTTTCAGATCTTCTTTGAATAACCATGTGTTGATCTTCTATTAGATTTGAGCCAACTTCTAGCATAGGAAAGGCAGTTTTTAAAACATCAATGATGACTTTACAAGGCATTTTTAAAGCATCAATGATGACTTTACAACCTGTGAAACCCTAATGACCTAGTGGGAGGGTCCTTTGACCATGATCTTGACCGAAAATAGGCTTGGAGGCTTCAAGTGTAAAAACAGAGTTTTGACAAAGTGGTGTATTGAAGATCCAAAATCCAATGTACTTGATTTATCTAAAGAGACTACAGAGATAGTTTTGAGACCATCACTTCTTGAGGAACATGGTGAAAATGGGAATGAGTTAGGCTATAGGTAACCCTAGATGGAAATTGGAGTCATGGGCAAGGGAAAAATAGACTAATGAGTTTATAGGTGGGAAAAAAGGATGGAGATGAGTGGCATAAGCCCATAAGGAGTCTTTTAGGAGTGGAAGGGTGACCATAGAATGGAAAAATGGTAGAATAGTGAAAATTTTTCCATAAGGATAATGAAGGCAGTGAGATTTATAGAACTCACAATATTTAGGGAGTTTTGTTTTTAGAAATCTAGAACCAATATTTAGTCATCTACAGATAGTAGAAATTACTAATGACTAACAGTGGCTCCACTTGGGGAGGGAAACTCCTTTTCAGGAGGTGTCCAGGACCTCAGAGTTTAGATCTTTGAGTTTTGAAGACCAGTGTCTTACTTGTACTTGGCAGATCCCTCTTCCTTCATTTGTTGATGTTCTCTTGAAGCTATGATCTCATAAAATCTGAAAAAAAAACATGATTGCTTCAACATTAGTTCTACCCTCCCATCTTATTTTGCCTAACATTTTTTCTTCTTTTGGGTGCACTTGTACTAGTAAACCCTTGACATTATTTTCTGTTGAAAGCATAAAGAAAAACTATCTACTTGTACCCTTACTTCCAAGATTTCAGATTATGTTAATGAACTCTCTTGTTCTCTACCCAGTCTAGTCATCTGTCAAGATTAAGTTGCTTGACAGAATTTATTCTCTAACCTACTGACATGCAATTTAAAATATGACCAAACCAGGATTAAGAAATCTGATTTTTCATTGGCTGTGGCATTTGGACAAGCTGCACACGGACATTATTTTTTTTTTGTACAATAAAAAACTAGAAAACATGAGGGCTGTGATTCAGAATTTGTTATGCATCCCTCTCATTTCCTTTGGTTCAGATTTATGCTTTGGGAACTGGCAATATTTCCTGATATAATCTATTGACAAGCCAAGCTTAAATGGCTTGACAAGTCTTCTTTCACTAACCTATCAGCATAAGTTTAAAACATGTTTAGTCATGATTAGGCTAGATGAATGAACAAGATTATTCATTTTCAACAAGTAATGGCATTTAGGCTTGCACACTTTCATCAATACTCTTTTTTGGTATGGGGTTGTACTTATTCTTTTTCCTGCCCTCTTTTTTTTCCTTTCTTTGTTTTTGTGTTTTTGTTTTTCTAATTTTTCATCAATAAATGTTATGTACAATGAATGAAAGCTTCAAACTTAGGAATTTTGACAAAAATAGTGCTTGAGCATCTCACCATTGACAATACCTCCAAATAACTCTATGCCATCTAGCTCTTATAAGAAGAATGCATTATTACCTCTAATTGAATGAATGATGTAAGGACCCTTCCACAAATTTTCAATTTTTCCATGCTTTCTTTTCTCCTCTCTCCTTGAACCCTGTTTCAGCACCTTGTCTCCAATCTAGAAATCGTTGGCTTTGGTTCTTCTGTCAAAGATCTTCTTGATGTTCTCTTGCATTGCTTATGTTGTTTTGTAAAATTCTTCCCTTGACTGTTGCAATTGAATGGTTTGGTTCAGTCTCCTTTTCATATCATTCTCTTTTGATTGTACCTCTTGAAGAAGCTTCATAACTGGAACTCCCAAGGATGTTGGGAAAACTGCATCCATGCCATACACTAGTTGATAGGGAGACATATTGATGGATTTCTTGGTTGTTAGTCTATCAGCCCATAGTGCATGCACTAGTTTGCTATGCCATGATTTTTTTTTTTCTCTTCCAACAACTTCTTGATGATGTTCACCAAACTTTTGTTAGAGGACTCTGCTATTCCATTACCTTGAGGGTAATAAGCGGTAAAGTGCCCTAGTGTGATGTGGTACTTGTAGCAAAAGTCCACCATTCTCTTGGACTTAAATGCAACAGCGTTATCGATGCTGATCTTTTTAGGACAACCAAATCTAGACAAGATGTTGGTTTCAAGGAATTTGATGACGACTAAGTCAGTGGCATTCCTTAAGGGGATGGATTCTATCCACTTGGTGAAATAATCAGTGGCAGTGAGGATCCACTTGTGTTGGGAATATGAGGCAGGGTAGATTTCACCAATGAAATCTAAACCCCACTCTTGAAAAGGAGTTTCAACACTGATAGGATGCAAGGGAAAAGGTAGTAGTTTTCTCTTGCCACCAAAGATTTGAAATTTATGGCAACTTGCAACTAGATTGTGTATGCCAGGGAAAAGAGTGGGCCAATAGTAACCAGATCTAAGGATTTTGTTGGCTGTGGTTTTCCAGTAGAGATGACCTCCACACTCTCCTTCATGAAACTGATGCATGATTTTATCTACATCATCTTCAAGCAAACATTTAAGAAAGATACCAACAAAATTTTTCCAATACAAAGCTCTATCTAGAATGCATAAATTTAAAGCCTTTTGTTTCAAAAATATTACTTTTGTTTTGGAAAAAGAAGGAGGAGAATTTAGATTAACAAGTACATATAATATGTCAGCATACCATAGTGAGTTCAGGAATGCTTCTTCAATGGGTGGAGTTGTCAGTTCCTCTTTTTCATCCAAAGAATGTAACATGTTTATGTCTAGTGCTTGAAAATTTTCTTCAGCCATGAGTTTGGCCAGTCCTTGTCCTTTAATCAGTTTAGTGGGTCTAATTTCTAAATCGTATTCTAAGATAATAACAATCCACTTACCCCTTTTACCATCAGGGTCCTGATTTAGAATGTCTTTAACAACTGTATGTGGAACAAAAGTAATGACATGGGAGTGAAAAATATAAAATTTGAAGTCTTTCAATGCTTTGATCAAGGAAAAGGCTTGTTTCTCCATGATGTTATATTTTAGAGGTGCATCCCTCAAGGCCTTGTTGAAGAAATATATGGGATGTTCTTGTCCCATCATATTTTTTTGAAGCAATACTGCAGCAATAGTGTGTTCTGATGTAAAGGAGAAAATGAAAAAATCCTTGGTAAAGTCGGGGCTGATTAGAACTAGTGTTTGGGTAAGTGATTGTTTTACCAGTTTAAAGGGTTGTTTGGCTTACATGTTCCACTTGACTCCTACTTCTCTTTTCAACATGTTTGTGATGTTTCTTAGGAGTTCAAAAAGGTTTGGTATGAACCTTCTTAGGAATTTGATCTTTCCAATGAAAGATTGTAGCTCTTTAATGTTCCTAGGGTAGCTGATCTATAATATACCTTCAATCCTTTTGGGGTCTATTTTTATCCCTTCTTCAGAAATGATGTGGCCTAAAATTTTTCCTTCTTGAAGACCAAACAGTATTTTTTTAGGATTCAAAGATAGGCCATACTTATTACATTTCTCAAAGACCTTTCTCAAGTGAACTAGGTGTTTTTCATCAGTTGTAGAATAGACAGTGATTTCATCAAGGTATATTACTATGAAGTAACCTATGTCTTCGAAAAAATCTATGTCCATGGCTCTTTGGAAAGTGGCCCCCGCATTCATTAACCCAAATGGCATTTTGACATACATGAATGTGCCCCAAGGTGTTGTGAAAGCACTTTTGTGCTGATCACTTGGAAGTACTAGTATCTGATTGTACCATAAAAAGCCATCAATCAATGATATTATCTAAGAATCTACCACCCTTTGCAGTATATGATCCATCTTAGGTAAAGGGTAGTTGTCCTTCAGGGAGGCTTTGTTTAAGTTTCTAAAGTCTATGCATAGCCTAATCTTCCCTGTTTTCTTTCTCACTGACACAAGTTTTAAACCCATTCTAAGTACCTAAGTGGGACTATGATACCATCATCATACATCTTCTTTATTTCTTTTTCAACTAGAGGTACTAGGATGGGGTTTATTATTCTCAATTTTTTCTTGAATGGTTTCTGGTTTTCCTTGAGAGGAACCTTATGTTGAATAATGTTTGTGTCATATGACTTCAAGTCCTCATATCCCCATGCAAAAACATCTTTAAACTCTTTGAAAAACTCTATGTATTTCTGTTTTATGTGAGGTGGCAGAGTTTTGGAAAGCTTGATCATTTTGGGCTCTTCTACACTGCCTATGTTATATTCCTCTACATCATTTTTGGTGGTTTCCAATTTTGGCTTCCTAGCAAAATCATTGAAGTCAAACAACTTTTATAAGGGGGCAAGACCTCTTGGTAATGAGTTATCTTTGCATTGCATCACCTCAAGGTATTTTTGATCCGAGTCCCTAGAAAATTCTGCCTCATGAAAGTGTTCTAGCAGATTTACATCAACATTAGGAAATGTCTGTGTTTTTGGTGTTTGTTCTTCATTTGGGAAATCTTGTTCATGCTCTAAGCTTAGTTTTGGTATTGAAAATTCATTCTTAGATTGCAGGAAATCATCAATTTTTTCATCACCCTCAAACACTTGCCAACAATCTATGTTGTCAGGTACTATAGGTCTGTTTTTTACTTTTACAATGTATTGTTCATTGGCATGGGGTATTTGGCAAGTGTTGGTAGCAAAGACAAGTTCATTGGCAAGGGTGTTTTGGGCTCTAGGGATGGAGGTAAGTTCATACTTCTCAAAAGTTTTCATGAGGTCTAAGGCAACATTCCTATATTCTCTTAGCCTAGGATTCTTGGATGAATATTCTCCCTTGATTTGTCTAATTATTAGCTCAAAATCTCCTTGAACAGAAATTTTCTTGGCTCCTATATCTTTTAGCAAGTGCAATCCTAGGAGAAGAGCCTCATACTATGCAATATTGTTTTTGCATTGAAAATCTAGTTTGTAGGAGTGGCTTTCATTGGTGTTATGTATCCAAACGCCTGCTCATGAAAATGTTTTGCCACAAGAGCCATCAAATCTCATGTTCCAAAGTGTTTCAAGTTTAGATTCACCATTAGGTTGTTGTTTAGGGTTGTTAGAGTTTTGGTTGTCAAGTTCTTCATTTGATGTTTGGGTTGATTGTTCTGGTAGGCCTAGCTCTTTCTCATTTTCATTTACTTGTTCATTAATTTCATCTTCATTGTACAAGATAAATGAGTCAAGATATGAATGGATAGAATAAAGAAGGGTGTTGTTTGGCCTATCTTGGATGCTTACCATGTATTTCATGTGTGATTCCTGATACAATCTCCTTGTTTAGTTAAAGACCGGGATGGTAGCATAGGTCATGTCCATTTGGAGGTTTCCTTGGATTTTGGCACCCCATGATCTAGATAAAAGCATGCCATACTTTGGGGGAATGTCAGCTACTACAATGTCCATAACTAGACTCTTAGCAGGCATTTGTGCCAGATTGACACAAAGATCCTTAATTAGACCAAAAAAATTTACTCTACTTAAATTGAAAGAGTACAAGTCTTTGTAAGATTTGGTTATTTCGAGGCCTAATCTCTCCATTACCACCTTGGGCATGAGATTGTGTGAGGCACCGGAGTCTAGCATAGCATTGTGCAAGATTTTGTCATGAATGTTTAAGTTGACATAGAAGGGAGGGATAACTCCTTGATATTTTCCCTCTACCTTAGGTCCAAACAACAACTCTGGCTTTTCATCACTTAAATTCAGAGAGTCGATGTCATTTCTTATGTTCAAATATTTCAAAAATTGGGACCTATATACATCTTGAGTTACTAGCTCAATGAGAGGTATGTTTATTTTGATCTTGGCAATATCGCCCTCAAAACTGAAAGGTGCTAGTGTTCTTGGTATATTTACATCAGTTTTATCACACATAGTCTTTTCAACAACTTTGGTTTGCTAATTTTTATTAGGATTGTCATTTGGAATAGTTTTTCCAGGGCCACTAGTTGATGTACCAGGGCAGTTTGGGTCACCATTATGTTGGCTAGTTTTGTCTTTGTTTTGATTAGGGGTCTTAGCCATCATGTTGGTGTTTTCTGCTGTCTTCTTAAGGATGTTTTCAGGGGTCTTTCTAATAGTAGTTTCCAGTTTTTTTTTCTTGGAGACATCTTGGGTTTTCTTACTCCTAAGATCATACTTCCTATGAACCTACATGATGGCATTTTCAAATCCTAATTTATACTCTTCAGAACCCTCATATGTCCTATCAGTTTGGTTTGAGGAAAAGATCCCTTGTTCTTCTTCAGTGAGAAAAACATCACCCTCATTTTCAGAACCTATCAGATTTACATGGTTTTCTTCCAGTTCTTCAGTCTCTCTTTCCTCTTCATCTACATAGCTATCTTGGAAAGGAGACCTGATTTGTTGGTCATTGTTTCTTTGTCTTTTTTGAAGAGGGTCTCTTCTGAAGTTTTGGTTTCTATTTCTGTTTTGGGGAATTACTTGGTTTTCCCTAGGAGGTGCTCTTTCATTCAAGTTGATCCTCTCCATCATCATTTCCATTAATCTAACTAGATTGTCAATTTTGGCATCAGATGTGGAGGCCATGGCTTCATCTTTGTATCTAACTTTTTTTTCTGACTTCATCTTAGCCCTCTTCTCAATTAGATTAGCTTCGACGCTCACATCTCCCCTTTGCATTTCTTCTAAGGTTAGGGGATCTCTTTCTCTCAATTGCTAGGTCATGTCTAGATAAAAGCCATTTGGAAATTTTACTCGTTAGGGGAATTTTGAGGTCTAAAATGGGCCTCTTAAGGAAACAATAAAATAATAGCTAAACCAATAAAATAAAATTTATGAATTTTCAATTCAATTTTTGCATCAAAATCCATGTAACCATGGTTAAATTCAATTCAAAATTTGTACCAAAATAAAATTAATAAAAAAATTGTATTAATGTGACTATAAATAAGAATGAGATTTTCAAGAAAAAAGTCATTATCATTGTACAACTAATGCATTTTTCCTCTGTACTTAAATAAATTAAATTAAAATATAAATATAAATTCATAAATTTTTAATTATAAAATATACTATTAATTAAAATTTATATTATTTAAATTATGTAATAACATGTAATCAATATACTATATAAAAATAATATAATATAATATATTGTTTTATGTATGAATTTTATATTACATATTGAATTGATTTGATTTATAAATAAATATTTGAAAATATGCAAATATAATATTTATTGAAAAGTGTGTAAATACATGAAGACTGTGTAGGGATATGCATTGTTTCTTTCAAAAAATATGAAATGAAAATAATAATATTTTATTCAAAAAGTGTGAGATGAAATTTACTATGAATACTTTACTTTATGACTTTAAAAATACTTAGAGCACTACCATGGTTAACCATGAGTTTTTATCCACCATTGAGAATGTGACAAGTAAGTACCTTTAACTCAAGCAATACCACCTCAACCATTAGGGATGATGACATCCCCTAAAATGTGATTGGTTCTCAGAAAGTGAATTTTGACTGTATGTTTTCTTTAGGAGGCCCATTTTAGACCTCAAAATTCCCCTAATGAAGGCTAGGCCTTGTGGGGGTTTCATGTGAGGTGGGAGTGCATTGTATACACTATTGAACCTAGTGCAGTAGTCTTGGACACTTTCCCTGACATTTCTCTTAAGGTTGTTATACTCTGAGAGGATTTGGAGAGGGTTTTTCATAATCTCCCACTTGTTTGTGAACATTTGATAGAGGGAAGGGAGGTCATGAATGCTGTTAGGAGTTAAGTTTTTTAACCATTTCTTTGTTTCTCCTCCTAAGCTTTGGGAAAACAATCTCATTTTTATGGTCTCCTCTTCTATCGCTTGGTAGTCAAAGGCATCATTCATCCTATCTACATGTTGTTGGGCAGTGGTAGAGTCAGCTCCAATGAAGTGAGGGATTTTGGATTGGTAGTCTTGAGGCATGGGCAGTAAAGGTTGGGGTAGAACCAATGGGAAAAACCATGCTGCCATGATTGGAGGTAAAGGAACCCAAGGAGGGTTTGTGAGTGGAGGTGGAGGATGAAATGGAGTGGTTTGCACAGTGGGTGTGTGAATGGGAGTGGCAGATGTACTTGGACCAACAAGTTGAGATTGAGCTGATTTGGAATGAAAAGAGCCAAAGTTGTGGAGAAGATGAAAATCAGGAGTGGAAGGCGAGGATTCTCTAATAGGACTCTGCTGCAAATCTATGGGCTTAAGGCCTGTCTGGTCTATCCCAATTTGAGACTTAGTTCTGAAAAGATTTCTTCTGTGGTATAAGTCAAATTGGGGATCTTGCAAGGCTGTGAGGTTTTTAGGGACAAAACTTGCTTGGTGAATGGTCCTAACAATAGTTGAATCTTCGGTCCTAGAATTTTTCCATAAAATCTTTTTTGGGTCATCAACTATGGTAGGAGGGTTAGGCTCAGGGTGAGATATGGTGCTTATCCTTTGTGAAGCCATATTTCAAACTCAATAATGTAGAGAGGCTGAAATTTTAGGAGTTTATTGAAAACAGACCTATCTGTAAAGGTATTGAGCTCACACAATGAGTGACTGAGTTTTATACTATTATGACTAATTAGTGCATTCCCAAGGGAGTCTGTGAGAACTAGTGGAGTTAGTAGGACTACTGCAGGCTAGTGGAGTCACTAGGTGGATGAGGTTTACTACTTTGAGGGTTGGCTTGTTGTCCACCATCAACAATTCAAAGCCAATATAGAGATGTTTTGGGTTTTCTAAGTTTCTTTATGTAACACTAAGACTTTAATGGTTTTTCTCCAGTTGAGTCATCATATTACTATTTTGGTGAATCAATTAGATACTACTCTTGGCTAACACCGATTTTTTTAAGTTTGACATAGGTTTCTTGAGTTATTTAAGGATGTCTAAGTTTGTTTCTTACTCTGTTTTACCATTTTTTTGGTCATCTAACCTATCATCATTAGATGGACCCAAGTACACCATGTAAGACCAATTTTACCCTCGGTAAAATTGCCTTCACTATGTTAAATAACTTAATAAACCACATTTATTAGGTTGTTTACGGTCCAAACGGGAAACCCCAAAGGAAATATTAAACAAACCTATATTTTTTGATTTTCCTCATGGAATAATTAATTAAACCATAATTTAATTATTATTCCCAGGTCATGTTAACCCAAAAACAAAGAAATTAATGAGATAAACCCTTAGTTATCTTATTATTTTCTAGGAATAATTATTTAAATCTTATTTAGATAATATTCCTTGTTAGATATGACCAAATCACCCACCATTAATCAAATAAATCATTATTTATTTGATTATCTCCCAACCACTTCCTTAAAAAGATAAATAAATCATTTATTTATTTATTTTTCACTAATCAAGGGATTTGACCCAAGTCAAACACCCTTTCCCTCCAACAAATATAATAAAATATTCCATAAGGGTGGATCTAGATTTGGTTAACATTATTTTAATCATGCACCAAGATCTAGAATGACCCAATATTTTGTTATAAATAGGAGGGAGTTCTTCCCCATCATTCCTCACCTTTTGTTGCCTATTAGATCATACGGATCTACACTTGAGTCTCATTTTTCATCATTTGCTCCCATTGAGCTTCATTTTTGCATTGGGTTTTCTACACCTACAAGAGAGAGAAAGCTTAGATGCGAAGTGCGAGGACTACAGAGAACCCATCCCATTGAGGAGAGTTGGATACACCTTCTTGTTTTCCTCCCGAATTTTTGTAATATAAAAATTCTTTCGAAAAATTGTGTTCTTGTCTTGTACATTGGATGCATGGGTAAACCCTTTATTTTCTTGCTTAATGTCTTTCTATACCATAAAGTCACGGTGTTTTGCGGCTATTTTCTTGTCTAACTAATCGCGAGATACGAAGATAATGGCGGCCACTTTTGTTGTTAGGGCTATTAGTTATGCGTAGCTAAAGTGGTCCTTTTTCGTACACTTCGACGAAGGATTCATACTAACGAATGGCGACTCCACACGGGTTTTAAATTACGGCCAAGTTTGTCATTTTCCATATTCCTGCATATCCGGCTACTTCGAGGTCCCTAGGGCTTCTTTTCGGCGCTTATTTTTCCTCTTTTTATGTCATTTTTTTCTCTTGTAAACCTAAAATATTAAAATTTCTAATTTCCGTGTGTTTGTCCCTATTGCGCGAGCAAGCGACACCGAGCGCAGGCGGGACGGCAACTTTTCGAAAATGCGGCGAGATAGCAGGAACGGGGGTCGCACTTTTTGGCCCATAAGCTGGGCACAGACCTCCGGTCACACTTTCTGCCCTTTTGCGACTGCACCTAACAACGGGTCGGCTGGGCTTTGCGGTTTTTCGGTGATTTTTACGCAATTTTTCGGGTTACTGCTGCCGGCTTGTCGGGGTCTTCCGGCCTGCGTTGTCTCGGCCTTGTGACCCCAAGATACGTCATTTTTACTCATCTAGTGAGGAACCCGGCTCCTTAGGGCTTTAGTACCCTCCCACTTTTGTGGAAAAGTTTTAATTTGTTTAGTCGTCGGTTTTCGAGCTTCGGCGCCCTCTTTTCCGGACTCATTGCCTCCCTTTCGAGATCCTTTGAAATCGACCTCTTTTCCTTTCCAAATCACCTCTTGTCGTTTTGTTTGGACCTCCTTTGAAGGCCTCCGCCTTGCCCCCTGCGGATTTTTTGCTGATTTCTTCCTTTTTTCCGGCCACCCTTGCCCTCATCCTGCTTGGTGCCGTGATGCGCACCTCTTTCTGCGCGACTTTATCCTCAGGATCCTTTGTCCCTTTCGACCACTGGGCTCTGTTGAGCTCTTTTTTTATGTGTGTTTTGACTAGATTTTGCCCTCTTTTAGAGTAGTTTTGAGAGACCCTCCTCTTTGGGTTTGATTGATGCATAGTTAGGCTGTTAAATGTTACGCTCTTTTCGACGTCTATATTGTTTTACGCGAGATTTCTTTTCGATTCTGTGACACACTTTTTCTTGCTCTCAAAAAGAAAACGAAAAGGGTTTACGAGTAAAATTAACGCACGCCACACCATCGACCTAAGTGAAGAAGCGCACGGTTAGCACCGCACCGGCAAAGACTCTAAAATAAATTGTCACGCACCTCTTCTACCCTTGACACAAGATTGATTGTCCCTTTACGCGATCGGTTTCCTTCTTCCTGTCATCATTGCACCCCAAGGAGCCCTTTCCGGAGACTTCTTGGCCTTCATCCTCGGTTCACGGTCGATCGACTGCTCCGCCGCCATCGGCTCGACCGGTCCACCTTCGAGTCGCCTCGGGCTCACTGCGATTCATCGGGTTCTCCTTCTCCTCCTTTGTTTCTCCCCCTTTCACCATCACTATGTACGGTCGAGGCCTAGCAATGGCGGTTCTCGGCCTAATGCGAAGCCCTACTACTAGCGGAACCACCACGGGGCCACCCCGGCCACACATCGCTGTTGTACATTGCGAGGCCTCGGCCTCCCCAATTTCCATCGGTTGATCAATGACCCCATTCACCACAATGCCTCGCCCCGCTTTCTTATGCCAGCAAGCTCCCCCTCAGGCTTGTCCCTAAGTTTGAGGGCCTTAATGGCAAAGATCCAACCAATGTGTCGATCTTTCCACATGTGGTGTTCCTCCAATTCCGTGCAAGTGACTCCATCCGTATTCGTTTGTTCCAACGCCGCTTACCGACGAAGCTTCTAATGGTATGTCGAACAAGCCACCTCTACCCATACCACCTTTGAGACTCTTGCCCAAGCCTTTTTCATCGTACTTCCGGCTCCCCACTCTCCGTCCCGATGCGGCACGGAGCTCTTGACTTCCTTTAAGCAAGCCTCTTCAACACGCCTTTCCGCCCATGTTCGGGGAATGGCGAAGAGAGCGGAGCTTATGTCGAGCCCCCTCCCTTCGAAGATCGGGTTTACATGGAGCGGTTCCTTCGCACCCTTCCCGCTCCTATCGGCAAATATGTCGCCTCTCACTTTCCTCCGTGGAAAGACGCCCTCGAAATGGCCTTGAAATATGACCTGATGTGCGCTCGATCGAGGATTTATGTTTATGCTGTTCTTCACGACATCCCCCGGGCCGGTGGCGCTGCGCCAGGGCATCTCCCATTACGCCGACGGTATCATTGGAGCCCCTTTCCCATCCATACGCTCAACCTCCTATGGGCTATGGTCTCCCTCGGGGAGGGGCCGGCTCCTCCCGGCACTCTTCCCCCCTCCCGGTAGCATGTATCCAGGATACGCGCACCTCCCTCCCCGCACGCCCAACCTCTTGCTTACCTCGATGTTGCCCAACCCACCCACGTACCCTTGTCAGCGACACCGAGTGCGCCGGCTCCTCCGGCCTTGCTCCGCTTCCTCCTCCTTGCCTCCCCTCAGCAGCCACCGGCCACCTACGGCCCCTCCCGGGCGAGTATTTGCACGGCGGGGCGTGACTAATCCCCCTTCTTCTCAAAGAAAGCGGAGAGAGCAACCAAAAACCAATGCCCGGTACCGAGACCCAGTGCAGCGTGGACCCCTAGCAACGGCAACCGGCAACGAACGTCGGCCATTTGGACGAACCGCGCGCGGCCACATTCGTGTTGCGGTGTTTATGGTCATTACACCCACGATTGTCCCCTCTTACCGGATGCGGCGGTCTTAGAGTCTCGAAGCCACGTTGCGGACAGCACGCCTCCCTCATGCTCCCCCTAATGTGGCCACTACCCGGCCCGGTGTGTTTGCGGTCTGTGCCCCAACAAGGATTCGTGGCTACCCACGCTCGGCAACGACGGGTAGCCGCCCCCCTTCCATTTCGGTTCCTGCGATTACCGGATCCTTATGATGCACTGCGATCCTACCCCATCCAGTGGGTCTTCACCTTCCAAAAATCGGTCTCGTCAGTACCCCAAGCCTTAACACTCGGTCGCCCCGACACTCCCTCTTCGGGTTCTACGGGCGCCTCTTTCGACATCCGGTGGTCCCTTGTATCCCTCAACCCAAATTTGAGGGTCCATACCAAGATTCCTAAGGGACCATTACGTCGAAATGCGCCACAGTCGAAATTTTGCTCATTCATATAGCATAGTAGATGATGCGGCACGAGTCTCCTGTTTGCCATTTCACAACGGAACTCCTCCCGGTCGTGCCCTTCCCAAGAAGGTTCTGTTATACGC
This sequence comes from Pinus albicaulis, assembly GCA_034641835.2. Classification (NCBI taxonomy): domain Eukaryota; kingdom Viridiplantae; phylum Streptophyta; class Pinopsida; order Pinales; family Pinaceae; genus Pinus; species Pinus albicaulis. The sequence goes on along the minus strand of CM076582.1, from coordinate 175,928,326 downwards.
GGGATGAGGCGTGTAGATCCTAGCTGATGACCAAATGATTGTTTTCGACGCCACTCAATCGGACCATCCTCCCCTCCCTCCCTTCGAAGTCGCCTTCAATCCCGTTAAATCCGGAATGCCAACGTGTCCGGTGTATAATTGATGAGGGGGGGCATCCACATGCGTGATGTCCGCTTCGGTTTGGAAGCAACTCGAATCTCTGGGGGCGGCCCCTTCCACGATCACCCTTCGGCGTGGGACGGTCATGCCTCCGGCCCGACGCTTGTTTTGTGGTGTCCACATCACCCTTGCGGTGGGCGCATTTTGCGTTGACGTCGAAGTCATCGACGCCCGGCTAGATTACAACATTCTATTGGGGCGAAGCTACACCTATGCTATGCCCTGTGTCCCATCCGCGGTCTTTCGCAAGATGTCTTTCCCCCATAATGGAAAGATGGTCACCACATTGACAGTTGACATATCATGACCAAAATCTGAGACCTCACAGACGACTATCTCTTCTGTATGACGACGAAGCAGACGTTGATTCCTTGACCGGTGTCTCCCCCAGGGTGTTTACAAAGATTCACTACTGCTTAGAACTTTCCCTACCCTTCCTCCTCCTCCCATCAACGATCCCGGCTCCTCAAATGTTTGCATGATGCAATCGTCTCGGGCTACCGTAAGCGGCACCTCGCTAGTCGGCAACCTCTCCCTCGCCCTCGCAACCGCTCCTAGCCATTCATCTCGGCCAGTAGGACCTCCTCCTTACACCGGCCCCTCCCCCTACGAGTGGTATCCACAGACCTCTTTATCCTCTAGGATCGGTTCCTCACGGCCTCAACCACCTCGAAGCGAGTCCCTCCTGGTCATTTCCCTGTGGCGGATCCCTTTCACTGGCTCCCCTCCGGAGTATATTCTTGTCCACCGTCATGGCCACCCTCTCTCTCCCCTAACTTGACCTTGGGCATCACCAGGTCTCGGTACCTTCGGTCTGACCGCCACCCTCCTGGTCACCCCCAAGCCCTATGGCTTTGACAGGTTCAGCACGGTCCCCCTAGCTTCCTTCGTTGCCCTCGGGTACCCCCATCACCTCCCGGGACCCTTCTCTTGTCGTGCGGCCCCCGGGAAGAAGGCAAAGCCCGCGGTGCCCAAAGACAAGACTACCACGATTGACCCGGCACCTCCCGCAACGCAAAGCCTTGCGCTTTATGTGATGTCACCGGTCATGCCACCCATGCTTGTCTGAGTTGCCGTGTTCGGCCCTTGGTTAAAGTCACATTCCCAGAGTCTGTGGTCCACGAAGCCCCATTCCTTCTCCGTCCGTAGCCAAGAACCCCAAGACTCTCCGCACCAACAAGCCCTGTGCTTTGTGCGGCGTTCATGGCCATTACTCCCACCATTGTCCTCACCTAACGCACTACGCGCCTCTTTGGAAATTGTCCAGGAAGTATGAGGTTGAACAAAATCAATCGCCTCTCCCTGTCCTCGCGCGATGCGCTTCGGTCAGCTTTCGAGGATCCCCCGCTCCCATCGACATTTCCCCCCACGATGTTCGGAAGTATTGAGTCTTCTTGCCATTCTTTACTTATCCTCCTACGCCAGAACCTCGGAGCCCGGCCATATTTGCATCCTCCCTGTTGTGTCCCTTGACCACCCTCTTCCTACCCATACGCGCGATCACTCCACCCATGTCTCTGGTGACCTCTGCAACGAGTCCTCACCATGCTTGAGATAGCCCTCATATACCCTCTCTACGTATGAGTCATGATCATCTTGCCCCTTGCACTCCCTCTGGGTGCCGTGATGACTTGCAGCCACTCCTTCATAGTCCTTCCCTTTCCTCCCTTCTGTTTGTTGTCTTGTCACACCAAGTACTGCCGGGACCCCCGTCCCACCCTTTATCGGTTACGCGATGGTGCAAGTCGCTACTCCGAGTCTAGCCTCGGCGGGTTGGGCCATTTTCACCCCCTTGCATGCCCTCGTTCTCTCTAACGGGGGGTATGCATTGATTCTGCCACCAACAATCGGGTCGAATATGATGCGGTACGTGGCCTTTTAGGCGATGCCCTCTTGCATCGCATCCTCCTGTCTGCACGTTCGTTTGGATTCACTGCTTCTTGTAATGCAACTAAATGGTGTTTATCGTGTGCATAACCATGCTATTTAGATGCTATTTACGAGTGAAAATCTTAATACGTGCGTTTGAAACCATAACTTTCAACCATGTACCTCGAGCAGAATCACTATGTAGATAGTATTACGAAACCATGTTCTAGATTGGCATTTATCACACACATTTCATACAAGACCATAACATTAAATAAACCATCAACAAACGACGCATATCCATAATATGTGTCGCAAAATATGTGTTTAGAGTCCATCTGCTACGATACATACGACATGCCTATAGCATGTTACAAACAACAACCCAAAGCTGGGGCACCATGCGCTACATACGTCATAGGGGCACCACATGCCCCACCCCTAATCACTATACGGAGGATCCAGGGCCAATGGCTACGCCTGAGCACAGCAGATCGGCGCATCGCACGGCGGGGCCATCGCCATGCGCGCGACACCCTCGCCCTCCCGGGGTACACCAACACATGGCTCTGTGAACTGGTCGTACGGTCACCGCACTGCCCGGCTCCCGGTATACGTTCAACAGCGGGTGCGCATCTGCGCCCGGATATCATCCGGCGGGGCAGCGCATCCCTCATTCTGCCTTGCTCACTTGATCACTGGCTCAGTGTGTGGGTCGTCCCATATGTCCAGGGCGGTTTCACGTGCTATATCTGCATACCAAAGTACATGAATCGGTACCTTGCATTTACTATTCAAAATACTTTAACATGCCCATACAAGAATAACCAATGCGACGCTCACTTACCATCGGGCCCCCAGAGACTCGGCCCAGGCGGAAGTGGCGGTCAGGATCTCCACGATAACTCATCCCACTATGGGGATAGTCGTACGTATTGCAAAGACATGCGATTCCCAATGGGCAAAAAAATCTGGTCGAAATACTCGCCCGACCGCCCCTCCTCCTCCTCTACACAGTAGCCATCCCCAACGGCGCATCCTGGGCTCTCTCGGGCCCCCATCTGGAAGCTGTACACGAGGCCTCAAGGTCGGGATCTTCTCAAAGAAGAAGGCGCACAACAAAGTCCCATATGCACAGTCATGGTTCACCTGCCGCCTGCATAGTGACAACTGTCGCTTTAGCGACACCAACAGCATTTGGGCCCACCCATAGTAGGTCCCACCCAATACACTTTCCACTATCATCATCTGCCCCCCAGTGATGTGATGGAACGCCTGGCTACCCAGGATTCGCAGCACAGCTGCGGCCACTGCACGGGTTTCTAGCCTCTCTAGATCCCCGATCGGTATTCGAGTCCCCTTGACTTGGAGACCCGGTCGACAATGGCATTCCACGAACTCCATGATATGCCGCCCCCGCGGCAGCACTGGCTGTGTGTTTCCCACCATCCCCAGTGGTGGGAGGCCGGTCAGAAAGTACACATCCTGGACCGTCAGTTCGATCCTGTGCCCCTGCACTACAAAGATCTCCTGATCTGGATCCCAATAACTAATAATCCGGGCCAGTAACGGTTCCCCTGCTCTCATCAATGGGTTCTCCAAAAACTTGAGAACCCCAAATCTGGCCAATACACGACGGACGCCCTGATCCGCCTGGATCTCTGTCCGAAGTGTCCCCAGATCTCTCTCTCTCCAGTTGACCCGTAACTCTTCCATACCTGCACAAACACATCATTTTTGTCAGCGTACAGATCGGGAAAACCATAACCAAACACCAAAACCCAACTTCCAGCCATAAAACAGCACCAAACCCCCTCATCTCCCAGGTCACAGTTTTCTGCCCTTTTCTGGACCAGGTCGCACTTTTTTCCCTGATACCTGCATCCTAGGTCACACTTTTTGCCCCAAAAAGTGCGACCCGGCTGTAGAGATGAAGGAGGGGCTGTTTCTGGGATTCTGGGCCCTAAACTGAAAATGTAATCCATCAAAATGCAAGAGAAAGGTTAGGCCTCTTACCTCCAACTGACGGATCTCGATTCCAACGGTCGGTTTGTCCGCTACGTTCGCCGCAAGATTTAGGGCCTTCTCTCCTCTCCACATTCACCACAGCAACAATAGCAAATGAATGATTTTGGAGGGCAAACTGCCTTATTAAAAGAGAACCCTTGTTTCTTCTTTCGACTGCTGCGACCACACCGTAGCCCCGTTCGACGAACCGTCAGCACCGCTGGAAAACTCTCACCGAGCTCTCAAATGGGTTTCTGTTAGTTTTTGGTGATTTGATACTTCACCCGGACACATTTTATCCAAGAAGGGTCACTTCACCGCTCCTTCAAATCGAATTTCCTCACTTACGACACTTGTACTTGGGGCACCATATTGCTCCCTTACTTGTCCATGTTCGTGTCGATTTTCGTCATGAGTTCCCATCTTGTACTCATGCTTCCATGGTCCCCCATTGGGGCCTTTACTGTGTGGTAGCACCCTCGAGTCGCCCTTGTTTAGAGCATCCAAGTTGAGTCATCAGTGCATTCATGGAGTCTATACCACGTCCCTTTACACCCCATTATAGCCCTCCATCCTTCATTGCTTGGTCTCTCTCTTGTGTCGCACATTATGACCTTCAGTCTCACTGTCCCCTATCCCTTATGATCTTGTGTCAGTCGCTGCCATGTCATCCATGCTCTTTATGCTCTAACAAGGGAAGCCGTCCATTCGCTACTCAGTCCTCCCCATTTCCACTATCTTCATTAGTGTCAGTCTGCCCGTCGCTCTACTATTTTCTCTCGTGCCTTAGATGAGGATCTCTCATTGCCTCACCTATGGCGGACCTCCTTCTGTCGACATCAACACATTCATTCCAGAAGCCAGGTCTAGAGGGCGATGTACCTTGGTTCCAGCTTCCACTCTTGTTCGGTGCCTCAGATCAGGCAAGGGGATATCTCATTTCCCTTTGACTTGATTGTTTCTCCAGCTCCTTTCAGCATGATCGAGATTCGTATACTTGACGGTCCAGTGACCCAGCAGCAGCTCTTGATGATTCCCGGGTGTGTGTGAGATGTCTCAACCCTCATGAGGGGGTGGCCCTGCAGGTAGCCCCCCACATGCCCGGATGACCTCTTCATTGCAGCCTTTCATGCCGCTCCAGATTTTGATGATGTTGGCCTTAGCCACTTGCAGCACCTCTATGATTTGCATGTATCAGTCAGATTTTGTGAGCCCTTCCCCATTTACAGGGGGCATTTGGGTTGTATTTATCTCATGTACTCAGATATTATTGTACTAGTCCTGGCTGTTATCCCAGGCACAACATGTATGTGAGATTCCTCATTGTATTTTTACCTGGCTCCTGCTTATGCCAGTTGTACTCTATGGTTCGGTCCCTTGTTTACTGGACACACTATTCTTTTGTACTTTGTCTCGGCGGGCATAGGTATGCCTCCCCCGCCGCCTTCAGCACAGGTACTCTCTCATAAAAAGAGACTTGTTGCACCTGCGAGTCTCGTCTCCTCAGGGTCTAGTTCTTCAGCACACTATCTACCTTGCATTTCTCTCTCTGACTTCCCTTTTGTTGTCCGGTGATTGAGTTCTTACAACGTACTTCGATCATACGATTTGCTCCTGACACTCGCACGCTAGGGGGCAATCTGTTACACCATTTTTTGGTCATCTAACCTATCATCATTAGATGGACCCAAGTACACCATGTAAGACCAATTTTACCCTAAGTAAAATTGCTTTCACTATGTAAAATAACTTAATAAACCACATTTATTAGGTTGTTTATGGTCTAAACAGGAAACCCCAAAGGAAATATTAAACAAACCTATATTTGTTTGATTTTCCTCATGGAATAATTAATTAAACCATAATTTAATTATTATTCCTAGTCATGTTTAACCCAAAAACAAAGAAATTAATGAGATAAACCCTTACTTATCTTATTATTTTCTAGGAATAATTATTTAAATCTTATTTAGATAATATTCCTTGTTAAATATGACCAAATCACCCACCATTAATCAAATAAATCATTATTTATTTGATTATTTCCCAACCACTTCCTTAAAAAGATAAATAAATCATTTATTTATTTATTTTTCACTAATCAAGGGATTTGACCCAAGTCAAACACCCTTTCCCTCCAACAAATAATAATAAAATATTCCATAAAGGTGGATCTATATTTGGTTAACATTATTTTAATCATGCACCAAGATCTAGAATGACCCAATATTTTGTTATAAATAGGAGGGTTCTTCCCCATCATTCCTCACCTTTTGTTGCCTATTAGATCACTCTGGATCTATACACTTGGTCTCATTTTTCATCATTTTCTCCCATTGAGCTTCATTTTTGCATTGGGTTTTCTACACCTACAAGAGAGAGAAAGCTTAGATCTGAAGTGCTGAGGACTACAAAGAACCCATCCCATTGAGGAGAGTTGGATACACCTTCTTGTTTTCCTCCCAGGTGCCCTGTAATATAAAAATTCATTCAAAAATCGTGTTCTTGTCTTGTCCGTTGGATGCATGGAGCAAACTCTTTACTTTACTGCTTAATGTCTTTCCATTTATAGATCTCGTGTTTTCACTTATTTTCTTTGCTCCAACTTTTAATCACGTATCCGAAGATATCAAGTGTACCACTTTTGATGTTAGGGCTATTAGTTATGCGTAGCTAAAGTGGTATTTTTTCGTACACTTCGAAAAAGGATTCATACTAACATATGTCCCACCATGATCACCATTATGTTAGTTGATGAGGTGGTGATGAATAATTAGATACTATTTAACAAGGGCTTCTGAATTTTCTAAGGATTTATAAGCTTGTTACTTACTCAGAAAGTCCCACCATGATTGCCATTATGTTAGGTCCTTGTAATTTGGCAGATTGGCAATGACCAAGAGAACAAGGGTAACATCAAACCAGTCTTTGGAGTCCTAAGACCTAGCCTTCCTAGACTCAGATAGGGCTCTCTATATAAACATGTAAACGATGTGATCTTGATTTTTTCAAGGGTTTTGATTTTAGGCTAGTTATTAGCTTTAGGGTTTGTTTGTTTGTTTGGTTGGGTAGGTGGTTTATCAAGCAGAATAAGTAGAGTGAGGGAAATTCAGACCATTGGGCTATGGATTCTACAAAGGTCTTGGAAAGTTTTAATAGTAGGACAAGTGTGTATCATAGGGAAAATATAAAAAATTTAAATAGATCTAAAGGCTTATGTGAATTAAGGTGAACAACAAATTGTGAACATAGTAGGTGCAGAAGGGCAGTTAAGAATCCTTCAACAAATAAATCAACAAGAATGGCCTTTATGTTTACTAAGAATCAAGAAATAATCAAAGACATGGCATACCAATAACTCTTTTGATCAAACCATAGTATGTAAGCATTAAGACAATGATCCAGTGAACTATAGAAGGAAAACAACTTGTAAATCTTCTAATGATTTCACTTTCAAGTTAAGAAAAAAATTAAGATATATAGAAGAGATCAAAGAAGAGGGAACTCCTAACTTCATCAATCGGGCTATTAAGACCTCCAAAGCAAATTTTTAAGATGAGCTATAGGGCATGGAAAATCATAAACCTCATTAGCTAAACTCAATCAGCAACACTTCAAAGTAAAGACCTTAAAAACAATGTTTAAGTCATAGAAAAGAGCAGGGCTAACCGTAAATCACTTTGAAATTTGCTTCATTGAATCATTTATAAGATAAACAAGCATAAGTGGGTCTAGAGAGCAACTAAGAATTCTCTAAACTGACCTAGCAGAAGAAAACATAGAAGCAGTGAAGGACAAACATAACTAAGGTGCCTCTAAACAACATTTATTAGCCTAAAACTTCTGTCCTACTGCAATAGAAAGATGAACAAAATGATAATAAAATAAAACATGAACTAAATAGGAATATATCACCATTTAACAATGCCCAGGGATCTTGCAAGCAAGCCTTCTCCAATGTCAAACAATCCAAGCCATTCACAAAAATTTGAGCCAATTTGTCTTCAATCTCCAAGTATATGTATTACTCTCAATAATTGTCTAAACAACATTTATAATGAAACCTCAATACTGTATTTAACAAGAAAGGAGGAATAAACCCTAATTAGGTCTTTAAAATCCTATTAATTAATCATAAATTTCACTTTTGTCCTTTGAGACCATGCAAGGCCCAAGGCACAAAATATCTAATGAAAAATATCTTCTCGACCATTTTTGGCAAAAAAATTGACGTTTAGGTTCCCAAAAACTTCTAAAATGTTTCCTAGCATACTTTTTTGACTTTTTTTTTCTAGGGCGCAGCACTGAGATTTAAGGGTGCAATTTCCTGGCCAAGGGCACAGCGCCTGCACAGGAAAATTGGGTCACCTTGGAGCTGAAGTTTGAAGGTCTTCTCGATGTCAGAATGGGCACTCTGATGGCTTGTTGGAAATCCTGTTGAGTCTACTTTCCAAAAATTCCCTTGGTTTTCTGATTAGGCTCCATTAAACTGTTCAGAAATAAAATCTCCAAAGGCTGCTAAAGGCGTAGCACCAACCCTGAAAACTGGGCAGAAAGGTGAAATTTCAGGTGTTTTTGACCCTTTTGGAGGACCAAATCAACTCTAAATGACCTGAAATTTTGTGAGAATTATGTACTTGAGCTAAGGATTCCAAAAATGTAAAATTTACCTCCTGAGGATGCCCTAAGTAAAATCGCAGCGCCAAGGGTGCTGCGCCCTTGGCAATTTGATTTCTAAATGCATAGTGCTTGGTCATGTTTTTCTGTAGGCCAAGGTCTCTTTGTGTCTTCTTTAGCTACTTATTTTTGTCCTTATAATACTCAATGCTATAATTTTCCATGCAAAGCTTTCTTTGTAGGTCTCTGATCTCAACATCCTTTCTTTGGAGCAATATGCTTGTAACCCTCTTCGCATCTTCATTTTCATTGTCAAGGTCAATAAATTCAATTTTTTGTTTAGTTCCATGCTTACCTTTCTTATATCCAACAGTGACCTTTTCCTTGCCTTTGTCAAGCTTCTTTTTTGATGTGGAAGGCATGTCCCCTTACCTTTTGGAGGTAGAAAACACATACCTTTATCCTCATTGGTATGTCAAAGGAAGAGGTGCAATATTGTTTACCTCAGTGCCATATGTCTTGTTTCTATCTTTGTGACGATCTTGGCTTGGCTCATTGACATCTTGGCTTACTTCTTCACTTATGTCCTTCATGCTGACATCATTGCCTTATTTATTATCTTCAACACTGCCATGAACCTCACTGTTATTTTCTTCACCGATGTCAGATTCTTCATTACCTTGATTGATAGGTGTTCCATCATTTGTTTCGTTAGCACAGTTTGCCTCTTTACTGACTTCTGCACTACCTTTGTCTATACTATGAGGCTTACTATATTTTTCACTGATTTCTATAGCATCATCATTTCCATTGTGAGACTCATTGTTTTTACTGTCCTCATGGCCATCATGACTATCATTGCCTCCCTCATTTCTGCTGCTTGCATTATTGCTGTGATTTTCACTGTTATCATCAACCTCTTCATTTTCTTCACTATCATCATCAGCTTCACTGACATTTTGGTCCTTGGTGTCACTGTTGTCATTAACATCATTATTTGTTTTTGCATCATTTCCCTTATCATCACTAGGATCCTCATTATTTTCACTATCATTATGGCTCTTAGTTTCACTGTCATGCTCTTTGTTGTGTTCCTCCTCACCATTGCTTGCCTCATCATTGCTAACATCCTCATTTTATTTTGTTTCCATGATTTTTTCACTCCCTTCATCATTTGTTTCTTCCATGCTAATATAATTTCCCTCTGCCTTTTCATTTTCTTCCTCTTTACTGCCCTCTTCTTCATCATTGCTTGATTTATCATTGCCCTCTCCTTCATTCTCATTTGAATGTTTATGATCACTTCCCTCATTGTCTGTTGCACTGGGAGAGGGTGATGAAGGAGGGTTGTATTGAGGTAAAGGCACATGTGTAGATGGTGAAACATGCTCATCAGGAGATGATGGAGGAGTAAGGACAGGAGGATGAGATTATGAGGGCAAATTTTGCAGATGATGGGGTTGTGGATTTGTGAAGACCTCATGGGCAATGAAAACCTCCCATGGGATACCTTTTTGCTCCAATTGATGCATCACAACCATCTTGATGAGAGAATGGTGAAAGAGGCTCTGAATTTTTTGTGAATGGTGTCTCTTTTTCACAATATAAGACATATTGCCAATACTCCTATCGAGACAGTAGGGAAAATGAAACATCTTAACCCTAGTAAAGTGCATGAGCAATCTTATGTGGTAGGAATAAATCCTGGAAACCTTCCCTCACATGTGAAGTATTTCATAATGACCCTCATCATGGGTGCATTCCTTTCAAGCAGATGTGAAAAGGGAAATATAGAGTTATTGTAGTCTTTGTATCTGGGCTTGAGGAATGGATCATAGTGGCTTATGTCTAAGCTGGCCTGTTTGAACCACTTTTCACCAACACTAGGTATTCCAGTTGCAATAGCAATGGAATTTGATGACAACTCAAAGTTTTCCCCTGATATATTAACTTGTTTCTCATGCAAGTTGAGGACAAACAACCTAGTGAGCTCAGGGTGACTTTGTACTTGTTTTACTCTTTCACAAAAATGAAAACACCCCACATTTTGGAAACATGTGACAGTCATAGGAGAGGCATTAAGCTCCATTATGTCTTGAGGTTCAAATATTTTAATCCTCCCTCCACTGTGTTGATGTCTCCTTGGCACCGGGCTTCCCTCACCACTGTTATTGTTACCCTACCTTGACATCTTGATCACTGTTGCTTTGTAAACCAAAACCCTAACTCTGCTTTGTGAAATTGATGGGAAAAAAGGGCAAGGGGGTGATGGTGACAAAGGTGGCTTTTATACAAATGAGGGATGAGTGAATGAGGGTGATGGTAAAACCTTAGATGAATGGAAAATATTTTAGCAATACAACCCTCTGTGTGTCTTCAATGTGCAGATGGAGGAAGGTCTTCAAACATTGGTGTTTAATTCATAAAAATTAGGTTTTCACCTTAGGGTTTTCAATTTCTCTTAGTTTCAAATCATCAAAAAGCTCTGGAGGAGAGGTAAGAAATCCACCTATCGATAAAAAATTCTTCATAAAACTTTTATGGCAGTATGGAGGTGGTTTTTAAGCAGACTTAAGTGTTTGCAGGTGCAGGAGGCGTCCCAAGTCAAACGCGTAGCGCTTGAACATGTAGGCGGGCAGCCTGAACCCGCAGTCGGGCAGCCTCAATGCGCAGCATATTCCGGACCAGTCGAGTCCCTTTGAGCTAGGCGCATAGTGCCTGAACACAAGTGGACAGTTGGGTGAGCAGAGGTGCAGCACTGAACGTGCAGCGGCATGGGCCTGTCGGGTGTGCCGGGTTAAACACACAGTGACTGCTGGTTTTCTGTGGCTGCTAGCCCTGTCGGGTCGGGCTAAACGGCCAAATGCGCATCACATGATTCTAGGTGCACAACGCAGAGTATTTTTACATGGGGAAATTCTCCAAGGGCGTAGCACCCGACTCTGAACACGCAGCGCTGGGTAGACTTGCCCAAACTCGACCAAAAACATAAAGTTCTTCTCCTGGATGCCTTTGATGGTTTTTTGCAAGTGAGGAAAGAGTTTTGAAGTGTTAGAAGGGTTTATATAGCCCTTGGAACTTTAATTTTTCACCATGAAACCCAATTTTCTATTTTTTGTCAAGACTTTGACACTTTCACTGATATTTTATTTAACCTTTTTGCTGCATGATGGCTTAAAACATTTAAATGGCCTTTTTCCCTTTGCTCTTTGAGGTGACAACTTTAAAAACTGTCCTCTGACATGCACTATGAATTCAAACTAATGCCCATTTACCTTCTTTGGTCACTGCTGATTTGTAAGAGCCCTTTCAAAATACTAACTTGGTTTTCTCTTGCTCCTTGGATCATGACAAAATTACCTTTGACAATGTTTTAGAGAGGGATGCACATAGTAGTATTTTCAAGGCTGTGTTTTTCAATATAATTTTTAACTTTTCATTCTCAAACTTTCTCACTAACAACCTTATAGTGTTTGTATATAGGTTGGCTGAAATGGTGAATTTGACTGCTTCTATAATGTTGGGCACTTGATGGGTTTGCTTTTGGCATCGTTGAGACTGAAACACAAGGGAAAACCTTCACAAAACTCTTTTGCCAATACCATGGGTTTTAAACAATGCCTTTCACCTCCTTGTTCTATAGATTTTGTTTGAGCCACATGATTGACTGTGCTTTGGCTTTTTTATGTCCTTCGACACTTTCACTCAGTAGGTGTCATGAAAACCTTGAAGTGACTCTTCCCCTCTGATCTTTGAAACATACTAAATTCACTTTAACACCTTAGGCGCTTACACAGTGGCAGTATCTTTAAAACTTATTTGTTCTTACCATGGAGCTCATACCATGTTTTTCTATCTTTTGACCACTAAGTTTAAATAACTGAAATGATGGCTTGAACCTCCTTTATGTGATTTTCTACATTGGATCCTTGCTTGGCACACTGCTGGCCCAATTAGGCTTAGAAACCCTAATTCTTCTTGAACACAAAATTCTCCCTATATCTTTGTTGTGCATGTCTTCATTGAGGATTAGTCCTCTTACCTTACCAATTCTTTGTTAATATTCACTTTAACACTCCTATAGAAATTTCAAAATGCACAGTTACCTTTTACAAAACTTGAACTTGCCAAGGTGGTCTTCTTAGAATATTTTCTGATCTTTCTTGAAAACCATTTGTTGATCTTATTCTTCATTTGAACCAGCTTCTAGCACAATAAAATCAGAGCTTAAAACACCAATGATGGCCCTACAACCTATGAAACCCTAATGAACTAATGGGAGGGTTCTTTGACTTGGCCTTTGACTAAAATCTAGTTTAACATGTTCAAGTGTAAAAGCAAAGTTTTTGACAACTTGATATATTGAAAAGCCAAAATCCAATGTACTTGATTTATCTAAAGAGCCTACAAAGATGGTTTTGAGACCATCAACACTTGAGGAATTTTGTGAACATGGAAAGGAATTGTTGTTTGGTAACCCTAGATGGGAAGCGGTGTGATGGGGCAAAGGAAAAACAGAGTGATAAGGTTATAGGTGGAAAATAGGAAATAGATGAGTGACACAAGCCCATGAGGGGTGTTTTAGGGGTGTTATGTTAACCATGGAATGGAAAAATAGTAGAATAGTGAAAAACTTGGTATAAGGATAATGAAGGCAGTGAAATTTCTAAAACTCACAATATTCAGGAATCTTGTTTTAAGAAATCTAGAACTGATATTTAGTCATCCAAAGATAGTAAAAATTATTGATGACTAACATAGCGAAGGAGTGTTGCCCCATCTTGTTGATGCAGTTAAGAAGCTTCAGGCGAAGATGCAAACCCCATGGCTGCTGTGACTCAGCTCGAGTCACAAGTTTGTGTTGGGGGCTTGTTGGAACAGTGTTCCCTAAGCTACGTTTTTTATATAATTTTGTAGTAATTGGTCTTGCATAGGGGTTTTGGGGAGGGTCAAAGCCCCCAATTTTTTGTAATGGGTTAAAGGGTAAACCTAGGGTCCGAAAACCACAGTTTGCAGACCATAGGGTAGCAGATGCTACGATGATATAAATAGATAGATAGTTGGGTCTAGTAGGTCACGAAGAAGTAATATTGATGCTACGTGTGAATTGTTAAGATCTGTTCTGGGTTGATTTGGGTAAGGAATCTTGCTGGCTGTGTGCGCGAACGACCGGCTGTGTAGATTAATCGTCTTGCGGAGAAGACCGATCTCTCTAGTACTAAAAGTAACTAGCAACAAACAGCCAATTATACTAATCTCTCTCTAAGCATACAAGATTCATAAAAATACTATATAGGTGTAAGGCCTACCTTATGTCCAGCGCTTGCTTGATCTCGTTGAAGTCCTTCCCATGCACTTGAAAGAACGTTCCTCGTGAATCTGCAGTCACAAACAAGAAAAAAGATTACATAGCACCTGTATAGACATTATTATAAACCATACTCATCATAATGATCAAGGAATTTATGAAATAAACCATAAATAGACAGTTTAATGAGAGAAATGAGTATATTTTTATTAACTTCAAATAAAAGAAAACCTTTACAACCTGTGCCTTGATGTCGTGCAGGTCCTCCCGGGGTCCGAAGCAGGAATCTCTTCTAATTTGACAAGCATTGCACTCTTTGAACCAAGACGAATAGAGGTAAGTGATTTAACCTCACAGAAATTCTTAGTTAACTGATTCTGAATCTCAACGGCATTTAACTTCAAATATCTTAAAGCTTGAACTCCCTTTGAGGCTACCCATGGCCTCTTTTTATAGTGGAAAAGAGGAGGTTTTCTGTTCCAAATATGAAGGGATAGAATCCTCCTTCAAAGGGATTAGCTCCTTACATCAAGGGGTTAGCTCCATCAAGTGAGGGATGCATGAACCTTCTCAAAGAGTATCCATTCCCGAAAATTACCATCTAGAATCTTCTAGAATTCATCTGAAATCCACTTTTTATCTTTACTTTCTCGCCTTTTTGAGTTTTACAGAGGTCCGCACCCATAACACAAAGAAAGTGCAGTATGGTTCAACAAGAGGGCTGAACTTTAGGTGCGGGACCGCAGGAAATGAATAGAGAAAGTGCGATACCAATGTTTAGGGGATTTTTAGGAACTTTTCTCTAATTTTGAAAGCTTGACATGAGGAGCTGATATGTTAGACTTGCAAAAGGAGGAAGTATGAGTAATAATGAGCTCATACTCATAGTAAAATGTCAGGATGACAATTTTTAGTGTAACAAATTGCCCCCTAAAGTGCAAAGTCTGGAATAGATGAAGCTGAAGTCTGTCATATATGAAGAGTGCAGTACTTTATCATTTCAAAGATCATCCTGTGGACACCCCAATCGGAACCTGTAAAAACATTCAATGCAAAATATATACATATATATGTCATCACTGAGGTAGGCATTCCCATACTCAGATTAAAACTAACTAGAAACTAACTCAAATCGTTCTGATACAGGAATGATTTTGAATACATCATAGTACAGATATATGTAGACACAGTATGGACGCAACCATCTATTTATAAATAGTCTACTGTATAGATGACAACAAAATTCATCGCAGCCTGGATGGTGGAAACTAGATCCAGGGTCTTGATTTCCACATCTCGAACTAGTACGATTCTATCCATGTGAATAAATGTGTTGAAGTTGAACATGGTAGAAACCACTTGATTACCAGTCAATGATGTGAACTGTTAACAAGTGTGAGAGAAACCACCAGTAATGTCAATGGCTCTCAAAGTACTCAGTACAATCCATGAAATGTGAATGAATGAGCTGAATTCGAACATGTCACGGAATCATTCAATCGAAGGTCAATGATGCAACCTGTCGTCGAAGGCGAGAAACCTGCCATTGAGGCATGCAGATTTCAAGGTACTGACGATTTCTGGATCAACTTCCTAGATAATGTGCTGATGTCGATAGAAAGCAATCTGTCGTAGGCAAGCCCACAACACGAAATCATAGATCAAGTTTTGAAAATATGTTGGCAAGGACTGACTCAGGGATGGTCAATGATGGATGACAGATATTTTGCAGATGAATGGTTTCATTTGAACTGTTCTCTTGGACACATAACGACACTGCAGATGGCTTGGTAACAATTGACCCAAAGCTAATACCCAGAAACCGGCTGAAGACTTTCAATGTGGTTTGATTAACTGTTAGGCAAAGGATTTCCCAACCCAGGTGAATGAAAGTGTCGTGTTCAAGAGTGGTTGACTGAATTTTCAAAAAATTTAAAATACAACAAACACGCCCATTTTTCTCTCTTTTTCCCCCACCATTTCTGGCAAGTACCTCTTTATTTTTAACAAGCTTGAGGAGGATAACATTTTCTTGGTTATAAGCTCATCCTTCGGATGAGTCCAACTTAGTTTAAAATTCGAACCCTAAGAAGGAGTGGTTCGTTCCTGTTGAAAATTAAATAGGTCCTTTACTGTTAAGTTTTAACGAGTCCAGTATAGGAGAAACTCGGTGTTTTTCAATTTTAGGGAGTCGGAAGAAAAAACTTAAGAAAACTCCATGGGTGTACTTTTTCGTAAATTTAGTCTCTCGAGCCCGAAAAAGGATAAAATAATGCGGGAGAGAACTCTATTGACCATATTTAGTCAACGTATACCTTTTTCGTAAATAGTCCATTTCAGTCCGTAAAAGGGGTAAACTTATACTGAAGGGATGACTGTTCATTTACTTTAACGAGTTCGAATAGTCAAGTACTCGGCAATATTTTCATATTTAGAGAGTCTGAAAAGGGCTTAAAAGAGGACTCCAAGGTTTCGCTTTTTCGTAAAATTTTTGAAAGAGTCCGAAAAAGTGATAAAAGTATGCTCTTTGTTAAAAAACGATCAGTTCACCTGAAAAATCCAGTTTCTGCACAAAAACTTGAAACACTACACATACCTGTTTTAAGATAAGTAAAAATGCTTTCAAAAATACCCTTTTTTAAAGTGAAAAATAAATAAATTAAAAATTCATCCATTCGAAAAAACTTATAAAAAGGACTTTTTCAACTTCATTTTTACCATTCAGTTTCAGAGTGAAAAGTAAAAAGATTTTGGGTAAGAAAGTTCCTGTGAAGATTCTGGAAAATTCGTCCATTGGAATCGAGAACCGTCAGTCCCAGGTAATCCACAACCTCTCTATCTTGTTTTTCATCCGTTTCAAATTTGTTTTTAGGCTTTAGTTTGAATTTTTGGGGCAAAAAATGGTTTGAAAATGCGCCCGCAGGGTCCGCAGGTGGGACACACGTTACCTGCGGACCCCGAATTTTTCCTATAAGGAAAAATTCGTGGGTTCCGCACCTGGCACACATCCCGTGTGTGGACCTACGATCTGTTTACAAAGAGTGGGTGCGGTACCCGCGCGGTTGGATTTAAAACATTGATTTCTCATTTGTTTGCCAAAAATTTTCAAATAAGATTATTCTAACTTGCCTTTTTCTGTATTGTAGGATTGACAAGATGTTGATCTGGCGAGAACGTGAGCATGAGGAAGTGGATGAAGCTGTAATACTTCATTTTCCCACACAACGGGCATTAAAAGCATGTGGCTTGTACAAATTTTGGGCCATCTTAGGCATGAGGGCACAAGTAGAACTCTTGACATGGTTGGTGAACAGATGGAATGTGGAGGACTAGTGCTTCTTTATTGGTGGCCACCGGCTCGAAATTGAGCTGGAGGATATATATTTCTTGACTGGTTTGTCCAAGAGGGGCGAACAAGTTTCTTTGTTTAGGACTAGGCCAGGTGGCCAGACTGTCGCTAGTCTTCAACTAGAATTCTACAATGATCAGGCAAATCCTCGAGACAAACGGATTGACATAAAACACATCATCCGTCCTGAATTGAAAGTTATTGCTTTTACTGTTACCAAACTGTGTGGGAGTCTTGCGCTTCATGTAGCTACTGGTTCCCAAATGCGTATTGCCATGGACTGTTTTCGCGGCACCATCTTTAACTGGTGTGAAGCTGTGTTGGCCAATGTAAAAGGCCAATTAACCAGAGCAAAAAATGGGAAACTGAATAACTTTGGATACGGATCCATTGTTGTTTCTTTTGCTCTGGAGAGGATCCCCATGTTATCTCCACAGAGTATTGTTGTTGATGCCGGTCGACCTCGAGAACCGAGAATGGTTCGTTGGTCCGCGTTGATGGCTCGTCATGCTATTGAGGGTACTGAGATTGTGCGATTTCCTCCTTCATATTTTCGTTGGCTGGATCGCCAACTTTTTGTGATAGAGGATTTTCCATACGCCGGGATAGATTTTCGCGGCGACCGAGAGATGGTTCTCCCAGCAGGGGAACAGTGGGATGAGTCAGGTATAATCATTTTTCAACGTTTGCTAAATTCTAATTTTTTTTTAATTTTTTTTTTTATCGTCTTTGAAAACTAATAACCAAAATTTTTTGAATACAGATGTGGGTCCACAACGACCAGCCCATCTCCAACCTTACGAGAGAAGACAACCAGTTGCGGCCGCACCAGCCCCAGTAGGCCAATCAGCGGAGATTTTGACTGATTTAGAGCATCATCTAGAGCGTTTGACTCTAGATATTCCAGAGACGAGCATAGATGACATTCTTCTCAGGTTGCAGAGATATGTGATTGGAGTTCCAGGACCTTTTAGGAGGTTCCTATGCAGGGTAGCCAGAGCAGTGGTTTCTTATCGTGATCACCATCAGTGATGGGATGATCGTGTAGACTCATATTTTTGACTTTTGTATTATCATTTTTACCGATCATAAGGTGTTTCCAACCTATGATCGAAGACGATGTATATTTTTTGAAAACACTCCTATACTATGATATATCACTATTTTGACGGCTATCTGTGTACATATGTGAATGTTATTTGTTTTACTGCTTTAGATTATTGCAAATGTCTATTTATCATACTAGAAGCAATTGAATCTGCTAATGTATTTAAATGTCTTGGAATATGTTGATATTCAATGTAATCAAACTCACGTTCCAAGAGACGAACTCTAAAAAATAACCGTAATAACACCGGATTTCTAATGGTATAAACCCTGTTAAGCTGTAATACAACAAGTTCAGAATCCAACCTTACAATCAAATTCCGAATTCCAAATGATATGGACTCAGATAATAACTCAATCACTGCACTATACTCGGCAATGTTATTTGTTGTTTGACCAAGGCTTACCCCATGCATGGATACTAACTCGTCAGAGGGTGAATAGATAGCCCAAGCTGCGGAAGAAATGTTCCGTGTACTACGACAAGCACCATCAGCAAAACCAATGTAGGTTTGAAGAGACGTCGACATCTGCAATATCAAGAGTAAAACTTAGATAAGCAGGAATAGTGACAAAAACACACTTCTAAACTAGGCACACTTTTCTAATCTAAAACACACCAGCAGTAAAGAAATCTAAACTAACAAAATCTCCACACCACATTAAGCATAATATCGCTTTAGATAAAGCCCATTTCTGGGTTTATCCAAAGGGACACCGTCAAAATATATCAACTCATAGGCCCCTTTTGCTAACTTTCGTTTAACAATATAAGGACCATGCCACATAGGCACAAATTTCCCAGCTCCTAGCTTGTCGTTAGCTTGATCATAAAGTAAAACTAGGTCTCCTTCTGAAAAAATTCGAGGGGTCACACTTCTATCATACTGAGCTTTTATCCTTTTAACATGAGCCTCGTTTGCTATTGCAGCATTTCGTCGATTCTCATCTAATTGGGCTAAGTACAAGAAACGTTTCTCTTCTTCAGACGTAGCTGGAAGTAATTCTACGGCTAATTTTAGTGACGGTATTTCGCATTCAATCGGCAACACAGCTTCCAAACCGTAAACCAGTTGAAAAGGAGTGAAACTCGTTGATGTTTTGACTGAGGTTCGATATGCCCAAAGCGCTGAAAATAACATGGAATGCCAATTCGTCTTGTGAATACCAATGATTCGTTTGATCATGGTGACTAAAAATTTGTTAATGGCTTCAACCAGACCATTGGCTTGCAGATAATACGGAGTGGAACTATCGTGGCGCAAGCCAAGTTGGTCTGTCAGTTCAGTCATCATGACATTCCGAAAATGACTTCCATGATCCGTAATAATAGCTTGGGGAACACTGAACCTAGCAATTATGTGATTAAATACGAATGTTGCAGCAGTCTTGCCGTCAGCCGAAAATGTAGGCATCGCCTCGACCCATTTTGTAAAATAATCTACTGCTAAGATAATATAGGCATGCCCCCCAGCCGAGTGAGGGTTACATGTAATAAAATCGATACCCCATTTCGCGAAAGGACCAACAGTAATTATAGGGTGAAGAGGAGCGGGTGGCGCGCGCATTTTTCGATCAAAAATTTGACAGTTGTGGCATTTCCGAACCGCATAAATGCAATCTTTGAACAACGTTGGCCAGAAATAACCTATACGCAATATCTTTTGGGCTGTGGCATACCCAGACATATGACTGCCACATGCTCCAGAATGGCAGTTTAACACCTTTTCAGCTTCTTCATGAGTTAGACAACTTCGGAAAACAAAATCCGCTCCACGACGATAAATTTTATCACCAGTGATATTATACTGTTGGGATTGGAAGCGTATTTTACGTCGCTGAGTTCGTGAGATGTCAGGCCAAAAATATTGGGTTTGGAGATAAACAGTAATATCTCCATACCATGGATCAAGTGTACTGATGAGAAACAAAGATTCGTCCGCAATGGACTCTTCTGCCATTGTTTCAGTATCAGTGGAGGGGAAATCACACATCAGTTCCGCAAATACCAAAGATTTCTTTGCCTTGGATTTTTCAAATTCCAAGTCAAATTCCTGCAGGATAACTATCCATTTGGAATATTTTCCCCCTAGCAATTGTTTGGTCAAAATATATATCATAGGGTTGCAATTAGAAATTACCGTGGTTTTACGTAACAAGATGTAATGTCTAAAACGTTGGACAGCTTGAACAGCTGCCAAGGCCAATTTCTCCACATGTGTGTATTTGATTTCAGTCGGATGCAGATTCCGACTAAGATAATAAATCACATGTTCATTGTGAGATTCATCTTCCTAAACTAGTACCATCCCAATGGTGGAATGAGAAGCAGCGAGGTACAAAATGTAATCTTGGTTGTAGTTGGGAGGATGCAATAACGGTGCATGGGTCAACGCGTGTTTAAGTGCATCAAAAGATCGATCAACGATCTCGTCCCAAAAGAACGGAATGTCCTGTTTCAACAACCGGGTAAAACCCTTTGTAAGCTCGGCATAGTTAGGAATAAATCTACGTAAAAAGTTTGCTTTCCCCTGCAAACTTTGGAGTTGGCGTAAAGTCAAAGGAGGAGGCAATTTAACAATGGCTTCGACCTTTGATGGATCGACGTGAATGCCTTCTTTCGAGACAACAAATCCCAGTAATTGACCCGATTCTACGCAGAAAACACATTTATGCGGATTCAGCCTTATCCGATAATGCCTACATCTCATAAAAATTGCTCGTAAATGAGTGGGATGATCGGCCCTACGTAATGAATGAGTAGGTAAATCATCGAGATATGGCTGGACAATGTGCTTAATGTCATGAAATGCATAAGACATAGCCCGTTGAAAAGTTGCTCCAGCGTTCTTTAGTCCAAAAGGTAGTTTACAATAAGCAAATGTTCCCCATGGACAAATAAAAGTTGTCTTGGGTTGATCTGCAGGAAGTATGTTTATTTGATTGTAGCCAGAAAAGCCATCCATGAAGGAAAACAATTCACTGCCAGCACAATCATCTATTATTTGATCGATATAGGGAGTTGGATAATTATCTTTTGGACACGCTCGATTAATATCCCTATAATCGATACATACTCTTATCGTTCCTTGTTTTTTAGTCACAGGAACAATATTCGATACCCAATCCGTTAAGGGAATTGGATAAATGAATCCTGCTCAAAGTAATTTTTCAACTTCTGTTTTTATAGCAGCAGCTTTTCTAGGATGAATTTGAGGTAATCGTTGACGAACAGGTTTAGCATCCGGGTAAGTCTTAATTTCATGAACGACGATCGATGGATCAATTCCTGGCATTTCTTCATAAGACCAGGCAAACACGTCACGGAATTCTTGAAATAGGGCTTTATAAGTCCGAATTTCTTCATCTGTACAACAAGCACCTATATGAATGTTTTCAATTATTCCTGGTTTTACTGAAATGTCAATTGGAACCGTTCTAGATATATTTTCCAAATTTAACTCAGAATCAAGATTTTGCAATGGATTCCGAGGTTCCTTGGCATATTGGCTATTCCCCAAAGGGAGTCGCCATTTTTTTGTGTAGATTAATCCGTCTTGCGGACAAGACCGATCTCTCTAGTACTAAAAGTAACTAGCAACAAACAGCCAATTATACTAATCTCTCTCTAAGCATACAAGATTCATAAAAATGCTATATAGGTGTAAGACCTACCTTATGTCCAGCGCTTGCTTGATCTCATTGAAGTCCTTCCCGTGCACTTGAAAGAACGTTCCTCGTGAATCTGCAGTCACAAACAAGCAAAAAGATTACATAGCACCTGTATAGACATTATTATAAATCATACTCATCATAATGATCAAGGAATTTATGAAATAAACCATGAATAGACAGTTTAATGAGAGAAATGAGTATATTTGTATTAACTTCAAATAAAGAAAACCTTTACAACCTGTGCCTTGATGTTGTGCAGGTCCTCCTGGGGTCCGAAGCAGGAATCTCTTCTAATTTGACAGGCATTGCACTCTTTGAACCAAGACAGATAGAGATGAGTGATTTAACCTCACAGAAAGTCTTAGTTAACTGAGTCTGAATCTCAACAGCATTTAACTTCAAATATCTTAAGCTTGAACTCCCTTTGAGGCTACCCAAGGCCTCTTTTTATAGTGGAAAAGAGGAGGTTTCTTGTTCCAAATATGAAGGGATAAAATCCTCCTTCAAAGGGATTAGCTCCTTACATCAAGGGGTTAGCTCCATCAAGTGAGGGATGCATGAACCTTCTCAAAGCGTATCCATTCCCGAAAATTCCCATCTAGAATCTTCTAGAATTCATCTGAAATCCACTTTTTATCTTTACTTTCTCGCCTTTTTGAGTTTTACAGGGGTCTGCACCCATAACACAAATAACGTGCGGTATGGTTCCGCAGGCAAGCTGAACTTTAGGTGCGGGACCGCAGGTAATGATCAGAGAAAGTGCGATACCAATGTTTAGGGGATTTTTAGGAACTTTTCTCTGATTTTGAAAGCTTGAAATGAGGAGCTGATATGTTAGACTTGCAAAAGGAGGAAGTATGAGTAATAATGAGCTCATACTTAAATACTACAGAAATGCTCTGTGGGATGACGTTGTTTAGTGTAACAAACTTGCTTGGGTTGTAATAGGGTTTTTGGATACTAATGAATGTGGAATATATTTGAAGTATCTTGTGATATATGGACTGATCGTGATTATTGCTAAAGTGCATCCGTGTTATTGATTTAAGCTGTGAACGTATCTGTGATCTATGAATTAGCTACGATTATAAAATTCTGTGATAGTAATTGCTGATGCACACATGGATGCGAATGTCTTGATCGGATTTGTTAATAATAGTAGCTCTGTTATGGTTACATGCTGATTATACTGTTAAAAGCCTGATAATAGACTCGTTCTATGTGAAACTGATAGTTGCAATGCTGATTTTCCTTAATTACCTACTCTCTCTCAAGGTGCAGAAACCTGGTTGCAACACCCTTACATACTACTTTAGGTGAGACCTTGGCCTACGAAAGTAGGTAATTTCCAAAATGGCTAGTAGTATAGGGGTTTGTTGGAAAACCTTAACCTGCAAACTTGGGCTAGGACCACTCAAGCCAATACAAACCAAACATCCCAACAAGAAGATGCTGATACTTTAGAAAGTCTTAAATTGAAGGACATGATTAAAGAACTAGAATAAAGAGTTATTAACAATCTCACACTAAATAGTGGGTCAAGTAAATTAGATATCAAACCCATTAAATAAGAAATGAAAAAAATGATAGAATTAGACCATGAGTGTAACAAAATGGCCTTGAACCTTATAATATTCTGTTTGAAAGAGGAGGTAGATGAGGATAATTTAGCTATAGCCCAGACATAATTACATAATAGATTACAAATTGAAACAACATGTCTCACAGAAGCAACAAGGTTAGGGAAATTAACTGAGTATAAAGGAAGGCTGATCTAGATAAAGGTTAGCTCTACCAACCATAGGTATGACATACTTAGTAAAAATTCAAGTCTAAAAGAAATGGGAATATTTATAAATGAAGATCGCATTCCAGAAGATCAAGTAGAATTAAGAAACAAGGTTCAAAAGGTAAAAGAAGCTAGGAAGGAAGGAAAATAGGAAATAATCAGAAATAGAAAAGGCATTATTCGAGATATAAACCAAAAAGATAGTAATCAAAAGAAATTCAACATGCTCTAGATTCTTTCCCAGAACTGTTGGGGCTTTCCATGGAACAAAGGCGCCAAGCTAAGTTGTATCTCGAATGAAGTTGATATTATATTTCTAGTTGAAACTTGGGAGCACGAAGAATCTAAGGTCCCTAAAATATATGGCTTTGTACTATGGTCTATTTGGAACAAGCAATCCTCCCGTAGAGGCATTGGGGGTATATCTTGTTACATTAGAAAGAACATCTCCCCCCATGCTAGGATTCACAAAAAAAACCCTTACAACCAATATATTTGGATAGAGATTACTGACATTAATGAAAAAAGAACCTACATAGAAATTTGTTATTTTTCCCCTATCAATTCTAACTTCTAAAAGAAAAAAAATTTAGATAAAAATGGTCCTTACAATGGTTTAGAGAATGATATTTCTAGCCTCAGGAATGAAGGTAATAAACTCTCAATGCGTGAATTTAATGCTCGAACTTCAAGCAACCAAGCTATTCTTCTAAGAAATTATTCCAACCCTAATCCTCTTTGGTTAGATGAAGACCTTACTCTGGCTAGACAATACAAAAGGAGCTCTGAAGATCTAGGTGGAAATTTGTTTGGGTTAGAGCTAGTCAAGTTCTGTAGTGCTAAAGATCTCATAATTTGCAACGGTCTAAAGAAGTGGCCCAATTATATCCAGATGACATGTATCCATGGACTTGGTAGCAGCGGGGTAGACTATGTTATTTTCGATATCCCTTTATAGAAAGAAATAATAAAATTTGACATCTTAAACAACCATGAGCATGACTTTGATAATAGACCTTTAATTATAACTCTCAATTATTTCATGCATAGAGATCCATAGAAGATAGTCCTTATAGCGAAAATAACTTAATCTTTGATAGAAAAAAAGATCTCTTTCTAAATGAATTAAAAATTAATTTGCTTCCTTTATCTAGTATAGACAACATAGAAGACCTCTATCATAATTTTAATACAACCCTCTCATATTCTATTAACAAGTTCGCAATTGAAGTTTCAAGTAATAAATGAAATAGAAATTAGTCAAGGAGTCTTCTCGAAACACAAAAATATTTTGCAAATATTTGGAGTGGGGCATTGACGTATTCATTGGATTGACTCAAAATTAGAGAGAGAAAATTTGGACAGGTTTGGACAAGCCTCGACGTTTAAAACACTTTATTAGTGGAAGATGAAGGGTGATTTTCTAGCATGTTAGGATTTTATTATGGCATTGGAGTATCCCGATTCAACAATGTAGCCTGGCATTGGATTATATTCTCTGCAATTTTTTTAGCATTGAATTTTTTAACACCCGCCTATATTATAAACACAGCGAAGGCTATATTCTCTGAATTATCTTGCATATTTGAATTAGGGCATGGTGAAGGCTACGTTATCTGTGGCTCGGTGATTTGAGACCATATCACATATATATAAACACTGCGAAGGCTATATTATCTGCAATCTCATAAACAAACAAAGGCTATATTCTCTAAATTATCTCGCATATCTGAATTAGGGCTCGGTGAAGGCTATATTCTCTACGATCTCATAAACACATGAAGGTTATATTCTCTGTGGCTCAGTGATATCAGACCATCTCGCATATATATAAACATTGCAAAGGCTATATTCTCTGGGATATCATAAACACACGAATGCTATATTCTCTGAATTATCTCGCATATCTAAATTAGGGCTCGGTGAAGGCTTTATTCTCTACGGTTCAGTGATCTCAGACCATATCACATATATATAAACACTGCGAATGCTATATTCTCTGAATTAGGTATATTGCAGTTAGGGAGATATCCAAGTTGGTTGATTGGATGGTGGCTCCTTGTTTCTGTAGCTAGAAGGCGATATGAAATGGTTATATCAGGTGCACACATTCCTTATATTTTTTCTAATACATATCACTACTCATATTTTAGTTCACAAGTATGAATTATTCATCGCATCTACCAAATATTGTCAAAGGTAGACCTAGCACAGTTACTCTATAGGGCCTTTATGAGTATATAGAGCCTTTATAGAAACATAGAGAAGAAAGGGAAGTCAAGCTACAAACAGAGTTAGAAGCCATGTTGGAAAATAAATTTACATCTCTTGAAGGCAAGATAAAAAAAAAAATAGAAAATAAAATAAATCTATTGGAGAATAAAATGGAGACAATGGAGATTAGATTACATGTAATAGAAAAACAAGGCCAAGATACGAAGCAAACATCTCAACAAGGAGATTTTGATACTTTAGAAAGTCTTAGAATGAAGGACATGATTAAAGAACTAGAAGAAAAAGTTAATAACAATGTCACCCTAAATAGTGGGGCAGGTAAATTAGATATCAAACCCATTAAAGAAGAAATGAAGAAATTGATATAATTAGACTATCAGCATAACAAAATGGCCTTGAACCTTATAATATTATGTTTGAAAGAGGAGGTAGATGAGGATACTTTAGCCATAGCCTAGATAGAATTCCATAATAGATTACAAATTGAAACAACGTGTCTCACAAAAGCGACAAGGTTGGGGAAATTAATTGAGAATAAAGGAAGGTTGATCTCGATAAAGGTTAGCTCTACTAACCATAGGTATGACATAATTAGTAAAACATAAAGTCTAAAAGGAACATTAATATTTATAAATGAATATCTCACTCCAAAAGATCAAGAAGAATTAAGAAAGGAGGCTCAAAAGGTAAAAGAAGCTAGGAAGGAAGGAAAATGGGCAATAATCAGAAATAGAAAAGCCGTTATTCGAGATAGAAATAAAAAATATAGTAATAAATAGCAATTCAATGTGCTCCGAATTCTTTCTTGGAATTGCTGGGGCTTTCCATGCAACAAAGGCCCCATGATAAGTTGGATCTTGAATGAAGTTGATATTATATTGCTAGTCGAAACTTGGGAGAACGAAGAATCTAAGGTCCCTAACATAGATGGCTTTGTACTATGGTCTATCTGAACAAGCGATCCTCCCGTAGAGGCATTGTGGGTATAGCTTGTTATATTATTAAGAACATCTCCCTCCATGCTAGGATTTACAAAAACGGCCCTTACAGCCAATATATTTGGATAGATATTACTGACATTAATGATTAAAAAACCTACATAGAAATCTGTTATTTTTCCCCTATCAATTCTAACTTATATAAGAAAAACAATTTAGATAAATTGGTCCTTACAATGGTTTAGAGAATGATATTTCTAGCCTAAGGAATGAAGGTAATATCATCTTAATGGGCGACTTTAATGCTCGAACTTCAAGAAACCAATCTATTCTTCTAAGAAATTATTCCAATCCTAATCCTCTTTGGTTAGATGAAGACCTTACTCTGGCTAGCCAATAAAAAAGGAGCTCTGAAGATCTAGGGGAAATTTTTTTTAGGTCGGAGCTAGTCAAGCTCTTTAGTGCTCAAGATCTCATAATTTGCAACAGGATAAAGAAGTGGCCTAATTATAGCTATATGACATGTATCCACGGGCTTGGTAGCAGCGTGGTAGACTATGTTATTTTCGACATCCCTTTGTACAACAGAATAATAAATTTTGACATCTTAAACGATCACAGGCCTGTCTCTGATCATAGACCTTTAATTGTAACTCTCAATTTTTTCATGCATAGAGATCCCATAGAAGATAATCCTTATAGCCAAAAGAACTTAATCTTTGATAGAAATAAAAAATATCTCTTTATAAATGAATTAAAAATTGATTTGCTTCCTTTATCTAGTATAGAAAACATAGAAGACCTCTATCATAATTTTACTACAACCCTCTCATATTCTATTAACAAGTTCTCAATTTAAGTTTCAAGTGCAAGGAGAGAAATTAAGGAAGTTGCTGATGAATCTCTTAAAATTGGCAAGATAAAAATATACAAAGCCCTAAATAAAAGGAAAAAAAGGTAGTATATTCATAAAAGACAAGAAAATCTCTTACACCTCTCTATGGTAGCTCCTAAGAAATTCTAGAGGTAGATTCTAACTAGAAAAGCTAAAGATAATAATAGAATTTCTTTACACAAATGGAATTCCTATCTTAAAAAGCTTTATGAATCTCCAAATGTCATAGGTAACTTTGAAGCCATGCTCACAATGGAAGAATTTTTCTCATTAGAAGACATAGATTTTGGGTTTAAGCACCTGGAAAATGGAAAAGCTAAGGACGTTGAAGGTTACCAGGCAGAAATCTTAAAAATTCGAGGTCTTGTCCTCATCCCTCACATCCACAAGCTTTTAAATCGAGTAGTCAAGCAAGGGTTCCCTAAACCATGGACTCCAAGCCTCATTATTCCTATTTTTAAAAGTGGGGATACAAATAACCCCTCTAATTATTAGAAAATTATTATTAGCCCTCTCTTAGCCAAGTTATATGGTATTATTTTGGAAAAGAAAATGAGCATATGGGTTGAAAGTGAAGGTAAGCAGGCTAAAGGCTAAGTGGGTTTTAGAAGGTAACACTCAACAAAAGACCACCTCCTTAAGCTTAGGATCATTGTGGAGGAGTGTCATAATGATAAATCCAATCTCTTTTGTTGCTTTTTGGACTCTAGAAAGGTTTTCGATACGATACCTAGAAACAACCTATGTAATAGATTAGAAGAGCTAGAGGTTCCTTTCGAGTTGAGAGCTGTCACTATAAGGTTATGCGAGAATCTAATTGCCAAGTTAAATAGAAATGAGGGGTGGTAGAAAGATATTAAGTGTAATATATAGGTTAAACAAGGTTTCCCCCTCTCCCCTATCCTATTTGGCATTTACATCGACAAGAAAGAAGGTTGTTTAGAGGAAGCAGGTTGTGCTGGCATGACCTTAGCTAGAATAGTCATCATCCTTCTTCTCTATGCTGATGATATTGTTCTTCTGGCAACGTTCCCTTCTGATCTTGATAAGCAACTTAGACTTCTTAGGGATTTCTTCTCTACCATGTGTATGACTATTAACACTGACAAAACAAAAGTTATGATTATCAAATCCAAGAAGGACACTTACACTAATTTTGTGTATGATAATAGTAACTTGGAGGAAGTTTCTTCTTACAAGTACCTATGAATTGATATTCATCACAAGCTCAATTGGAACTATAACATTGGGAAAAGGATTAATGGAGGGTGGAAAGCTTATTTTGGTCTTGAAAATAATTGTAAAACAACAAACCTTGTGATGTGGGATAGAAAGAAGCTCCTCTTTGAAGCTTTAGTCACTCGTGTTATCTTGTATGGATGTGAGGTTTGGGGTTGCAATATCTCTAGAGAATACCAGAGAAAGATTGAGAAAATCCAGAAGCATTTTATAACACATAACATCAAAATTAAAAGAAATACACCCTATCCTATTCTCCTTATAGAAGTGGGTCTTTCCCTTATCAAGAGCCTAGCTATGACTAGGATTCTATTGTACAAGCACAAAATCAATAACATGGGAGACCATAGACTTCCTAAGCTAGCTTTAAATTCCATCCAAAACCACCTAAGGCTCAAACGAGGTTGGTATAAAGATACTAGGGCCTTGTTAAACCATTGGGAGATCCAAAAAAAATTTGCACTGAAAAATATGAATAACATTAAAAATATTGTTACTGCTAAGTTTAAAGAGAAAATGCGATATGAGAAATATTTAGAGGCTAAAATAAAATTAAGATATTATAAGGAGGTCATCAACCCTACTATAGAAGATCAAAAGTATCTCTCTGTTTTAACTATATTGAAGAATTTTTTTATATAGCCAAGATTAGAATGAAATCTCATGAGCTCCATACTGAAACATGTCATTGGGCTGTTCCTAAAACACCATGGGTGGAAAGGATCTTCAATCTGTGCGAGAATATGAACATTGAGGATGAAAATCACTTCCTCGTAGAGTGCCCTGCGTACACCCACATTAGATCTCAATTTCATAATCTTTGTTGCAATACCGACCTTCCTAACCTTTTAACATGTCAAAATTATAGTGAGCTCAAGACACTTCTCTCCAAGCTCTTTGAACATAGCAGTACAATTTTAAAACAAACTAAATAATTCGTTTCTTTAGGTCTGGTAAACCAAATTCTGGTCTCAGTAGACGTTAACCACCATCACCATATATATATATATATGAAAAAAAATATAAAAAAAATAACAATATACCAAAAAAACAAATCTCATGACATCGTCCCAATTCCATGACATCGTCGCAATTCCATCACCCCGAAGATTCAATATTTTTAATATGTCATGACCTCTAAAAATTGACTAGGTCCAAGATGACATAGTGGGAGGAGCCATATCAACTAAATAATAGTAGGAAGCTTTTATTATAATGGGTGAACTAGAAAGATTTGGAACAATAAAAGGCCCACATTCCACTATGCGCCTAGACTCACTCCATTCTCCGTCCTTCCATACAATCACTATTCTCCACCAACAATCCATAACTCTTTATGTGACTTTAACCTTATGTATTTTTTTAAACTTTAATTTTTTTAATTTTTTTTTAATTTTATAAATTTAGTTTATTTAAAATGTTTTTATTTATAATTTATAATTTAATTTTATAGATTATGTATTTTGGTTTTATTTAAATATTTTAAATTTTATTAAAAAAATAAAAAAACTTTATTGAAATAGAACTTTAATAAAATTGTCTTGATTTTTTGCTAACCCTGTGTATTTTTCAACATGTTGTTAATTTTGATAACTCACTTTTGATTAGACATATATTTTGTTCTGCTCAACCAAATGAGGCCAATAATGGCTCGTTAAAAAGAAAAATTCCATAGAGAACAATATGGAAATATTAAATAAAAAAATATAGAGATTTACTATGCCTAAATATTATCAGAAATTAAGGCTACAAAATTGTACAAGAAAATGAATTTGGGAATTTGTTTTGGAAAATTTTAGTTTTCCTAAAAATGACTTGCTGCAAATTTGCTTTGATTTTCAATTTTGACCATAGATTATCTCCACAAGATGCAATGTGAAGCACAAACTTGGTTTTATATATTTATCAAATTAGTTTTGGATTCATTAATTTGTTTTCATAATTTTAGAAATCTAAATTTTCCTCTTGATTTTAATTGGTTTTAATTTGATTTTTTGCAGGAAATTTGTTGAAGGAAATGATTCTAAGGAATTGGAGAAATGAAATGGGAACAACAACGAAGAAAATGGAGAACTTGCAACTCCAAAATTGGTGGATCTAAATTGCATTCAACAACTCTCCTCTTTGGAATTTCATTTTTGTAAATTATAAATTAGATTTTAGGAGAAGGAGAAACGATTCATCTTTTCTGCAAAAAGACGACTCTTCATACTTTCGTAAGACGATTTTTGCTGTAGTTGCAAAGGAATACTCAAATCTGAGTTATGGGGGTTTTCCTGTCAAGATCTAATCTATGTTAGAGAAGGAGGTCTAACACTTTTAAAAATATTTTCTTTGCTAGCAGAGCTTAAGGTCTTGGGAGGATTGTTGGGGATTCACTTTAAAACAAAGCAGGACATCTAGGTTTATTTGATGTAATTTCAAATACTTTTCTTTTCTAATACAAATCATATTCTTTTAATGACATATTTGTGCCAACTATTCCATGTTTTACACTTATGTTAAATATGAAAATTGTTGGTTGTTGGATCAACTATATGATCTAATGATTGCATATATATGATACTTATTTAATTTTCTTAATATGCTCTTACATTCAATCAAATTTTTGAGTAACTATTTACACATAAGTTTTTCATCTTAAATGATTTAATTGTCATTGCATTGTGTGAACTATTTCTACATTTTAATGGCTTATATTTCTTTATTTTAAATATTTAAAAAAAAGCATGTATTGCACTTATACTATCAATTGTTAGAACTTATTCAACAACTGAATATTCATCATTAAAATCATGCTAAATCCCCATGTTATTTGAATTCTTGCACTTGTTATTTGGAAGCTATCTCTGAAGTATCGAGTTATATTAGTTTCGTTTAATTTTATGTATTTTATTTACATCTAGATTCCGAGCTAGATTATTTAATTGCTTTCTTAGAAGTCTCCTTACATAGAAGAAAACCCTAGTGTGGTTTGGCTGAGCCATTCTTTCAGCCTCAGGTTTGAGTTCTTGCAAGAGCTCTATAAGAGGGTATATATGATATTTCTCTTTCTATTAATAAGTAATTATAGACATCATAATTCAAATAGGAGAGCGAAGGGGTAACTAGGCCCAATATAACAAGTCAGAACCACTATACCAAAAAGAAAAGAGTTTGATTTGGGTCTCTGACCGAAATGTCTTCCTAATGTTGATGAGGTCATTTTTGGCCATTAACATTTTCCCACTAGAAGGCGGGCCATTGCTGAGTAGTCATTTTTGAAATATTGTTAAAGTTTTATCTATTTACAATGCTTCTTTCTAAACTTCTTATCTGGATTTTCTTCACTGGACTTCCACCTGTCACCACTCCAATAAAGATAATACAAATTGTGTCAAAAAAAAAATTTAATGGTAAGAAGAATGTTTCTACTTTTGATCATGTTCAATTTATTCTAAATTGTAATAATTATGATATTAATAAAGGTGTAATGTGCAGGATGTTCACTCTTAGCTTGACAGGCAAGACCAAAGACTGGTGTAGATCATTTCCATTTTCCTTTACACACGCTTGGGACAAATCACAAAAGAAATATTCATGATTTTTAGGATTACAATTATGAACATGTTTGTGATCAATTTGAAACACTTTGTATATTTGAAGGTGAATCTTTGGATGATTTATTTATTAGATTTAAATCAATTTGTTTACAGTTTTCATCTAAATATTTTCCTTCATAATTTCAATAAATAGGATGGTTTAAACATTTAGCTTATATTCCTTGTATTTCTAAAAATTATGAGGAACCAAAATATGTAACATTTTCAAGCTTATTCATTACTGTTGATGAATAAATTGCCCAAAATGGCAATACTATTCTGCTTCAAACAAGAAATGTAGAAATTGCTAATTATCCTTCTTAGGAAAGAACAAGCTCATCCAACATAAACAATGTTGATCCTGACAATGCTTTAAATCATGCTGCTATTTTTAAATCAATTGCTCAAAATCAAAATGAAACCATTGTTCATAACAAAGAAGAAAATTAGTAAGTAAATCAACAAGCAACAATGCAAATTCAAAATTCCAACAATGTGCAATTTGCTGCAAATACTTTTGAATTTTCTGATACTAAAAATCATGATCAACTGCAGAGTTTGGAGTAGCCAAGAATTAATCTTCAAGAAAATATGATTAACCAAATAAATGATCATGAATGTGAAATTTGCATGGTGGAAAAAGAACAAGAATCTACAAGCAAGGAAATTTTTAGGTTCATTTGATCAAATAATCACTTTTTCCTTTATCCTAATCTTTTTGCTAATGGTAATTCATTTGATTTTGATTAAATAGTTGCTATTGTTGGAAATATTGTCATTGATGAAAAAGAAGCAGAAAGGAGCATCGCCATAATTATCATTAAGGAAAAAGGAGCAAATTAGGTTCAGATGAAGTATAAAGGAGAAATAAGGAAAAGAAGGAAAATGTGCAGTGAAGAAGCATAAAAGAGAGGCAGAGGAGCAGAAAAGAGTAAAAGAGAGGCAGAGGAGAAGCATTAGAGGCAAACGAGCAAAGGAAGCAAAGGCAACAAAGGAGCAAAGGCATCAAAGGCAGTAAAGGCAGCAAAGGCAGCAAGTTTGGGTCAAGTTGTGAACGTGCTGGGCAGAGTCGTGAACATTTTGGGTTGATTCGTGCACGAGTGGGCAGAGATCGTGAAGGAATGAACACATTCAACTAGTGGAGAAAGTCGTGAACGCGCAGGAAAAGTCAGGCTAGTTTACATTCAGAACAGTTATGGAAGAGATATCACAAATCACAGCAGAAGGAGTATCGCAAAACATTGGAGATAGAGAAATTGTGCAACGTGAAGTGCGAGATTGTGACATGGCTAGATGACATGGCCCCGACCCCACATATCTCAATAAAAGTTTGATGACGTGGCATGATGACGTGGCAGTGACATGGCACCCCTGGTGGAACCCGAACCCTTTATCACATACCGCATGTCGTAAAGCTCAGAAGGGATAATGCTTATGTAGCACGACGAAATTCCAAAATACGAAGAGTGATGAGAGCCCGAATGTGATAAGATTCAAAGCTAAAATCTAAAGGATTTAAATTCCGGCTGTGGGACCCAATCACATATCACACATCGCAAGCTCAGAAAGGATAGCACCCATGAACCACAGTGAAAGGACGACTTTCCAAAGTGCGATAAAAGGAGCTGGAGGTGATGAAGTTCCAAAGCTAAAGACCAAAGCATTTCAAATCTAGATGTAAGGCATTTTGTTAAGAAATCACATCAGAGGTGGAACAGGTGAATATAACGTAGAAGTACCAAGGAATCTAGAAATGTGATAAAGGGACTGATTGGGATGCAACCCAGAGCTATTATTTAATAGATTTAAAGTTCGGGTGTATGTAGTTTTCCTTTGTTAAATCACATAAGAGAAGAGAAGAGGTTTATAATGTAGAACCATTAGATCATCGAAATGCGATAAAGGGACCAGATGCGAGGCTGTTCAAAGGCTAATTGGAATTTATTTAAGGTCTAGGGTTCTTTTTAGTTACACTATTTTATGAAGAAAATTGAACACAGGTAGTAGACTCGATTTAGACACGACACTCATGTAGAACATGTAGTATTCCAAATTAGGAACAACTACACTATTGGGAATATCTCAAGATATTACCAAAGTGGAGATCAACAATACATAGACATGAGCTGGAAAATAGTAGTGAATGCATTAATACAAGAATGCCGGAAGATCTACATAACCCTTACATTAGATTATAGCAGAAACAATGTATACAATATCTTGAGGAAATGATCTCTCAAGCTAGGCAATGCAGCCTCAATAAAACATATACATGGCCAATGGAGAAATACTGCTACATGAAAGAAGCCCTGGCTATGACAGCGTAGTATACAAAGGAGGACTACTGAAAAATAGTGTAAATACACAAATATGGCAATATACATCTCAAATAAAATAGGGGAAGCAAGATCTAAACTCCTGGAAACAACAATACACAATCCTTAGAAGGATTGGCTGAAATACATACAAAATGGAAAATCTGCAGAAATGCCAGAGTTGCTGGGTCGCAGCCGCAACTCAGAAAATAAATATGGATGAAGATATTTGATGATGCTACAAATTATGTCTGAATCTCATCCAAAGGATCTCTCAAGTGAAAGGCTGATCCAATCCCTGAAGATCTCACCCTCCAAAATAGTGGAGCAAGTCCCCACTACAATTGCACTCAGAAATAACGCAGTCTAGAGAAGTGGCTACAATGTTGGTGAAGGGAAGTACTTGGCCTGATGCCAATGATCTACAATAAGCTTCATAATATCCCTCACTAACCTCCCAAAGGAATAGAAGCTCCCTCCTCTTAAATATGAGCCAAGGAGATGGTGTTGTGGAGTCCCCCACTGCAACACCCTGCAACACAACTCAACTCTAAATAGAAATTGCGTTGTGGCTGAAGGAGGATGCTTTGGCCTTGAGCCAAGAAATGTGGATAATGAAGAACAATCCCTAAAGAGGCCTCTCAAGAACGAGAAGAAATCATAAATAGGAATTCCCCGACAATTCTTGTTAAACAACAAAAGAATGCACAATGTTTGCATAGACAATGAAATCAATAATCCAATTCATGAATAACAATGGCTGCCTTGCCCTCATTTTAAACAAGTGAAAGCTCTCTCTCCATGGGTCCCACTCATTAGGGTTTCCTCCACCAAATATCCTCTTCCTCATTCACACTGCATTGTCTTCTAAAGTGATTCACTCCTCCTATGGCAGTGCTGTTAACTTGGTTAAACCTGACCTTGTCTTCATGCATTTTCCCCTTTTCACACTTGAGGGTGAAAAATAAGGCTACTATGATGATCCCTTTCACATTATGAGGGATTTTATTCATGTATTCAATAAGAATGGGTTCCCTTACCCATTTATTAAGCTGCTAGGTGATAAAAACAAAATTTTAATATTCCATTTAGCTATGTGCTAAAATGGGAATATTACAGTCCTCCCCTCCCAAATGTTGCTTGTCCTCAAGCAACTGCAAGGATAAAACTGAAGAATCTCCACCCAAGGCATGGAGTCTGAAATATCTTGAGGAAAATCTTCCCCATGTGGATCCTCCATCCCCCAAGCAATCATCCATACAAAATGAGTTACCTCCCAACATGGCAACTCTTGAAAATAATCTTCCACCTTCGACTCCTGCAATATAGGTGGGCTGAAAATCTGATCTTGGTAGAAAAAATAGACTACCCCACACTGTCCTCCTCTCCACTTAAGATAAGTGTAGAGTATATGATGATCTTGGGCTGCAATAATGTTTCCCTCAAGTGGCAAGATGAAGACTAGACCTCCAAGGATCTCTTCTCCAATGTTATGAAACATGCTGTCCCAAATCATCTCATATGTGATGAGTTGGAAGTCACCATCATATGGCATCCACTCAATCATATGGCTCACCTCAAATGGAAACAAATTTTTGGCTGTAGTGGCCACATGTCCTCTCATGCTCCCATTATAACATGCAATGCAAATAATGTGGGAGATTTCTCCCCCAAGGGACACATCCAACCAATGTGCCATTCCCCCAATCATGTTCTCAAAAAACATAAAGAAAAAAACAACATAATGAACCATAATGAGAACCATACTTGCTGTCATGTGTGGCAAGGGAGAAGGACAATGGACCCTCAATTGTAACCAATGCAGTTTGACCCTCAACTGTAAAAGAGTGTGACAAAAGTGTGGCTTCTCAACCACTTGTTTGCTGTCCTACTCTCTCAAATGTATGGAGAAAGTGAATGATGTATGGTGCAAGGTGAGTATGTCCTCCAAAATAAATTTCCTCACAAAGTCCTCCTAGGGAGTGGTCACCAATGGTGCTCATGGCCTCAAGTATACCATGGGGTCTAGAGAAAAGAATGCTCCTCCTTGGAGCAACATCCTGTGAAAATATGGTTAAGGGATGAATATACAAATCATTATGCAAATAAACAATACCCTCACCATAATTTTGCTCATGCAAATGGAGTGGCTCAAAAATGAGTCTCCTCTCATCTTCACATGATCTATGCATCTCCTCATATGTTGATATGTCAATATCATGCAAGCCAGATGATCCTAGGAATACTCCACCAATAAACCGAAGCTCCAACAAGGATCTATCCTCCATAGTGAAAACGCTGATGATTCCTCATGAAGGATATCTGTCACATGGTCATCTTCTTCTTTGAAATCTCCCATGCCAAAGATGCAAGTTGGAAGTCTGGTATCCTTCCCCTGTTGCTTTTGCCACAACGTAGAATCTAAAATGAGAGTGGGTGAAAATGATGCTGAGAGAATTGATCTCTCCTCCTTGAGTTTACCCAAGATTCTCAACGCTGTGAAGTTATCTCCCAAGGTCTTCACTCCTCTGAAAAACACTAAGTGGTGCCTCAACTGGTGAAGCATCCATCCTCCTCTACTGATCCAATGGTCTCCCTGACAAAATTTCTCCATGCAATGAGACATCATCATCAAGTGATGACTACATTTATGAATGAACAAATATGTCCATGCTTCCACTGTGCAATCCAATCACCTTCTTAGGTGCATCAACCTCCAAAAATGAATATGGATGTGTACTCATCATCTCATGATGTTGGGTCTTCTCCCTACCTTCTCCTTGTGTCTCCATGGTTCCACACCTCTGTCTCCATGGTTCCACACCTCCTCAACAATGGCACATGAATTTTGCCTTGATCTACATACATGAGATCCTGGGAACTTCCTTGAAAAGATGCAAGAATCCCTCTAGTTGGAGCGAGAGCTCCTCCTTCCTCTGCATGAGGCACTATATAATCTCTAGATGGCAGAGCGTTGTTGCCCTCAGTATGAATGGGCAACCCTCCAACATTGTTGCTACAAATATGGAATCTCTCCCAAGGTGGAAGTAATTCCTGATCATCAAAGGTTAAGGAGTATCCCCTTTGCACCACGATAGTGCCATCTCCTACTCCTGCAACATCATACAAGAAATGAGAGCAAATCTACCCTTGCTCTCCAAATAATGACCCCAACAACAAATGTTTTTGCTACTTCCTCATGCTCTCATCATTCGAGATATGTGATGAAGACATAGTGGATGACCTGAATGTTACATAATTACTATGCACCCATACTCTTTGCTGCTCCATGATGCCAGCATCCTGCCACATCTTCTCCATCCTCATACCCTTGGAAAGAGTGTATACCAAGTGATGGCCAAACTCCTTCAAGAGTAACCAGCACAGCCAAGCCTCCTGCTGCCCGGTATCATAAATATGCAAGTAGCTTACCAGCTTCTTTCTCACCATCCACACCCACTCAACTAATTGTGGATTTCTCCTTCCACTCTTCATCCTGGTACTCCTCCCATGATGGCTACCATCATCCCAAATTAGATTCATACATTTCATGGGATCTTGAAATGAAACCTTCCCGAGGATCAATTCAACCCTATAAGGACCCAAATAGGTGGTAGGAAAAAACCTCCCATCATGATGTGCATGTCTCTCAAAATGTCCAACACAATCATGAGAGATGTTATCCATCCAAATATTTCCTCCATCTTCTATTTACTCCTGTGAGAAGGGAAGAACCTCCTCAAACTATTGAAGAATCTTTCACTCCATGATGTGTGGGAGTGCACCTCCATTGAAATCTCTCCTTGAGATCTCCTCCTCATGCATGGTCCTCCAAAACCAAAGGGGTCTTGGATCTGCTGCCAGTAGAAGTCTCTCTTTGAGCTATGGCATGCTCATTGAGAGAGTGTCATCTAGAGAGGAGAAAGAGTTTCTTATATCTAGATGTCTACTCCTTATTTCTTCTCCTCTCATGGCTTCCTGAGGGAAGTTTTCCTTTGACTGCTCATATGAGGACTGACTCCTCTTTTCTCATTCACTACCTTTGTACAGTGTAGTGCTATTCTGCTGCTCTAGGTCAACTGCATGCAATGATATAGACCCATCCAAAGTGTTTTCTGAAATGAAAAGAGATGGATTTTTAATCATACCTTGGTGAAATGTGAAATCTCCTTGCAGGGCTGCAAGAGTTTCCTCCTCATAAGTGTTGGCCTCCCAAACTGTTGAAGATGAAGGTTGTTCCTCCATGGTCTCAATAGCGTTGTTACATGCCTCATCAGCTATTGGTGAGCGCTCCTCCCTCCTTTTTCCAAATCTTCTGATCATTCTTTGAGAAAACTCAGCAAGAGTTGAAACCCTTGCATGGCTTAGATGGTTGATCCACCAAATCCTTGCTTCACCTTCAAGGTGCAACACTACAACTTCTACAGCCTCTCCATGTACTAAAGAATGTAGCAGAAAGAAAGCTTCTAGCTTCTTCACCCAAAATTATGTCGCACATGTGAGTGATCCATCAAATGTGGACAATAGAAATCTATTGCCTCTCATCATCCCATAGCTGTGGGGTCTTCTTTCTTCTTTTAGCTGAATAAATTGTGGAAAAGCTAGAGTCTCTTGGAAGGCTCTAGGTTTAGCTCGGTATTTAGTGAGGTACTCACTTAGAATTTTGAATTCCAAGTTTTCTTCATGCTTCCGATCTTCTTCTTTGTGGGAGTAGGAAGTGCATGGTCCTTCCTCTTCCCCTTCTTGAATGTTCTTGACCTCCTTGGAGAGGTCTCCTCTAGATCTGAAAATAGATGAAAGTAAACTCATCTTCTTCATCATCTTGATCTTCTTTGGCTGAGACTCATAGGCTAAGCCAAAGATCATGCTCTGATACCACTGTAGTATTCCAAATTAGGAATAGCGACACTATTGGGAATATCTCAAGATATTACCAAAGTGGAGATCAACAATACATAGACATGAGCTGGAAAAGAGCAGTGAATGCATGATCCAGGTGGATATTGGTGGTCACCCGCCTATTCCACTTGGGGCTCCACCATTGTCTATTTCAGTTTTTCAGTTTCGGCACAGTTTACTATTTTTAGCAGTTTTTCGGGTCCTAAACTTCCGGAGCCGTTTTGAGGCCCTAAACGACGTTTTTTTGGAAAACGGAGGGCAACATGGGTCCATGGACCGATGTTTCCCGTTCCAAATTTGTATTCCTTGGATAGATCTTTCTAACGAGGTATGGTACGCGTCAAACGGAGATCGTATGCCAAAGTTACGCCCCTGGGAAGTTGAAACACCAATTTACCCAAACGGGGCCCATAGTTATGGCGCTTCATCTCCTAGGGTTAGGGTTTTGGCTGTTTAACTTACGAAGCCGTTTTGAGGCCCTAAACGACGTTTTTTTTTGGAAAACGGAGAGTAACATGGGTCCATGGACCGATTTTTCTCATTCCAAATTTTTATTCCTCAGATAGATATTTCTAACGAGGTATGGTACGCGTCAAACAGAGATCGTATGCAAAAGTTATGCCCTTGGGAAGTTGAAACACCAATTTACCCAAACGAGGCCCATAGTTTTGGCGCTTCATCTCCTAGGGTTAGGGTTTTGGCTGTTTAGGATTTCCCATTGTTTCTAAATAATAAATAGGTCCTCGAGCCTCATTGTAACTCATTTTAGAGGTCTGTAGCCGCCACATCTCTTCTCAGAGATAGCTACCAGTGCTCTAGCTAGTTTTATTTCCATTCTCTCTGTAAGGAAATTTCGCTTCTTTGATATTAATGAAATGAAGTGTTATTTCGTGTATCTCCGTATTTATGGTTATATGTTTGTTCTGCTTCATTCCCGCATAAATCGAGAAGTATCGTTAGCCTCCGCTTTCATTTTCGATCCTTCTTTGCATGTCCCCAACGAGGTCGGGGTATAAGGAGCTAGGGCTCGATCTGGTGGAACCTTTGCAAGATCAACCTCGAAAACCTCGACGGACGAACATGGGGGATTAAAAGAAAGATGAGGGAGCAGGAGATCCTATCAAAATATTGCTTGAGGAGGCCCTCGAAAAAAAAAGGAACGCGATGATGGACAACTTTTCTCAGATCCTTCAACGGCTACCCACTGGTGGCGCATCTGCATCCAGCAGCCACTCTGGAGGCGCGACTCCTTTTAAGGTACAAGTAAATTTTGACATTCCCATATTTGAGGGTCAAATAGACATAGATGCCATAGATAGATGGTTGAATCTGTTAGAAGGATATTTCTCGATTCATGACTTTTAAGATCGAGAGAAGATTATTTTTGCACTCCTCAAAGCTACCCCCCATGTTAAGGACTGGTGGGAAACCTACTATGAGAACAAGGACCAGACAAAACCCTCTCTGTTCTCGTTCGTACCAACTTGGAATTATTTCCAAGACACCATCAAGAAACAGTACTATCCCGTGGGGAGCTATGAAGAAAAGTACATACAATGGACCACGCTGCAACAACAAAGGGATCAAGATGTGCATGAGCTGACGAATCTGTTCCATACCCTGCACACAAAGTTGGGTATCAAAGATTCAGAGAAACATCTGGTGCTAAAGTATCGCAGCTATCTGCACATATACATTCAGGAGTAAATGGAGTTCCTCGACATCTCCTCGCTTGGTACGACATACCGGTATGCTGCCAAGATTGAGCAGAAATTCAAGCAGAAGAAGCGAGACTTTGGATCTGCAAATCAAAAGCAAAGAAAAGGTGCTTCCAAACCGTAGAACAAAGGACAGAGCCAAGGCATGGCAGATAAAGACAACTCATCGAAGCCACAAGAAAAGAACAGCACCGCAAAGCCAAAGAAGGACATATGAAAGTGGTGTGAGTTCCATAAGAGCTCCACTCACAACACAAGTGAGTGTCGGGCCAAGCAGTCGCTAGTGGCCGAGATGAGGGCTTCTGAGTCAGATGCATGCTCTAAATCTGAATCAGAACCCGAAAAGGGGAATGAAAAAGGGAAACATATTATTGATGTGGAGCCCAACGCCACTGTTGCCACTACAAAGATCTAGAAGCAGAAACCGGAAGATCCAGAGGAGGAGGAACATCTCTTCCACTCCCATATGTGGGTAAAGGGCTCCTCGGTACAATTCATTGTTGACAATGGGAGCCAAAAGAACCTCATTTCAGCAAACGCCATGAAGCAATTGGGCTTTACAACCACATCTCACCCACATCCATACACCATCGGGTGGCTTCACCAAGGACGAGATCTCTGCGTCAGCCAGCAATGGCGCCTTCCCTATAGCATCAAGCCCTTCACGGATGAGGTATTATGTGACATTGCTCCTATTGATGTTTCTGATGTATTATTAGGAAAACCATACTTTTGGAAGAATTATGCTGTGTATGAGTCTCGACCTCGTGCTGTTATTGTTACTTTGGGAAAAAAGTTGTACAGAATACTAGAGGTACCACCTCCTGTCGCTATCTCTTTGGTTACTGCAAAACAATGCAGTAAGCTCATTTCCCAAACCAGGAAATTCATTTTCCTGATGATCCGCCCCCAGGGCAAGAAGAATATTGTGGCCACGACCTCCAGACAGGGCTCCTCTGCACGACAACAACAAATGGATAAGGTTGTGGAGGAGTACGGGGACA
Organism: Pinus albicaulis; assembly: GCA_034641835.2. Classification (NCBI taxonomy): domain Eukaryota; kingdom Viridiplantae; phylum Streptophyta; class Pinopsida; order Pinales; family Pinaceae; genus Pinus; species Pinus albicaulis. Next base: position 175,885,622 of record CM076582.1, on the reverse strand, counting down.
TATTCACCTCACCCACAAGGGTTCCTCTGCACTGTCAGGTCAAGCAGCCGATTGATCTGACCCCAGGTGTGCCGCTACCTAATGGACCAATCTATCGGTGCTATGTTCTGGAGAATGATGAAATCAAGAGGCAGATTCAGGAGTTGTTGTAGAAAGGTCACATCAGACCAAGTTCATCGCCCTGTGGGAGCCTGATCGTGTTGGTACAAAAGAAGGATGGGACGTGGAGACTCTGTATTGACTATCAGGCACTAAACAAGATCACTGTCCGAAATAGGTACCCAATCCCACGGATTGATGACCTTCTGGACCAAATCAAAGGTGAAAAATATTTCTGCAAGATCGACCTAAAGTCTGGGTATCAATAGGTACCAATTGAACCCTCCGATGTGTGGAAGACTGCCTTCAAAGCCAAGGAAGGCCTTTTCGAATGGTTGGTCATGCATTTCGGGTTGACGAATGCTCACGCAACATTCATGAGGATGATGGATGACATCTTGCGGCCATTAACCAACTCATTTGTGGTGGTGTACTTGGATGACATTCTGATCTTCAGCCAGACTTGGGAAGAGCACCTTCACCACATCCGACAAGTCCTCCAAACACTGCGGCAACACAAGTTGTGTGCCAATTTGGAGAGGTGCACTTTTGGCATGACCCAGGTTCAATATTTGGGGTACAGTATTGATGAAAGGGGGGTGCATGTGCATCTAGCCAAGATCCAAGTCATTCGGGATTGGCCAGCCCCAACCATAATAGGCCGCAGCCTTCCGGGTCTTCATGACTCTCATCGTGGAGGTTCGTGTTGATTCTCTCATCACTTGGCCCCTTGTCAAGTCACCAAGGAGGAGTAGAGCAAGATTATTTTGGCTCCAACCTCAATAGAAGGCATTCAAACAATTGAAAAATCGCCTCTGTTCTGCCCCAGTGCTCACCTTACCAGACTTGCAGCAGCCATTTGAGATCGAGACAGATGCCTCTGACTATGCTATTGGGGCAGTTCTTACTCAATAGGGACATCCAGTGGCATATCACAGTGAGACATTGTCTGAGACAGTTCGCAAGTATCCCACCTATGACAAAGAAATGTATTCCATTGTGCAAGCCTGTCGACAATGGAAGCATTCCATTTTGGGGAAGGAAACAATCATCCACACAGACCACCGGCCCCTGCAGTTCATACAGACACAAGGGAAGTTGCAGAATGATCGCCATCAGAAGTGGTCCACATATCTGCAAAAGTTTCATTTGAACATCAAGTACAAGAAGGGTAGCACCAATAATGTTGCAGACTGCCTCAGCCGACCACCGATCGTGGCGCTCACCACCGTGCTCAACTCTTGTGGGCACGAGACTTCTGATTGGCCGCTTCTCTATGAGATTGACCCAGAATTCGGCCACACTTACAAGGCACTCTTGGGGGGTACGCAAGTTCCAAATTTTCACCTCCAAGATGCACTTTATGTCACCTGGGACACCTTTGTGTTCCTTCAAGCGAGCGTGCCAAGATGATATGGGAAGCACACTACAGTCGAGTCGCTGGGCATTTCGGGGTCGAGAAAACAGTAGCAATACTACAGAAGTATTTCTATTGGCCGAACCTTCGAAAGGATTTCGAGAAGCACATCAGATCCTGCACTGCTTGTGCCATTGCCAAACCGACCATCAAGAAGCAAGGCCTATATACTCCTCTACCTACCCCTAGTCGACCTTGGGAATCCATCTCCATGGATTACATGTCGGGCCTACCTTCTACTAAGCAGGGAAATGACTGCGTTTTTGTGGTCGTCGACAGATTCTCGAAGATGGCCATTATGGCAACCTGCAAGAAGAATATCACAGCAGAAGCCACTGCTAAACTCTTCTTTGAAAGAGTGTGGGTGCACTTTGGGATCCCACAGTCTATCATATCAGATCGGGATAGCAGGTTCCTCAGCACATTTTGGTCCAGCCTCTGGTCGATGTTGGATACCAAGCTCACCAAGTCCACAACTTTCCATCCCCAAACAGATGGCCAGACAGAGGTCATCAACAGAATGATTGTACACATTCTGCGCATGTACAATTCAAAGAATCCACGCACATGGGACGAGAGCCTCCCCTATGTACAACATAGTTATAATCGGGCTCTCCACAGTTCAATTGGCCATAGCCCCTTTCTGGTGGGCTTGGGATTCCAGCCACTATGTCCCATTGACGTAGCCATGCCATTTGCAGCTGCTCAGGCCAATTCAGCTCATGTCCAGTCTGAAGTTGACAAAGCAAGTAGCTTCATCGAGCGCATTAAACACATCCGCCAATAGGTTCATGATATATTGGACAAATATAATGCCAAGTACAAGCAACGCCATGATCAACACCAGGTGCCACACAGCTTCCAGGTGGGCGACAAAGTATGGCTACATTTACAGAAGGAGCGCCTCACTGGACCCCACCAAAAGCTTCGCCCGCTCTGATATGGGTCGTACACCATCACCAAGGCTGTAGGGAACCATGCCTTCGAGCTCAGTATTACACCATTCCTTGGTCTGCACCCAGTCTTCAATGTGGATCGCCTTCGTCCTTACTTCCCACCTCTACTAGACACCTCGGACATGGCAGAACAACTCACACCAATAGAGTTAAATCCAGACTGCATGGAACAGGCCACCACAGATTGTATCATGGACATGCAAATCAAGAACACTCGCCAGCAGAAGATCCAACTATATCGGGTTGTCAAAGCTGGCCAACTCCTGCACCAAGGAAAGTGGTTCACCAGGGACCAAGTTCAGCAGAAATTTCCTCATCTCATGGAGGAACTTAACGCAATGGGAACCATTGCTTCCTAAGGGGGGAGGAATGATCCAGGTGGATATTGGTGGTCACCCGCCTATTCCACTTGGGGCTCCACCATTGTCTCTTTCAGTTTTTCAGTTTCGACACAGTTTACTATTTTTAGCAGTTTTTTGGGTCCTAAACTTCTGGAGCCATTTTGAGGCCCTAAACGACGTTTTTTGGGAAAATGGAGAGCAACATGGGTCTAACATGGGTCCATGGACCCATGTTGCTCATTACAAATTTGTAGTCCTCGGATAGATCTTTCTAACGAGGTATGGTACGCATCAAACGGAGATCGTATGCCAAAGTAATGCCCCTCGGAAGTTGAAACACCAATTTACCCAAACGGGGCCCATAGTTTTGGCACTTCATCTTCTAGGGTTATGGTTTTGGCTGTTTAGGATTTCCCATTGTTTCTAAATAATAAATAGGCCCTAGAGCCTCATTGTAACTCAGTTCAGAGGCCTGTAGCCACCACATCTCTTCTCAGAGATAGCTACCAGCGCCCTAGCTATTTTTATTTCCATTCTGTCTGTAAGAAAATTTCAGTTCTTTGCTATTAATGAAATGAAGTGTTATTTCCACTGCATCTCTGTATTTATGGTTATATGTTTGTTCTGTTTCATTCCTACATAAATTCGGATCAGTGGTATCAGAGCGGTCTGCTTTTTCTTGATCCTTTTTTGCATGTCCCCAACGAGGTCGGGGTATAAGGAGCTAGGGCTCGATCTGGTGGAACCTTTGCAAGATCATCCTCGCAAACCTCGACGGACGGCCATGGGGGACGAAAATAAATATGAGGGAGCAGGAGATCCTATCAAAATATTGCTTGAGGAGGCCCTCGAAAAACAAAGGAACGCGATGATGGACAACTTTGCTCATATCCTTCAACAGCTACCCACTGGCGGCGCATCTGCATCCAGCAGCCACTATGGAGGCGCGAATCCTTTTAAGGTACAAGTAAATTTTGACATTCCCATATTTGAGGGTCAAATAGACACATATGCCGTAGATAGATGGTTGAATTTGTTAGAAGGATATTTCTCGGTTCATGACTTTTCAGACCGGGAGAAGATTATTTTTGCACTCCTCAAAGCTACCCCCCATGTTAAGGACTGGTGGGAAACCTACTGTGAGAACAAGGACCAGACAGAACCCTCTCTGTTCTCGGCCGTACCAACTTGGAATTCTTTTCGAGATGCCGTGAAGAAACAGTACTATCCCGTGGGGAGCTATGAGGACAAGTACATACAATGGACCACGCTTCATCTCCTAGGGTTAGGGTTTTGGCTATTTAGGATTTGCCATTGTTTCTAAATAATAAATAGGCCCTCGAGCCTCATTGTAACTCAGTTCAGAGGCCTGTAGCCGCCACATATCTTCTCAGAGATAGCTACCAACACCCTAGCTAGTTTTATTTCCATTCAGTCTGTAAGAAAATTTCAGTTCTTTGCTATTAATGAAATGAAGTGTTATTTCCACTGCATCTCTGTATTTATGGTTATATGTTTGTTTTGTTGCGTTCCTGCATAAATCCGGATCAATGCATTAATAAAAGAATGCCAGAAGATCTACATAACCCTTACATTATATTATAGCAGCAAAAATGTATACAAGATCTTGAGGAAATGATCTCTCAAGCTAGGAAATGCAGCCTCAATAAAACATATACATGACCAATGGAGAAATACTACTACATGAAATAAGCCCTGGCTATGACAACGCAGTCTATAAAGGAGGACTGCTGCAAAATAGTGTCAATACACAAATATGACAATATACATCTCAAATACAATAGGGGAAGGAAGATCTCAACCCCTGGAAACAAAAATACACAATCCTTAGAAGGATTGGCTGAAATACATACGAAATGGCAAATATGCAGAAATTCCAGAGTTGCTGGGAAACAACTGCAACTTAGAAAATAACTATGGATGAATATAGCTAATGATGCTACAAATGATGGCTGAATCTCATCCAAAGGATCTCTCAGGTGAAAGGCTAATCCAATACCTGAATATCTCACCCTCCAAAATAGTGGAGAAAGTCCTCACTGCAATTGCACTCAGAAATAATGCATTCTAGAGAAGTGTCTGCAATGTTGGTGAAGGGAAGTACTTGGTCTGATGCCAATGATATGAAATAAGCTCCGTAATATCCCTAACTACCCTCCCAGAGGAATATAAGCTCCCTCCTCTAAAATATGAGCCAAGGAGATGGTGTTGTGGAGTCCCCCATTGCAACACCCTACAACACAACCCAGCTCTCAACAGAAACTGTGCTATAGCTGAAGGAGGATGCTTTGGACTTGAGCCAATAAATGTGGAGAATGAATAACAATCCCTCAAGAGGTATCTCAAGAAGGAGAAGAAATCCTAAACAGGAATTCCCCAGCTATTCTTGCTAAACAGCAAAAGAATGCACAATGTCTACATAGAAAATGAAATCAATAATCCAATTCATGAATAACACTGGCTACCTTGCCCTCATTTTAAACAAGGGAAAGCTCTCTCTCCATGGGTCCCACTCATTAAGGTTTCCTCCACCAAATATCCTCTTCCTCATTCACACTGTGTTGTCTTCTAAAGTGATCCACTCCTCCTATGGCAGTGTTGTTGACTTGGTCAAACCTGACCTTGTCTTCATGCATTTTCCCCTTTTCACACTTGAGGGTGAAAAATATGGCTACTTTGATGATCCCTTTCACATTATGAGGGATTTTATTCATGTCTTCAATAAGAATGGGTCCCCTTACCCATCTATTAAGTTGCTAGGTGATAAAAACAAAATTTTAATATTCCATTTAGCTATGTGCTAAAATGGGAATATTACAGAACATTGGTTGATGTGATTGCAACTTTTGAACAAGAAAAGTTTGAATGTGGGAAAAAAGGCTCGGGTAAGTGACCTGACATAGAGCAAAGGGAAGAGAAATTTGAACATTGCAGTAATGAGGAGATAGGCACCATGGGTCTCTTCAGGCTCAACATAACCTCTGGGGTAGAGTTGGGTGTTGAGACAAGGAGAAGTTTGAATGTTGCAGGCAAGAGAAGGAAGGTAGATAGGCAGAGTCGAGCAAAAGGAGCATATGGTGGCACTCTTGGAAATGTGCCAGTTGGGTCGAGTCAGGCAAAAGGCGTTTGTGCAGAACTGTTATAATATAACAACAGAAATATAAAATATAGTGAAAACAAAAAAAAGGACAAATGCACGGCGAGCTAAGAGCTAAAAGGGCTAAGTGAAATATATTTGTTGTAACTGTAAATGTAAATGAATTAATTATTTTTTATTGTATGTGATGCAAAGGCAAGTCTCTGTAGGCATAGAAAAAACTCCAATGAGTGTTGTAATGATTATTTCTGATGTAATAACCCAAACTAAAGTGTAAGGAATTGAATGTGTGGAAGGCATAATGTCAAGCCTGTTCACTTTGTATTCCCTATAGAATGCAAATAGTCATGAGTTATCTATACAAGAGATGTAATATCAATCTGGATAGAGAGGTTAGAGAGCGGAAGAATCAGAGAGAGATGATAGAGATGTTGTGCACATCATGAGCTGATATGCAGTAGATATGAAGGCTGAAGAGGAAACAGTGGAGAAGGAGTATAACATACTTGATATCCAGGTAAACCAACATTTTAGTTTAATGTTGAGTGAGGGGATTGTAGTATCCTTTCAAGTTGTAGCTTGATAAATTTCCATATGGAGCTAGGTGAGGTAGGAGCCTCCAGTTGGTTGTAGCTTGTAGAAAATATTTGCGAGTTGGAGCTTCCTTGCAAGTTGTAGCTTGTAGAAATTGAATTAGGAGCCTCTTGTGGGTTTTAGCCTGTAGAAATACATGGGAGTTGGAGATTCTGTTTAAATTTGTAGTTTGATAGATGTCTAGTTGGAGCTGGTTTAGGTAGGAGCCTCCTATGGTTGTAGCCTATAGAAAATAGATGGGAGTTGGAGCTTCTTTGGAAGTTGTAGCTTGTAGAATTTGAGGTAGTAGCCTCTTGTAGGTTGGAGCCTACAAAAATCAGTTGTGAGAGGGAGTTGGAGCTTGCCCTTGCATCACAACAATAATAATATGTGGTTTTCTCCCTTATGGGTTTCCACATATATCTATTGTCTATGTGCTTGATGATTATGTGTTGATGTGATGTATTATTCTGCTTAATTACTTGTTATCAACACATTCAGTTTTTTGATTCATTATGTATTAATATTCTTATAAAATGAAGTAGTTAATGAGTTGAATGAAAAGAGTTTTAATATCCCTGAATGTAATAAAATAATTCACCCCCCCTCTCAGTTTAGCTAAGGGTTCATCAATCGGTATCAGAGCGAGTTCCTTCAGTAGCGGTTTAGAAAATGGAAGGAGGTCCTAGGTCCCCAAAATGGCTAACCTAGAAGGATGCTCAACAAATAAATCCCTATTATTTACTGGCACAAACTATGCATTCTGGAAAATAAGAATGAAAGCCTATTTGATGTCTCTTGGGGTAGAAGTCTGGACTGCTGTGTTAGAACAATATGTACCAAAGGATACATACACTGAGAAAGAGGCCAAACAAGAATTCATAGCTAATGCAAAAGCAATGAATTCTCTCCTGAACGGTCTAGGGGAGTCAGAATTTATCAAATTAATGCACCATCAAATTACCAAAGAAATCTGAGACACATTAGAAAATATTCATGAGGGAGATAAAAAGGTGAATATGGCCAAGCTGAAAGCCTATATAACTCAATTTGAAAATTTAAAAATGAATGAAGATGAAGATGTAGCCAGTTTCTTCTTAAAGGTTGCAAAATTTGTGAATGACATGATAGCCCTAGGAGAAACCATTAAGGAATGTGTTTTGGTATAAAATATATTGAGATCTTTACCATCCAGGTTTAACCCTAAGGTTTCTACATAGAAGAAAAAATAGACTGGGAAAACTTGACCATGAACCAATTGTTTGGAAACTTGACGAATTATGATATGAGACTTCCAAAGGGGAAGTCAAATGTGAGAGAGGCAAACTTCAAGGAAGAAAAGTGAATAGAAGAGATGGAAACTCCATGCGCATGTTCTAATGAAGAAGAAGCCAAATTCATCAGAAGATTGGATAGGGGCACATGTAAGTAAAAAGGTAAAATTCCATTTAAGTGATTTAATTGTGGAAGAGTGGGGCACTATGCTTCAAAATGTCCCCATAAGAGAGCAAAGAATCAATGACAAGAGACAGAGAAAAAATAAATAAAGAACTGACAAAAATGGAAGAGATTTAATAGAAAATTATTTTATGCTCAACAAGATAGCAGTGTAACTGAAAGCTAAGATGAATCCTCCAATGAAGAAGGAACCTATGATTTTTTTTTTATGGTGAAGGAAGAACTTGAAGGATACCTTCTGGAAGATGAAGAATAAGCTGAGGTAGATCTTGAGGGGGAGCTAATTACTTCCCTAAAGGAAACATACAGACTTAAAATCAAGAGCAGAAAAGAGAAATAAATTCTCCTAAAATATGTAAAGGAAGATGTAAGTTCAGAAAACCTCATTCAGTTGAAAGTAGAAATTGAAGAAGCTAAGAAGGTAGAAGACATTCTGATAAAGAAAATAAAAGATAAAAATCACGAGCAAGAGAAATTGTAAGAAGAGGTAGTATGCGTGAGAAATAAATTAGAGAAGGCCCAAACTAAAGTAACTATGAACCCTCATTAGAGAAAAGGATATGAAAAACTGGACATGATACTAAATTCTCAAAGATATCCACTGTTAAAAGCTAGAATAGGGTCTAAAGGAGAATCCAATAAGACCAAGATAGAAGGCAAGAAGACTATCTCTTTTGTAAAAGTTGTACATGATAATGAAGTAAAAAAAATGGGACTCACAACATTAGAGGCCAGCAAGACCATGATGTGTAATGAAACAAATAGAAACAAGCAACAACCTCAAGTGACAAAAAACGAAATGAAGAAACAGTCAGCTACAAAAGGCTCATACACTCCTAAATATAAATTGAAATTTTTTGGAAGATGTCAAGGGATGTTCTTTCCTCCTGTGAGAAGTATCACACATTTTTCCTGCCATAAACCTGGACATATAGAAACACACTGCAAGTCAAATAAAATCAAGTTTAACCACCAAAATATGCAGCCAATGAGAATACTACCTCAAGCAAGAAATGGAAAGGACAAGCTTTCACTAGGTAGGCAAATCGTTTCCATAGCTATTGTTTTTCATGCAATGAATTTGGACATAAATCTGTTGAATGTAAACTATGTTAAAAAAGGAGCACAAAATTCTATACATCATCTCAAACGTACATAGGTAAAATAAGATGTTATGTATGACACAATCTTGGACACAAAGAAAATGACTGTAGGCTGCCATATACATTAAAGGACTCTAGATAGATGATGGAATCCAACCAAATCAGACTAAACTGTGAATAAAAAATAAGTGCAGAATTTATGAATAACCCTAATAAAGTATGGAAGGAAAAGAGAAAGGGGGAGCCTGTTACTTCAATAACATAATGAATACATCATAGTCTCAGGGGGAGCTACTCTAGGAAGCAACGAAAATATCCAACCAATAATAGATAAGAAGCAACATCCTAGGGGGAGAGCAGTTCATAAAAAGTCCCCATAAAAGTAGTCTAAGAAGAGCTCCTTGGAATAAGAATAGTTAAAAGCTCAAGATTGGAAAGGACAATTCCTTTGTGTTATGATGTAGGTCCTTAGGATTAGAATACTATGGTGTGCATCATGGTGGTTGTTATACAGAATTTTGATATACGAATAAACCAAATTCCCTAAGTGTGGTGTCTATCACTTAGAACAACAGAGCAAAGAATAACTATCACTTTCTCTAAAACAAGCAGATATAAAGAATGGTAAAGGAGCCTACTGTTTGGTCTCAATCTAGTCTCCTAAATTGAGCTCATTTAATTGTCAACCAGGGTTGGTAAACTGCTGAAGTGAAGTGTATTGTATGTACCTAGGTGCTTGTTTCTTAATGCATTGTGTGTAGTGTTTTGTGATGTTTTTGGTCTTTTGTGATGATTTATGATGTTTTTGATCTTTTGGTGGTTTTATGTTCACAAGGAAAATGACTAGAAAGCTAATGGAAGGAAGCTAATGATTAAAAAACAGAGTGAAACCTAATTGGTTGATGTCAAATGGTAAATGAAAATGCAATATTAAAAACAGAATCAAATCTAAACTATGACTAAGCAAAAGCAAAGCTTGATAATGACTTTTAAGCAAATGATTCAAAACACAAACTAAACTTGTCAAATTCTTTCATCAAAGGCATTTGAGAGAGAGCTTGAAACATGGTCAACTAAGCATGCAAATCTTCCTAACTAAATAGTTTAAACAACTAACTTATAATGATGCAACATTTTATCCTTGATTAGAGATTTGTTGAAGTATAATTGGAGTAAAACATTGTTATCATCATAAGATCTTCTACTCTAAATCTAGTTCCTAACTCTATTCTGCAACTCAGTTTTATAGCACTACACTTCACTCAAAGGTTATAGATTTTTGAAATAGTCTGTTGAGGAAATGTTTGTTTGTAAGATGATAAGGAAGTTGCAGAAGTACTTCAGGCCTTAAAGTGATATGGTCTTCTTTTCATATATTTATGAATCAATTATGGATTTTAGAACAAGAAGAGGTTTGTAAATAATAAAGGCTGTTTTGTTAAATTTAGCAACTGAAGTAATCTAGTATGCAGTGAATGACAACTGAATATGGAGTGCAAATGTAATGAGTTAAGCTAAAACTGAACTTAAAATGTCACTAATCTAAAACAGTGCTGAGCTACAAGTCATTATCAAACTTAAAACAGAACAACTGAGCATGAGTTAAGTGCAATTAAACTCCGGAGTATCCTAACTATGCTATGCAAACATAAAGACTGAAAGCAATGAAAAACTAAGATATCATAGCCATCTCCCACTCATCATTATGATATTTTGGACAAGCGTTTAAGAGCAAGAACAACTATGGTACTTAGTGAAAACACACAACTAAAACATTCAAGATCACAATCATGCTTAAGACAGTATAAAGATTTCTTGGAAGAGTTTCTTCTTGTGGAAGAGTGCTTATCATAAGTATAACTGTGATGGTGAATAAAAGAGACTACAATTAAATCCTACAATACTATAGCCATTCCTCATTCATCATTATAATCTTTTGGAAGAGCTTCTTCTTTTGGAAGAGTTTTTAGAATGAGTATAACTACAGTAGCTAATGAAAACAACTACGAATTCAACTTCAAATCCTACAATACCATAGCCATTTCCCATTCATCATTATAATATTTTGGAAGAGCTTCTTCTTTTGGAAGAGTTAGAATGAGTATAACTATAGTAGCTAATGAAAACAACTACTAATTCAAATTCAAAAACGTAAAGGCAGCTAGAATACTTATCTAAATTACGAAAATAAATCCGTGCAAGAGGCAGGGGCCCTCTACCACCTGACGGAATCTAACTCCAAATCAAATCAACGCTTTCAAAACAACACTGTCTGCTTCATTAAAAGTGAAATAACTTGAATAGAGCACTCTGCGTCTTCAGAAATGTAGCACAGAATCTAAGCAAAATCTAGAACAAAATCTAGCCTAGCTCTCGGTTTCCCAAGTGTTTATATAACAAATGTAAATAACAAGACTTGCAACAATTTCAGGAACATTGTCTTTCCTTATTGGAATCACATTAGGACTCTTGAAGTGGCTGCGTAACAAGGAAATGGACATCTGGACTAAGACAGTCCTATTAGAAGTCTGTCTTCTTAAATGTGTTCCCACGTTCCAAAACCATACCCAGAATTCGTTTCTTCCTTCATGGTGAGCAACGAACCATGTAGACATGACGTGGAATATGCCCATATGCGGTTTTTCTTGAGAGGCCACCTGGAACATACCCAAAAGTGAAGACAGCTGCAGAATCGCCAGTTAGCTATGGAATGTCTGCATTCTACAGCAGTTCCGATCAAAATGCATTACAATGACAAAAATCATAAAACTTAGCAAGTCAGTCATGTTAATCATTCTAAAAGTAATTTTAACTATATTCATTGATCAATTGGGTCTGGAATAGCAATGGAAAAAGGAAAATGAGGTAAAATGGAATGAAAGAAAGCACAATATTGAGGCTCAACATACCCCCACTGCTGACTTCTTGCATGTCCTCATGCAACTTATCCTATAAACTCAGAGGCTTCTGCAAGAACATCTAGTCCTCTTCTTCTCCTTTGCTTGGAAGCTAAAGATCTTCTGGGTTTTCTGATAACAAGTTTGAACCTTAGGTTGGTAAGTGCCCTGATTAGCTTCTTGTTCCTTTGCTTCAAATTTTCATTGGTCTTTTCCACTTTGTCTATATGTAGGGATAAGGTTGAGTTCATATCAGTTTTGAGCTTGACTTGATCCTTGAGAATTTCATTCTCATTTTTGATGTGTCTATTAAGTATTTCCAACTCATACCTATCCCTTCTTAATACATCTATTTCATACAGTGGAGGACTAGGGGTTCTCTCCTTACTTTATGAAGCTCTCCTTTCCAAAGTTTCCACATAGTCATAAATTTCTTGTTGAGCAGGGTCAATTTCAGGGGTTCCTTCATTAAAATCCTCTTCAACATCTTCTTCAATGGATGTTTCTTCATCTTCTATATTAATCACCCCTGTTTGTTTGATTTGAGTTTTCCTTAGTTTTCCCCTTAATCTATGGCTTCTTCTAGGCTGAGAAGATCCCTCTCCTTTCTCCATGGCAGATTTCCTGATTACCTTTTCTTTCTTAAGTTGTCTCTTGATTTGAGTCAACTTCTCTGAGATGATTTCCTCACTACTTTTTTGGACTGTTTTGTCAATTTCAACTTTTGAGGCTCTCCATTTTCTACTTCTCTTTGTAGGCTGTGGTTCAGGTGATGGTTCTTTTGGCTCTTCAAAATGATTTCTTATCAAGAAATTGTCCCATGTATCATTTGTTTTGGCTAAATGATGTTCAATCAAAATTTTAACCAAACCATGATGATATAAAGTTGTCTCTAAAAATTGAACCCTTCTTTGAACACAGGAAGCAATATTTTTCAAGCTTTGAAGCAAGAAATAGGGTAGGTTTAAGTCTTCCCCCAGAAAATGCATTATCAGTCTAATGTGGTAGACATAAAATGTGCCATATCTACCCTCACATGTAATAAATTTTTGCAGAAGAAGTAGTATGTTTCTCCATTTATTTTTCAATGCAGAACTTGGGATTCCTTTCTTAAATACAGTGACATCCATACCTGGTGATTTTAGAATTTGCTTCTAGGATTCATTGTGGAATTCTTTGTTTTTGAACCATCTCTCTCCATTTCTAAGCAACCCTGTAACTTCTGCAATGAAAACTTCAGTGACAGTAAATTTGACATCTCCCACTTCAACTTCAGTTCCTTGAAATGATCTTGCAAATGTTTTAGTGACTTCTTTGTGGAAGCCATTAAATTGAAGCCATCCTATCTGTTGCAACATTTCTTTGCATTGAGGGTAGCCTTCTAAGTATTTTGAACCCACTGGTTCAGTTCTTACAATGAAACCCATAATTGCTTCTTCAATGTTCAGATTAACACTCTTCTACCCACAGAAATAATAACTTTCACCTTCGAATTGAAATGGCTTCAAGTTTTTAATGACAATGGCTTCAAATTTTTAATGACAATGGCTTCAAACTTCGGAATGATATACCTCTGATTGACAGTGATAACAACTTCAAACTTTGGACTGATATGCCTCTGGTTGACAATGAAAACAGCTTCAAACTTCGAGTTGATATGCCTCTGGTTGACAATGAAACTTTGGACTGATATGCCTCTGCTTGACAGTGACCAATGGCTTCAAATTCCCACACTGCTATACCTCTATCTCTCGGTGGCAAATAGCTTCAAATTCCCACACTGCTATACCTCTATCTCTTGGTAAAAAATGGCTTCAAATTCTTCACTGCTATACCTCTGCGTTTACAGTGATAATGCTCAATCTCTGCCCACGGTGATTCAAACTGATATACCCTTTTTCCCTGCTCTCGGTGATAAGAATATCTCTGTTTACGGAATGAAGTGCCGGCTACAGAATGGAGTGATGGAAGTAGTTACGGAATGAGGTAATGGAGTGAGGTGGAGGGAACGAATTAATGATTGAAAATACGGTGGAGATTTTTGCAACGGAAAAAAGAATCATCATTGAATGATTTGGTTGGGTTACGTGAAGAATTCAAACACTTCGGCCATTTGAATCGCTTAAATGATATCGGATATGGAATTTGAAATGAGAGATTTTAATCCAAAGTTTGTGGAGGGTTTATTGGTCATGATCAATAAAAATAATTAAAACAACCTTTTCGAACAATTCATAACTAAAACTATGCTAAACTTTATGAAATTCCATTATAATCTAAACTTGTTACCTCTGCTTTTCATTTGATTTTTGTAGTCTTTGTCTTCTTTGTTCTTCTTTGGAAGAGTCTTCATAATTCTTCTTGATGCTTCTTATTCATGGATACACTGGATCATTTTGTTGCAATTCTAATGTCTGCTGATCAATGCCTTCAGGATTTGTAGCTGTGGAATGTCTGGCTAGCTGCGGAAAGGCTGATCAGCTGCAGAATGTCTGTTAAGCTGCAGAATGTACCTGTAGAGCATTTTGATCATGGAATGGAGTGTTTTTGGAATATAGGTGAAATGTTATATGGTATGAATGAATATGGATGATGAGACATGATATGTATGAAGTGGATGATGAAATGGAATGAATTCAGTTTATGAAATGGAGTGGAAGAACATAAGAACTGCCCTGCAATCCATGACATGTTTTATTCATTTACAACAAGACATAAAACTTTAAATATTGACATGAAAATGAGATGGATGGAGTATGGAATGAGATGAATGAAACATGGAATGAAGTAGAATATGAATGAATGAATGAAATAGAGTATGGATGGATAGGTGAGTGGAGTGAAATGAAAATGAGATGGATCATAAGCACTATGGATCTGAACTTATGATTTTGTAACAACTGCTTGCAAAAACAAAATGGAAAAGTTAGAGTGTCAGAGAGACTCTGATTTTCACCCTATCTTTTCTGTATAAACATGCCAATCAATGATTGGTTTTCATGTTTATACCTTTATTTATTTATTTATTTTTTCAAAGAGAAATACTTCATAAAATTTAATCAAGTTGATGAAGAAGAAGAATTCTTCTTCATTAACTTCACATCACTGCTTTCTTGGAACTTCTTGACAAATTCTTCTCTTGAGAGTGGTTTGTGATATAGCTTCAATCTATGACCATTCACAAGAAAAGTGACCTCTTCTTCATCTATAGTTCTGATTTTTACTGCCCCATTATCAAAAATTTCAACAATTTCATATGGCCCAAGCCAATGTGTCTAAAATTTACCTTGAAAATCATTGAATTTTGAATCAAACAAGAGAGCCCAGTCACCCTCTTTGAATTTCTTCTCTTTGATGTAATTTTCATGCCATCTAGCCCTTTGCTGTTGGACTAGATTTTTTTTCTGAACTGCATCTTGTCTGATCTCATCCAATTCATTAATTTGCTCCAGTCTATGCTTTTGTGCCTCCATTAAATCAATTCCTAGCTGAACTGCCATTTTGAAGGTTTGAATTTGTAACTCTATGGGAAACAAAACTTGCTTTCCATAAACAAGCTCATAAGGAGTATGGCCTGTTGTGTTTCTCCATGTAGTTCTATAGGCCCACAAGGCTTCAGGAAGCCTATCTACCTAATCTCTTCTATGTAAATGAACAGTCTTTGTTAGGATTCCTTCAATGACCTTATTAGTAGATTCCACTTGACCATTTGCTTGTGGATGATAAGGAGTAGATTTTCTATGTCTGATTTTGTACTTCTCCATTATTTGCTCCACTAGCTTTGATGTAAATTGAGCTCCTTGATCTGTAACAATTTCCCTTGGGACACCAAAACGAGTAAAAATATCCTCAAAAAGAAAAGTAACTACAGATGATTCATTAGCAACAAGTAATGGCTTAGCTTCTACCCATTTAGTAACATAATCAGTGCAAACTAATATATATTTATTTTGTCTTGATGGAGGACTAATAGGTCCTACAAAATCCAAAGCCCATTTTTTAAAAGGTTCAATGTGTACCTGAGGTTGTAATGGCATCTCACCTGAAGGAGAAGGTTTCCCTACCCTTTGGCAACTGTCACACCTTTTGACATACTCTTTAGCATCTTTAAACAAATATGGCCAATAATATCCTAAATTAAGGATCTTATAGGCTGTCTTCTTATCTGCAAAGTGTCTGCCACAAGGTTCGTCATGACATGCCTTAAGAATCTCAGGCATCTCATCTTCACGAACACACCTTCTAATGATCAAATCTGGACCTGTCTTGTACAACTCATTAGAGACCCATGAATATTTTGCACTATCATTAATGATTTTTCTTTTATCCCTTGCATTCATAATTGAAGGAAATTTTCTTGAAACTAAATAATTAGCAATATTAGCAAACCATGGAGTTTGAGTAAAGATTGCAAAAAGATATTCATCAGGAAATTGATCTTCAACCGGAGTGTCATCTTTGATATTTTGGAGTCTAGATAGGAAATCAGCTACTGTGTTTTGTTTTCCAGGCCTATCTAGAATAGTAATATTGAATTCTTGTAAGAGCAACAACCATCTTATAACTCTGCCATTAGTGATTGATTTGTTCATTAAGTATCTAATTGCAGAATGATCAGTGTGAACAAAAGTTTCATAACCTGTTATATAGTGTCTAAATTTGTTTATGGCATGAACAACAGCTAAAAACTCTTTTTCAGTTACAGTATAGTTTAACTCTGCAGGAGTCAAATTTTTACTGATATAATAGATGGCATAGGGAACTAAATCTTTCTGTCCCAATACTGCTCCCAGAGCTGTATCGGAAGCATCTGTCGAGATATGAAAAGGTAACTTCCAGTTAGGTCCCCTTAATATAGGTGCTTCAGAAATTTTGGTTTTTAGGGTTTCAAAAGCTAACTGGCAATCAGAAGTCCACTTGAATTCACAATCTTTGGTGAGTAATTCGAAGAGTGGAGATGCTATCTTGGTAAAGTTTTCTATAAATCTCCGATAATACCCTGTAAATCCTAGAAAAATTCTAACATCTCTTTGAAAACTTGGAATTTATAGGTTAGAAATGACTTCAACTTTTGCCTCATCAACTCTAATCCCATCCCCTGAAATGTGGTGCCCTAAAACAATACCTTCAGTAAACATCATAAAACATTTTTCATGACTAAGTGAAAGGTTTGCTTCTTGACATCTTTTAAGACTTTTTCCAAGTTTTCTAAAGCCTCTTCAAATGTATTCCCATAAACTGTGAAATCATCCATGTACACCTCTACAAAGTCATGTATTAGATCCGAAAAAATTCCTAATACTGCCCTTTGGAATGTTGCAGGTGCATTGCATAATCCAAATGGCAATACTCGGTAAGCATAGGTACCCCAGGGACAGTGAATGTGGTTTTGTCTTGGTCTTCAAGTGCTACTTGGATTTGATTGTAACCACTAAACCCATCTAGGAATGAGAAGTACTTTTTGCCAGCTAATGTATCTAATACTTGATCTATGAAAGGTAAGGGAAAATGGTCTTTAAGAGTAGCTTTATTTAGTTCTCCGTAGTCAACACACACCCTCCATTTTCCATTTTTCTTTGGCACAATTACCAAAGGAGAAACCCACTGACTATCTGAAATAGGATAGATGAAATTAACATTTAACAATTTTTGCAATTCCTCTTTAACAATTTCCCTAAGATTTGGATTCATCCGCCTTTGAGGTTGTCTGATTGGTTTGCAATTTGCCTCTATATAGATGTGATGAGTACAAGTCTTGGGGCTTATCCCTTTCATGTCAGTGTATTCCCATGCATATGCAGAAGAATGTCTCTGTAATACTTTGATTAACTCTTCTTGTTGAGATTTTTCTAGGTTCTTGTTTATGTTCAAAGTTTTGCCTGGAAAAATTTCACTTGTAGAGCTACCAAATTTGTCCATAGAATGAAGAGACATCTGCCTAGATGACAAAAACTCAATATTGGATCCCTCTTGAAATGATTCATATTTATGTTCTGGAGAGGATTCAAAATTTTCTAGAGTATTCAGAATTTGATTATCTTCACTAATTTCTGAAATTGTGAAGAGTGGTTGTAAATATTCTTCATCCTCTATCCATTGAGTGTCATCTAGATCTGTAATTGTCCTAGCTGGAGGATATAAAGTGAATTTTTAGTTGAACTACCATCAGAGATATAGATATCACCGGACCTACAACTAATAAAAGCATCAACTGTAGCCAACCAAGGTCTTCCTAATATAACAGGATGGCCTCCTAGATTATTCTTAGGAGTTAGGATCATGAAATCCACAGGGTACTCCCAAGAATCTAGGGACACTCATCATTATGATATTTTGGACAAGCGTTTAAGAGAAAGAACAGCTATGGTACTTAGTGAAAACACACAACTAAAATGTTCAAGATCACAATCATGCTTAAGACAGTATAAAGATTTCTTGGAAGAGTTTCTTCTTGTGGAAGAGTATTTAGCATAAGTATAACTGTGATGGTGAACAAAAGAGATTACAATTAAATTCTACAATACTATAGCCATTCCCCATTCATCATTATAATTTTTTGGAAGAGCTTCTTCTTTTGGAAGAATTTTTAGAATGAGTATAACTACAGTAGCTAATGAAAACAACTACGAATTCAACTTCAAATCCTACAATACTATAGCTATTTCCCATTCATCATTATAATCTTTTGGAAGAGCTTCTTCTTTTGGAAGAGTTTTTAGAATGAGTATAACTACAGTAGCTAATGAAAACAACTACGAATTCAACTTAAAAAATGTAAAGGCAGCTAGAATACTTATCTAAATTACGCAAATAAATCTGTGCAAGAGGCAGGGGCCCTCTACCACCTGACGGAATCTAACTCCAAATCAAATCAACGCTTTCAAAACAACACTGTCTGCTTCATTAAAAGAGAAATAACTTGAACAGAGCAATCTGCGTCTTCAGAAATGTAGCACAAAATCTAAGCAAAATCTAGAACAAAATCTAGCCTAGCTCTCGGTTTCCCAAGTGTTTATATAACAAATGTACATAACAAGACTTGCAAAAATTCCAGGATTACCGTCTTTCCTTATCGAAATCACATTAGGACTCTTGAAGTGGCTGCGTAAAAAGGAAAAAGACATCTAGACTGAGACAGTCCTAATAGAAGTCTGCCTTCTTAAATGTGTTCCCACGTTCCAAAACCATACCCAGAATTCGTTTCTTCCTTCATGGTGAGCAACGAACCATGTAGACATGACGTGGAATATGCCCATATGCGGTTTTTCTTGAGAGGCCACCTGGAACATATCCAAACGTGAAGACAATTGCAGAATCGCCGGTTAGCTACGGAATGTCTGCATTCTGCAGCTAGTTCCGGTCAAAATGCATTACAATGACAAAAATCATAAAACTTAGCAAGTCAGTCATGTTAATCATTCTAAAAGTAATTTTAACTAAATTCATTGATCAATTGGGTCTGGAATAGCAATGGACAAAGGAAAATGAGGTAAAATGGAATGAAAGAAAGCACAATCTTAAGGCTCAACAGGCATGATCAGAGCATGGCCTCTTTGGCTAAAACCTAACAAGTAGTACTTCAAAGAGAGATTCCAAAACATAATTTAAATAGCATCAAATAAGCGGGGCTAACCATGAAACATATTTGAAAACTACTATATTGAACCATTCGTGGAATAAACAAGAATAGGTAGGTCTAAGAAGCAACTAAGAATTCCTTAAACTAACCCAGCAGAGGAAAACATAAAGACAATAGAAAGCAGGAAGGAATAAGGTGCCTCAAACAACATTTCTTAGCATATAATTTTATGTTCTACTGCAACATAGAAGGTGTTAGGGTCCCGTGATTTGGCCGATTGGTAAGCCAAATGACGATGTAACATCAAACCAAGCTTTGGAGCCCAAGGACCTAGCCTTCCTGGACTCAGAGAGGGCTCTCTCTATTTGTGTAAAGGATATCGGTGTATTTGCTTATGGTGTTCTGATATTAGGCTAGTTATGAAGTGAGTTTTTTGATTTTTGGTTTTTAGTTTGTGAGGGATAAAACTGATCAAAGATATAAAAATGGATAACAAGAAATCATATCAATTGGGCTATGGGGTCAAACAGGTCAAGGAAGCTATGAGATGATGATGTAAGGCTGCTGTAGGGCCGATTTGATTCAAGGTAGAAAGGACCTTTGGGAAAAATGGAGTAAATGGACATCAAGTTTGTGAAAGACGAGGGATTTCAAGTGTAACTAGTTGATAGCAGACATAAACATGTTATAGCAAGCCATTAATCATGCTAAATGTAACTATGAGCTAATTAATACATAGAAATCAAACATTCCATCCATGCATAGAAGTATAAGACCTTCTAACTTCGGGAAATGGCTATCAGACTTTGGGGAAAACACATAAGGAGGACTAACAACTCATAAAACTATGCCGGAACGCCTAAACACAGTCTCTAAGTTATTGGGCACTTGGACAAACAAGCTTTCATAGTTTTAGGCAAAGGGCTAGATCGGGACTAGGCCTCCTTGGTTCAACAAGATGATAAACTAATCAGTCAAAGAGATAGCTTCATGGACAGAACTATGGATAGCTTATAGGTAAGCAGGGCACGCCAGACATCCTAATCAACATGCATAGAACTTGTAAATAAAACTAGCAAACAGTATCCTTAAGTTACTAAAGAGCAGTTAAGAATTCTTTAGCATAACTAAGGAAGAAGAAAACATAAAGATATGAAGATTCAGGAATTTTGAGGTGCCTCCATGGGCATATCTCAAAACTAATCTCTACTGATCTATAGCAGCAAGAAGCATGTATCATGAATGAAAAATAGGAGACAACAACAAAGCAAGAAAAACTATACCATTCTTTGGACATGTCTTCATTTTCTTTTATCTGCTTGTTTATACCACCTTCATTGTATAAGATAAAAGAATCTAAATTGGAATGAATGGAATAGATGGGGGTATTGTTTGGCTTATCTCTGTTGCTAACCATGTATTTCATGCGAGTTTCTCGGTATAACCTCCTAGTTTGGTTGAAAACTGGGATAGTAGCGAATGACATATCCATTTGAAGGCTACCTTGTATTTTGGCAGCCCATGCTCTTGATAGTAGCATTCCATACTTGGGTGTGATATTGGCCACTACTACATCCATGACTAAGTTTTTGGCTGGTAGTTGTGTCAGGGCAAAATCTAGATTTTTTATCAGACCTAAACATTTGACC
This sequence comes from Pinus albicaulis, assembly GCA_034641835.2. Taxonomy (NCBI): domain Eukaryota; kingdom Viridiplantae; phylum Streptophyta; class Pinopsida; order Pinales; family Pinaceae; genus Pinus; species Pinus albicaulis. The sequence goes on along the minus strand of CM076582.1, from coordinate 175,864,432 downwards.
TGACTTGAGTCGAAAGAATACAGGTTTTTGTAAGGTTGAGTCACTTCTAGTCCTAGGTTTTCCATGACTGCTTTAGGCATGAGGTTATGGGAAGCACCAGAATCTAACATGGCATTATGTAATATTTTGTCCCGTATGTTTAAGCTTACATAGAAAGGAGAAATAGTTCCTTCTTGATATTCACCTTCTACTTTAGGGCCAAATAAAAGCTTGGGTTTGTCTTCAGTTAGATTCAAGGTATCTGCCTTGCTCTCTAGGTCAAAGACTTTGAAGATTTGAGATCTATACCTATCTACAGTTATTAGTTCTGTAAGGGGTATGGTAATTTTTATTTTGGAAATTTCCCCTTCGAAGCTAAAAGGAGTAGGTAGCTTGGGCAAATTTGTTTCAGCTTTCTCAGACATAACCTTTTCTATGTTCTTAATTTTCTGACTTTGGCTTGGGACTTCGTTTGATACAGTCAACTTTGGGGTTTCTTTAGAGGTACTAGCAGTGTCTGAGCTAGTACTTGTCTGAATGGCCTTTCCTTTGTTTTGGTTAGTCCTTTTGGCCCCAATTTTGCTACTATCCATGGTCTTATTTAAGATGTTATCAGAGATTTTGGTGTTTTCAGGACTATTCTTTTTGGAATGGTTTTGGTTTTTTCTGCTTTTAAGATTATATTGCCGGTGAGCCTCTATTATGGCATTTTGAAAGTCTATGGCAGGATCGTCGAGATCTTCATAGTTGGTCTCATCTTGATTAGGAGAACATAACTCTTGTTCTTCAGTTGTGAGGTATACCTCGCTTTCATTATCAGACCCTACGAGATTTAGATGACTTTCATCAAGATTTTCTGTATCCCCGTCATCTTCTTCCACATAATTTTCATTGAATGGTGGCCTGATCTGTTGGTCATTATCCCTTGGTATGTTTTGGGGCTGCTCCCTCTTAAAGTTTTGGTTTCGGTTTTTGTTTGGAGGGTTTGGCTGGTTGTCCCTAACAGGAGCCTTTTCATTTATCCTTTCCCACATTTTGGCCATGGTTTTGACTAAGTCATCTATTCTGGGATCTAGGGAAGGTGATGAAGTGGAAACCTCATCTTTATATGTGACCTTTCTTTCCGCTCTAGTCCTAGCCCTTTTTTCTGCTAAGTTGGCATCTTCTTTTATGGCTATTTGTTGCATTTCCTCTAAGGTAGGGGGATCCTTATCTCTCAGATGATATGTCATGTCCGGATCGAAACCCTCAGGGAATTTTTCCAAGGCTAAACCAAGTGGGGGTTTGAAATGAGGTGGTAGGGAGTTATATACACTGTTGAACCTAGTGCAGTAAGCTTGGACACTTTCCCCATTTTCCCGTTTTAGGTTGTTATATTCTGACAGGATTTGAATGGGGTTTCTTCGGATTTCCCACCTATTTCTGAAGACTTGATGTAGTTCGGGGATATCATGAATGCTGTTTGGAGTCAAGCTTTTGAACCATGCTTTGGGTTCACCACCAATACTTTGGGCAAATATTCTCATTCTGACAGTCTTGTCTTGTACCTCCAGGTATTCATAAGCATCAGTCATCCTACTTATATGCTGTTGAGGTGTGGTGGTGTCTTCTCCGGTAAAGTGTGGGATCTTGTCTTGATATTTATTTGGGAGAGGAGCCAAGGGCGGTGGCAACACCAAAGGTGCGTATGAGGCTGCCATGACGGGAGCTAATGGATGATGTACAAGATGAGGACTAGTAGGCTGAGATGAGGTGTTTTGAACAGTGGTGGTTTGACCAGGTGTGGCGGATGAACTTGGACTAGTGATCTGGTTTTGAGCAGAACTGGGATGGTAGGAGCCAAACTGATAGAGAAGCTGGAAGTCAGGAGGAGTGGTAGGTAGAGCTTCTCTACTAGGACTTTGTGGTGGGCTTAGGGGTTCAAGATCGTCAAAGTTTATCTTACTATATGATTTGCTTCTGGGAAGAGTTTGTGATGACTCTAGTTCGAAAGGTGAATCTAGTAGGATAGTGCGATGTTTAGGAACTGATCTTGTTCTACGGATGGATCTACCAGTAGCTAGATGGTCAGTTTCGGAAGCTTGCCACAGAATCTTCTCTGGGTCATCTACTATGATAGGGGGATTTGGGTCTGGATGGGATCTGTTGTTGATTCTTCGTGAAGCCAGATTTTAGATCCAGAGTTTAGAGAGAGTGGTATTGGTGAATGTTCTGGATGAGTGGTTTTTCTAAAGCTTTACTAAGGTGAAGGATGGTCAAAAATAAAAGGGATGGATTAGTGGAGTCACCAGGTGGAACTGGGTTGTTTTTGTGAAGATAGCTATGGTCCACCACCGGTAACTAATCTGGAAATGTTTTTGGATTTTCTGAGTTTTATGTGCAGCCTATGATTTGTTAAAGTATCCTAGACTTGTTTCAACACTTTGCTAGGGTGATGAGAACAAAAAGAGTTTACTCTAAAAAATGGGTCTATGGACTTCTTGCTTGTTTATGGTATCTAAAGGACCAAAAAAGTCTATAAGATTTTGCTGGACTATTATGTACTCAGTGTCCCACCATCTCCCGCTATGTTAGTGAGTGATGGGATAGGTCTATCAGATAGTAGCCTAGATTTTGGTAAAATAGTAAGGTCTACTAGAAGTTAGTGGAGTCGCCAGGTGGAATGTCAGTTGTTTTGAGGTATACTTGTATGGTCCACCACCAGTACTGTCAATAAGCCAATCTAAAGGAGTATTTTGGGGTTTTTTTCTGAGTTTTATGTGCAGCCTAGGATGTAAGAGTGTTATAAAATTGATTCATCACTTTGCTAAGATGGTGAAGCAGAGAGTTTACACTAAATGATTCTAAAGGCTGATGGTTTAAGTTAAAATTTGAAGGACTAAGGAGTCTATAAAAGTTTGCTAGACTATCATGAACTCAATATGTCCCACCGTGATCGCCATTATGTTAGGGTCCCGTGATTTGGCCGATTGGTGAGCCAAATGACGATGTAACATCAAACCAAGCTTTGGAGCCCGAGGACCTAGCCTTCCTGGACTCAGAGAGGGCTCTCTCTATATGTGTAAAAGATATCGATGTGTTTGCTTATGGTGTTCTGATATTAGGCTAGTTATGAAGTGAGTTTTTGATTTTTGGTTTTTTAAGTTTGTGAGGGATAAAACTGATCAAAGATATAAAATGGGTAACAAGAAGTTAGATCAACTGGGCTATGGGGTCAAAAAGGTCAAGGAAGCTATGAGATGATGATGTAAGGCTGCTGTAGGGCCGATTTGATTCAAGGTAGAAAGGATCTTTAGGCAAAATGGAGTGAATGGACATCAAGCTTGTGAAAGACGAGGGATTTCAAGTGTAACTAGTTTATAGCAGACATAAACATGTTATAGCAAGCCATTAATCATGCTAAATGCAACTATGAGCTAATTAATACATAGAAATCAAACATTCCAGCCATGCATAGAAGTATAAGACCTTCTAACTTCGGGAAATGGCTATCAGACTTTGGGGAAAACACATAAGGAGGACTAACAACTCATAAAAATATGCCGGAACGCCTAAACACAGTCTCTAAGTTATTGGGCACTTGGAAAAACAAGCTTTCATAGTTTTAGGCAAAGGGCTAGATCGGGACTAGGCCTCCTTGGTTCAACAAGATGATAAACTAATCAGTCAAAGAGATAGCTTCATGGACAGAACTATGGACAAATTATAGGTAAGCAGGGCACGCCATACACCCTACTCAACATGCATAGAACTTGTAAATAAAACTAGCAAACAGTATCCTTAAGTTACTAAAGAGCAGTTAAGAATTCTTTAGCATAACTAAGGAAGAAGAAAACATAAAGCTATGAAGATTCAGGAATTTTGAGGTGCCTCCATGGGCATATCTCAAAACTAATCTCTATTGATCTATAGCAGCAAGAAGCATGTATCATGAATGAAAACTAGAAGACAACAACAAAGCAAGAAAAACTATACCATTCTACCATGTCATGGAATCCATCACCAATCCTTCATCATTCATCAAAAGCATCCAAGAGGCAGTCCAAAAATCATAACACAAGTATGTTCTTCAAAGCTCATATGACCAATATATTGATTCTTCTCTCAAGTTCAGCCTCTTTTTACAATGAAACCCATAGAATAAATAGGCTTGAGGAAGGAAAACCTCATGGAGCAACTAGCTATCCCATTGGCCAAGTCAAAATATCTAAACTTGTCCTTGAGGCTTTGCAAAGCCCAAGGCACAAAATATCCCATAAAATATCTAAAAACTGCTAAAAACGGAAATTATATTGACTTTACATCATTTCCCAAGTGTAAAAATAGCTAAACGCACATTTGGGAAAAGCAGATTTTTGAGGTTCAAAAATTACAAAAATACTTCATATTTATATCTGAAAAAGGTCCCCTGACTTGGTGGAGGCAATTGGAAGCCTTCCCGATATCGAAACAAGGCTCATGATAGCTCGTTGGAAATCTCTCTGTGTCTACTTTCTGGCGCAACTGAAATCATCTCAATCTGATGCCTAGAAGTTTCCCAAAACTAAACCTGTGTGCAAAAAACCAGGAAATAGCACACCGCTGATATGGTGGGCAGAATGTGCAAAAAGAGAGCATTTTTCGCCAATTTGAGGGGGCGAATGATCTCCAAATGCTCTGAAAATCGCTGGGGACCTGCTCATAGAATTATGGCATCCATTGGTATCATCCTTCTCCTTTGACAAATCTTCAAACTGAAATGGCGAATTTATGAGTTTTCGACCAAAAACCCAAAAAATGCCAAAAAACAAAAAGTTGTCGAAATGGGCCCAAACTTGGCACATATGACCCTCAGGGGTCCATAGCAACATGCTCCGAAGCTGAGGCCAAAATATCAAGGGCTGATATGCTTTTCCCTTCTTTCTGTGCTAGGCGCTTCCCCTTTGCCTTCTTCAATTTCTCTTGGGCTGCCTTTAGTTTGCGTCGGGCAAACTGATTTAGCTTTTGGAAGTGATGTGTCCTCTTCCTTTGCAGCTCTAAATCTCTATTCACCCTCTCAAGCTTCATTTCTAAATGTTTGTTAGCTCTTTCAAGCCATGCCTCTTTGTTTTCTTCAATTTCCTGCTCAAGGAGTGCAGTGAGAGGAAAGGCTTGGAGATGAGCTTGCTCTTCTGCTCTCTGCTTTTCCAAGGCTCTTTTAAGCCCGATGGTCCTAGGCCTCTTCCACCTAGGCTGGTCTTCCTCCTCCTCCTCATCAAACTCTCCAATGAGCTCTTCTATTCTCGCTTGCGCCTTAGCTGCCTCATTTTTTTATTTGATCGCCCGTGCCTCATGAACAGCAGTGTGCACATTTTTCTGTTTGTTTTCAATCTCCAAGAAGTGGTTGAAATTCCTTGCCCTTTGAAGATCCTCCTCTAATGCCTCAATTTGCCCTTCCTTATGGATTAGGATATTTTCAAGAAGGCGGGCCTCATTATCACTGTCATCGCTTTGGATAGGGATGATAGCTAATTCACCTCCATGCTTTGTACTTTCTCCAACTTTGCTTTTACCTTTGAAAGCCAATCTGGCGCTTTTCCTCCTTAGCATGCTAGAAGGTGTCCATTTGGGCGATTTCCTCTTGCTAGGAACAATCTTTGTCACTGTTAGGGTGGCAGCTTTAGCCCCTCTTTTCCTTGTTGTGCTGAGCTTTGTTATTTTGAGAGGAGGATGCACAACTGATTTACCTTTGACATCTTTCTGAACTTGCTGCTCTTCTTGAGGCTGCTGGATATCTTCTTCTGGTTGTTCACTTTGCTGCCCCTGTTCGCCAATATTAGCTTGCTGCTCTTCATCAATGTCTTGTTCAATTTGTGGCTCAAGAGGTGTCTCAATTTCATGCCCAACTTGCTGTTCTTCATCTTGCACCTACTGCTGTTCATCTTGGACCTGCTGTCCTTCACTTTCTATTTGCTGTTGTTCCTCATCATCTAATTGTTGCTGCTCATCTCCTTCCTCTTGTTGACTTGACTGTCCCGTAGACATCCTGAACCTTCTAGGAGTAGGCCTACTGGACAAAGGTACCGGGCGATGGACAGGCTGAGTGGGAGAAATATGGGCAGGAGGAACAGTAGAAAAATCTGGATGGCTGATGAATAAATCCCATGAAACCTCTTTCTTCTCTAGCTGGTGTAGGAAGATAATCTTGATCAAAGAATGATGAAAAAGGGAAGGGATTTGCAGAGGTGGGGCCTTCTTCTGGACAGTAGATGCCATCTTCTCTATGCTCTTGAACAAAAAGTAAGGGAGGTTTAGTTGCCTGCTTCTAGTAAAATGCATCAATAATCGGACATGGTAGGCATAAATTCGATCAAACCTCCCTTCACAAGTGAAATATTTCATTATGACTTTCATAAGAGGAGCATATCTGTCAAGGAGATATGAAAAAGGGAAAATAGCAGTGAAAGCCTCTCTATGTTCAGGCTTGATGAAAGGCTTGTAATCCTCTAAGTCAAGATGAGCCTGTTTGAACCATTTTTCGCCATGATACGGGATCTTGGTGGCCTTGGACACATATCTTGGAGAAATTTTGAAATCAAGACCCGCCACTTGGAAATGTTTTTCTTTGAATCTCAGGGCGCACAAGTGTGTTAATGGCGAAAAACTCTTGACTTCTTCTATCTTCTGGCAGAAATCTAGGCAGCCTACTTCATGGAAGTTGAAAAGTACAGATGGATGAGCATTAATCTCTTCTGTAGAGATGGGCTCATATCTTTTATGTGGACCGCTCTTGCTGTATTGCCTTGGAGGCATTTTGACCTGAATATGCTTTGGAAGAGACAAACTGCCTCACTGTGTGTAAAATGCCCTGTTGGAGTCAAACTGTGTCACTTTACTTCTTTGACAGATAAACAATGTGATTTGGATGGTTTGCAACAAGCTCCTTATAATACACAACCTCTGCTCTCTTAAAACTAGCCTTCTACCTTTGAATGTACCTCAGCCAGGCAGATTTCTTAATAGGATATCATATAGTAAAGAGGAGTCAGACTGCTGTGTAAATTTCCTGTGCACAGTGTTAAGAAATCACTTTTTCTTGTGAATTTGTTAGAGGCCAATCAACACACCTGTATCTCTGTCTCCAAGGTAAAATTCAATCATTAAAAACCTGCTCTTCAGAAAGTGGCCTTCTACCTTGAAAATACCTCAGTCAATAACTTCTCAGTAAGAAATAATACAGTGAAATGAAGGGCAGACTGCTTAGGAGGAGTTTGCTGTGAGAAGCGCTTTGATCACCCTGTTCTTGTGAGTTTTAAGAGGTCACTCAATACCTCTTAATCCTTGCCCATGGTAGACTTCGCAATCATTAAAATCATGCCTTGTATAAGTGTGCCAACATTCAACTAACTTGCATCTATTGCAAACCACCATAAATATGTTTAGACAGTCAATACACAGGCCTGGAGCAAAAATGACAGAGTTTAAAAGACTACAAAGTTTTTAGGCAGAGGCTATGTGAGTTTTCTTCTTTCAAAACAATCAAGGGCCCCTTATAAATGTAACCCTAGCCTTCGTAGAAAAAATCCTTTGTTTCAACCTGACATCTGTTTATCAAACAAGCATGAAGACCCAAAGTCAATCAAGTAGCTGCATAGTGAAGACTGTCTCTGTATGAGGAGTAGGAGCAACCTTCCCCTATGGTCTTTCAACTTATAAGCAGTTCTTTGTCAAAAACCCCTTTTTCTGATTACACTTCACTGTTTTAATAATGTATGTCATTCCTTTAAACAGAAACAGGCTCATAAAGTTAACCCCGGTGTGAGCATTCAGTCAAATTCATATTTAAAGCAGAGGTAACAGGGTTTTAAAAGCTCCAAAAGCTTGAGCAAAGGCTGTAAGAGTTTGCTCTTCAGAAAGTAATCAGGGCTTCTTTTTCAATGACCCTCAACCATAACATGCTGCTTCAATAGACATGCCTATGCAAAAACCGACCTTTATCACTTTGGCAATTTCGAAAATTTCGAATGCAATTTCAAAATACCTCTTGAATTTGATGGAAAAACCTTGGAGGAGAGCTGGAATAGCACCGGAGGTCCTTCAAGTATGTGCGGCACTCTTCAGGGAAGGAACGGCGCGCCAATAACCGGTGTCGGGTGGCTTTGTCGGGTCGGGCGGGCGCCGTGTACAGGCGCGTCGCGCGTACACTGGCCGCCTATGTAAACCTTCCGCCAGGCGCGTCGCGCGAATTGGCAGGCACGGCGCGCGGCGTTTAAACTGTGCAGACTTTGTAATTTGACCCGAAACTTGTTTTGTTTGATGCCACAGGCAACAAAAGGACTTTGCTTCGATTTGACAATGAAAAATGCACTCTTCCCCTTACTCCCTTGACATAAAAGAAATTCCCAACGGTCATATTTTTAAATGTAACATGAACTCTCGGTCGTGTTTTGCAAGGTAAACACAGTCTTTTTGACCTTTTTAACAATACTCCTCGGCGCAATTTCAACTCGGAATCACAAGCGATGCATGCATCAGAGATAAAGGCCAGAACTCTGTTTTACTTATGCACAGTTGTTCGAAGGGGATTCTTGCCAGTTTTGTTCCTTGGGTGACAACTTTAACACCGAACTTCAAACTTGGAAAAAATAACTCAATAACCTCATATCATCTCTGCCACTGTGTTTAATGATACTGGTGATATTTATGATGTAAAGCCACCCTTATTTTAAAACTGTCAAGAAAATACCTGAGTTCTGATTTGTTTCTGAAAGGACAAGGTTTGTTTTGTCAACTTGTTTTGACAGCCTTGGTCTTTACCAGCTTCTTCAACCTTTTCTCCAATGCAGGTGTCAAACTTGCTGGTTTTCTTGGACTTGATCATGGCCCTCTGATTTGAGAAAGGTGCCTCCTTTCAACATACTTTCTTGCTTATACCATTTATGATATCTCTGTCTTTTTTGAATAATGAGAAAGCTGTATTTGTTTTAAAACTCCCAAAACACTGACAATCTATCAAAACCACTTCTTTGTCTATTCATAACTGGTATACTTATTTACAATATTGAAACACAGTGATCATTTTCTTTGACTAGTGCACTGATCTTTTTGTAATAGAACCATTCCAAAGCTCAACTCTGTCCCCTGCTTTGACACTTTAGGTGATATTTTAACAAGGAAAAACCATCCAAAATCTGTCAAAAAGCATTTGAAAGCTGTTTTGTTACTTAACAGGAGATGGCCTGTGCTCTTCCAACTTGTTTGATAATTTCTGCTTCCAGGCGATTTATGAGCTCCTTCTTTGATTGTAAGTGCCACATTTTGGCTGCATCCCTTCATACCATATTTCTCTGTTTACTTGAAAGGCGCTCCTTTAGATTTCTTGGTATGTGACAGTGGGGTGTTGTTTGACCTTTTCCCTTAAGGAAACTGCCCCTTTTTTGTATCAATGGCCTTGCATTTTCAAATTGTCTCATGTCTACTATGATGTATATTTTGAAAGACATCTCCCTATGAATATGAAAACCAATACATTTTGAAACATAAACACCATCTTTTACCTGTGTAAAGACTTTTTCTTTCCTCCTTTGTCTCTTTCCACTGCATCTTTTGATCAATCAGTCTTCAAAAACATTCAATGCCTTGGCCATCTGCTCATGAACGAAGGAGGCCCTTTACTTGGCAAAGTATCTAAAGATTTTTTGATAAACCTGTTTGAAAAATATTTCCCTTGGATGTTATGGTAAGAAAACAAATTTGAAAAACATTAATACTAGCACTTCTCTTGCAATCACCATTGTGCTTCAGAAAAACCCTAGTCAAAGTGTCACTGTCTCACTGTACTGCTCTGAGGGGAACTGAAATGTCATCATTTACTTTGGTTAACTTATGACAATTTATTTGAAAGATAGTCTCTATGACTATGGAGGTCAGTACCCTTTGAAAAACAAACAACTTTTCTTCTGCCTGTGTGATGACATGATCTGTCAGCATCTCTTCAATTTGGTCTTGTGGGAAAGCAAACTGCCTATGATTAGAATTGTTTTTACTCATGATATGCCTTTCTAAAGTTTAACAATTCACATGATTTGAAAACTTCTCATGACTTCCTTTACAAGACCAAAGTCTGTTTTCCTTTGAACTTGCATACCTCAGATTTTATCCCTGCTGTGATTATCACTTACACTCAGAAAACCTAGAATCTCTGTTTCACTGTTCAGTAAAAAGAAAACCTGGACTTTTGCAATCCTCAAAGTCAATACTGGCCAGCGCCCTCTGCTTGTAGATGAAGGAGGTGCCCTAACCCTCTGCTTGTAAATGAAGGAGGTTCTGGGCCATGACAATTTACCAGTTTGCTATGACAGTGGTGTTCTTCTCTTCCTGTGATTTTTCATGCTGGAAGGAAAATGCAAGGTTTTGATGAGTGACTCTCTGTTTGCAGATATATCTCAGGCTCATGTTACACTTAGAATCAGTTGTTCTTCTAACTGTAGATTCAAGCATTTCCTCCTGAGATGAAGTTATATTTCCTGTCTTTGTAGAATCCATAAAACAATGTGAAACACCTAGTAATCAGCTTGAGACTGTGGTTTATGCAGTGCTGAGACCTAGGGGTATAAGTGGAGCGACTTAGAGCTGTTATCAACTTGATTTGCAGAGCGAGAGGTCAGTCATGATTGGTCTGTAGCAGATGGAGGCTTTTTGGCTTTTGGATGATTGCCAAGGGTAGAATGTCTTAAAGTGCCACTTCCTAACATAGGGGAGGCTTTTGAAACAGACTTGGACTTTTCCTTTTGGAGCTAATGGGCAGACCAATAGGGCTGAAGCTAGATAGGATAGTGATAATGAGGTTTTGATTTTGACATGGGTGGACTGAAAAGTAGAAGGGGCGAAAAAAGTTTTATGAGGGTTTTCTAGATGACATATTGACATAAGGAAATCAGTTTCTAGAAAACTCAGCTGTAGATATAGTCATCACTAACATGTAAAAAGTACTGATGGCTAACAGTGGCTCCATTTGGGGAGGGCAGCTCCTCATCAGGAGGTGTCCAGAATTCAGATCTTTGGTTTATGAAGACTAGTGCCTTATCCATTGGCGCAAAATTTACCCTTCTTTTGATGTTATTTCTGAAAAGTGACAGCATGGTTAACATCAATGATACTTCTACCTACCCCACTATCTTTCCTAACATTTTTTCTTCTCTTTGGCGCATTTGAACTAGCAGCCTTTTGACAATGTATATTTTCTTTTTGCAAAATGAACCTATCTATTTCTACTCTTATATCTGCCGGGAGTTCAGATTAAGCTGATGAACTCCTTCATTGCTCTACCTATGCTAGATCGACTGTCAAGATTAAGCAGTTTGACAAGATTTTATTCTCTAATCTAAAACATGAAATTCAAAAATGATCAAATCAGGATTAGACAGTCTGATTTGTCATGCATTTGCGGCATAAAAGACAAGCTGCACACAAATGTTATTTTGCAATAAAGGGAAACTAGACAAGCGGGGTTAAGATGTACAATGTATTTTTCATCCCTCGCTTCTCTCTTTGGTTCTGTTTTAGGCATGTGGAACCAGAATCTCTCCCTAATCTAAACTCTGTGATAAGTCAATCTTACACAATGTTGACTATCTTTTGCACTCACTAACTTATCAACAAATAAATTTAAACATGCTCAGCTATGATTAGGCTAGATAGCTGAACAAGACATTGAAGTACTAGTAGCGGCATTTAGGCTTGCTCGCTTTCTGAAAGACTATTTTTTGGAACATGGGGCCTTTGTTCTATCTTCACTTGCCCTCTTTTCTGTTTTTACTGTTTTTGACTTTCCTATCTTTTACTGTTTTTGATTTTTCTATTTTTTCAATATTTCAAACAATGGTATGTACAATGACTGAAAGTGTTCCAAACTCAAAAATGGAGCTCCTGACAAAAATAATGCTTTAATGTCCTGCCATTCACAGGACCCCCAAAAATTTCAGTCCCATCAGGTTCTTGTAAGAAGAAAGCATTGTTTCCACTGACTGAGCTGATGATGTAAGGCCCTTTCCATAAATTTTCGAACTTGCCATGTTTACCCTTATCTTCCCTTCTAGAATCCCATTTTAAAACTTTATCTCCAATCTGAAAATCATTTTCCTTAGTTCTCCTGTCAAAAATCTGTTTTATTTTGTCTTGTGCTGACTAAGCCCTTTGGTAAACTTCTTCTCTGGTTTGTTGTAAATGGATAGTCTGATTTACTCTCCTTTGCATGTCATTTTCTTCTATTTGGACTTCTTGTAATAGTTTCATTACTGGAACCCCTAGAGATGTTGGGAAAATGGCATCTAGACCATAAACTAGCTGGTAAGGAGACATACCTATGGATTTCTTGGTGGTTAATCTATCAGCCCATAAGGCGTGTACTAGTTTCCCATGCCATGCCTTTTGATTTTGTTCAAGAAGTTTTTTGATAATGTTGACTAGGATTTTGTTAGAGGACTCGGCTAAACCATTACCTTGAGGGTAATAGGTTGTGGAATGTCCTAATGAAATATGATATTTGTGACAGAAGTCTATCATTTTCTTGGAGGAGAAGGCAGCGGCGTTATCTGTAATGATCTTTCTGGGACAGCCAAATCTGGATAGGATATTGGTTTCTAGGAACGAAATGATGACTAAATCAGTAGCGTTCCGGGAAGGTATGGCTTCTATCCATTTGGTAAAGTAATCAGTGGCTGTGAGGATCCATTTATGTTGAGCGGATGAGGAAGGGTGAATTTCTCCAATGAAATCTAAACCCCATTGCTGGAAAGGTCCTTCAACTATAATGGGATGTAAGGGCAAAGGTAAAAGCTTTTTCTTGCCATCAAAAATTTGACATTTATGGCATGTCATAACTAGTTTGTGAGTATCAGGGAATAAGGTAGGCCAATAATAACCAGCTCTAAGGATTTTGTTTGCAGTGGTTTTCCAATAGAGATGGCCCCCACATTCCCCTTCGTGGATAATTTTCTCTGCATCAGACTCAAGCAAACATTTAAGCAGCATACCAGTGGGATTTTTCCAATACAGAAAACTATCTATAATGCAAAACTTTAAAGATTTTTGTTTAAGGAATCTTGCTTTTATTTTTGATAAAGTCGGAGGAGTATTCATATAAGTTAATACATAAAGAATGTCTGCATACCAAGGTGAATCCAAAAATGTTTGATTAATAGGGGGGAGTGTGCACTCTTCCTGTTCTTCTAAGGCATCGACAAAATTTATATCTAAAGCTTGGAGGTTGGTTTCAGCCATTAGTCTCGCAAGTCCTTGTCCTTTAACTAGTTTGGTAGGCCGGATTTCTAAGTCATACTCTAGGATGATAGCAATCCACTTTCCCCTTTTACCATCAGGATCTTGGTTCAGAATGTCCTTGACGACAATATTAGGGACAAAAGCTATGACATGAGAATGCAAGATGTAAACTCGGAAATCTTTCAGTGCTTTTACCGATGCGAATGCCTGTTTTTCCATGATGTTATATTTCAAGGGAGCATCTCTCAGGGATTTGCTAAAAAAGGCAATGGGTTGCTCCTGCCCAGCTGCATTTTTTTGCAACAACACCGCAGCTATTGTATGTTCTGAGGCAAATGAAAAAATGTAAAAATCTTTGGTGAAGTCAGGGCTTATCAATACTGGTGTTTCAGTTAAGGCCCTTTTAATTAGTTCAAAAGATTTTTTGGCTTCTATAGTCCATTTAACCCCGACCTCCTTTCTTAACATATTTGTGATATCTTTCAGGAGCTCAACAAGGTTTGGGATGAATCTTCTTAAGAAATTTATCTTGCCGATAAAGGACTGTAACTCCTTTATGTTTCTGGGGTGACTTATCTGTAAAATACCTTCGATTCTCTGGGGGTCTATTTTAATTCCTTCTTCCGAAATAATGTGACCTAGGAGTTTTCCTTCTTCTAGACCGAAAAGTGTTTTCTTGGGGTTTAGGGAAAAACCATACTTTCTGCATTTGTTGAAGACTTTTCTTAAGTGTGCTAGGTGTTCTTCATCTGATTTATAATATATTGTTATATCGTCGAGATATATGACTATGAAAACACCTATGTCTTCTGAGAAGGCTATGTCCATGGCTCTTTGAAATGTGGCGCCAGCATTCATCAGTCCAAAAGGCATTTTAACGTACATAAAAGTGCCCTAAGGGGTGGTGAAAGCTGTCTTATGTTGATCGGTAGGATAAACCAATACTTGGTTATAACCAGAAAAACCATCAAGCAATGAGATTCTTTTAGCACCTACTACCTTCTGAAGTATGTGGTCCATTTTGGGCAAAGGATAGTTATCTTTCAGACATGCCCTATTTAGGTTTCGGAAATCTATGCAGAGTCTGATTTCACCAGTCTTTTTCCTAACTGATACTAGATTTGAGACCCACTCGGAGTATCGGAGAGATACTATTATCCCGGCATCATACATCTTTTTAATTTCCTTTTCAACCAATGGTAGTAATACTGGGTTTATCCTTCTTAACTTCTGTTTAAAAGGTTTTTGGTTTTCTTTGAGGGGAATTTTATGTTGGATGATGCTGGTGTCATATGATTTCAAATCTTGGTACCCCCATGCAAACACATCTTTAAATTCTTTGAATAGATTTATGTACCTTTGTTTTATGTTAGGTGGGAGGGTTTTGGATAGTTTAATGTTTTTCGGCTCTTCTGGGCTTCCTATGTTGTATTCCTCTATGTCATCCTCTGTAGATTCCATTTTAGGATTTTTGGCCACATCATTAAAGTCAAACAATTCTTCTAAAGGTGCGAGCCCTCTAGGTATGGTGTCATTCTCGCAGTGTAAGACTTCGAGTTCCCTTTGGTCAATGTCTTCTTCCATCTCTCTGTCACATGGATGGTCTACCAGGTTTAGATAGGTCCACAAAGGTGGATTTAGCTCTTGGTCTTGACTTTGGCTGGGTTTCCTTTCTTCATCTCCTAAGTCTGTTTTGGTTATTTCAAACTCATTCCTAGATTGTAGGAAATCATCAATTTGATCATCATCTTGGAAGATTTGCCAATGGTCAAGATTATCTGGTACAGTAGGGCGGTGTTTCACTTGAATGTCATATTGCTCATTCATAAAAGGTATTTGGCTATTTCTTGCAGCAAAGGCGAGCTCATTTTCCAGACTGTTTTGAATCCTAGGGATATAGGTGAGCTCATATTTTTCGAAAGTTTTAAGGATATCTAAAGTTGCATTCCTATATTCTCTCAGTCTTGGGCTCTTTGCCGAATATTCACCTTTGATTTTCCTGATTACAAGTTGTGAGTCTCCTTGGGCTGATATTCTATTGGCGCCCAAGTCTCTAAGCATGTGCAGACCGATGAGAAGGGCTTCATATTCCGCAATGTTATTAGTACATTGGAATTCTAATCTAAAAGAATGACCTTCTTTAGTATTGTGTATCCAGATGCCTGCTCCTGAACCTGTCTTGCCACAAGAACCATCAAAGCTTATACTCCAAAGAGCTTCCTTTTCATACATGATACTAAGCTGTTTTTCAGGTTTCTTGGGACTTTGGTCATTAATTTCTTCATTCAGTAATGGTTTGGACATGTCTTCATTTTCTTTTATCTGCTTGTTTATATCACCTTCATTGTATAAGATAAAAGAATCTAAATTGGAATGAATGGAATATATGGGGGTATTGTTTGGCTTATCTCTGTTGCTAACCATGTATTTCATGCGAGTCTCTCGGTATAACCTCCTTGTTTGGTTGAAAACCGGGATAGTAGCGAATGACATATCCATTTGAAGGCTACCTTGTATTTTGGCAGCCCATGCTCTTGATAGTAGCATTCCATACTTGGGTGGGATATCGGCCACTACTACGTCCATGACTATGTTTTTGGCTCATAGTTCTGTTAGGGAAAAATCTAGATTCTTTATCAGACCTAAACATTTGACCTGGCTCGAGTCGAAAGAAAACAGGTTTTTGTAAGGTTGAGTCACTTCTAGTCCTAGGTTTTCCATGGCTGCTTTAGGCATGAGGTTATGGGAAGCACCAGAATCTAACATGGCATTATGTAATATTTTTTCCCGTATGTTTAAGCTTACATAGAAAGGAGAAATAGATCCTTCTTGGTATTCACCTTCTACTTTAGGGCCAAATAAGAGCTCGGGTTTGTCATCAGTTAAATTTAAGGTATCTGCTTTGCTCTCCAGATCGAGGACTTTGAAGATTTGAGATCTATACCTACCTACAGTTATTAGCTCTGTGAGGGGTATGGTAATTTTTATTTTGGAAATTTCCCCTTCGAAACTAAAAGGAGTATGTAGTTTAGGCAGATTTGTTTCAGCTTTTTCAGACATAACTTTTTATATGTTCTTAATTTGCTGACTTTGGCTTGGGACTTTGTTTGATACAGCCAACTCTGAGGTTTTTGGAGAGGTACTAGGAGTATCCGAGCTAATACTTGTCTGAATGGCTTTGCCTTTGTTTGGGTCAATCTTTTTGGTCCCAACTTTGTTACTATCCATGGTTTTCTTTAGGATGTCATCCGAGGTCTGGGTACTGTCAGGATTACTCTTTTTGGAATGGTTTTGGTTTTTTCTGCTTCTAAGATTATACTGCCGGTGAACTTCTATTATGGCATTTTGAAATTCTATGGCAGGATCGTCGAGATCTTCATAGTTGGTCTCATCTTGATTAGGAGAACATAACTCTTGTTCTTCCGCTGTGAGGTACACCTCGCTTTCATTATCAGACCCTACGAGATTTAAATGACTTTCATCAATGGGTTCTGTATCTCTATCATCTTCTTCCACATAGTTTTCATTGAATGGTGGCCTAATTTGTTGGTCATTTTCCCTTGGTCTGTTTTGGGGCTATTCCCTCCTAAAGTTTTGGTTCCGGTTTCTATTTGGAGGGTTTGGCTGGTTGTCCCTACCAAGAGCCTTTTCATTTATCCTTTCCCACATTTTGGCCATGGATTTGACTAAGTCATCTATTCTGGGATCTAGGGAAGGCGATGAAGTGGAGACCTCATCTTTGTATGTGACCTTTCTTTCTGATCTAGTCCTGGCCCTTTTTTCTGCTAAGTTGGCATCTGCTTTTATGGCTATTTGTTGCATTTCCTCTAAGGTAGGGGGATCCTTGTCTCTCAGATGATATGTCATGTCCGGATCGAAACCCTCGGGGAATTTTGCCAAGGCTAAACCAAGTGGGGTTTTGAAGTGAGGTGGGAGGGAGTTATATACACTGTTGAACCTAGTGCAGTAAGCTTGGACACTTTCCCCATTTTCCCGTTTTAGATTGTTATATTCTGACAGGATTTGAATGGGATTTCTTCGGATTTCCCACCTATTTCTGAAGACTTGATGCAGTTCGGGGATATCGTGGATGCTGTTTGGAGTCAAGCTTTTGAACCATGTTTTGGGTTCACCACCAAGACTTTGGGCGAATATTCTCATTCTGACGGTCTCGTCTTGTACCTTTGTGAAGCAAGCACATTGTGCTTTGTACACTCAGATCGATAGCTATTTCACTAGAATTGGCTTCACCAAGAGTGAGGTGGATGCAAACCTATACCAGATTGTGGTGGAGGGTAATATTTTAATCATTTTTATTTATGTTGATGATTTAATACTGACTGGTGATGAGTAGCTGATACACTCATGCAAGGAGGACCTTGAAAAGGAGTTCGAGATGAAGGATATGGGCCTCCTTCATTATTTCCTTGGATTGGAAATATGGAAGCGAGAAGGTGAACTATTTTTGTCTCAAGGTAAGTATGCTTGGGAGATACTTGGTAAGTTTCACATGGAGGACTGCAAACCCATGGATACTCCTCTTCCAAGAAATTGGAGGAAAGAGGATGCTACATCGGTAGAGGTAGTGGATGTTATTGTCTATCGACAGTTGGTGGGTTCGATCATGTATTTAGTTAATACAAGATCGAACATATGCTATGCGGTGAACTAGCTTAGTTAAGCAATGGTTAAGCCTACCAAGCTCTTTTGGAAGGTGGGAAAGCATGTCCTGAGATATCTCAGGGACACATCTGAGTATGGCTTATGGTACAGACAGACGGATGAGGTGAAGTTGCATGGCTTCACGGATGCAGATTGGTCAGGAAACCCAATGGATAGAAAGAGCACATCAAGAGGGGTTTTCAATATCGGATCTACAACTATTTCTTGGTACAACAAGAAATAGAGATCTGTGGCACTCAGTTCAGCAGAAACGAAATACATGGTAGCAAGTCAAGCTGCATGTGAGGCTATCTGGATGAGGAAGATCTTGGTTAGTTTGTTCGGTTCTCATTTAGATCCTACAGTGATTCATTGTGATAATCAGAGTTGCATTAAACTCTCGATTAATCCTATGTTTCATGATAGATCTAAGCATATATATATTTGGTATCATCATATCAAAGATTATGTGTAACAGAAGATCATGTTGCTTTAGTACATTCCCACGGAAGATCAAGATGCAGATATTCTGACGAAGCGCTCACCAGGAGAAAATTAAAATACCATAGAGACAAGATCAGGGTGAAGGATAATCCCTTTCTTGTTGAGAGGGAGTGTTGAGATTCAACAAGATGATGAACCTAGTGAAAATTAAGCACCTTCACTAGGTGGGGCCTGCAGGCTATTTTTAGGTGTATGTCTATTTTTAGAATGGTGACCATATTCTAAAATTAGCAGGATGTTGATTCTAGATGATTGAGAAAATTCTATCTTCAGATGAGTTTCTATTTTTAGAAGATGGGTGAAGTCTATTTATAGATCACAAATCTAAAAATAGAATGCATGTCGATTATTATTAGCCCTTAATGATATTTAAAAAATAAATAATAACTTATTCTCTTGGAGCACTTGATTTTAGTTAACTAATGTGGAAAATTAGTTAGCTGAAGGAATTATGCATTCCAAGGTTAGTTGGTGACTCATGCATGATGGACTTCGTTATAACTGATTATGCCAGAGTTGTAACAGAGTTGGAAGAGTAGTTATGGGAGTTGTTATTTAGTTTAACTCAGTTAAGTGAGTTAAAATCAGTTGTGCTAGTTGTAACTAAATATACACTAGTGAAATATGAGTGAATTAATTATTTAATTAATTCATAAGTAGTGTCTTACTTGCAATTGAAGAAATACAACAATTAACTACTTGCATGTCAGATCCAGTGGAGACCCAGTGGAGAGATAAGTGAAAGGGTGTGTTTGACTATCAGTTGTGACTATAGTGATGCCTTCAATGCATCTACACACACATTGGAGTTTCCAATGAGGATTGCGCAGTCAAGGCAAGGAAATATCGAATTCATTTAGGGGATCTTCTTCAACAGGTATTGCACAGTGGAGGCAGGCTGTCAGGAGGCAAGAAATTGGTGCATAGATATGCAAATTTTTGCATGAGAGTGTGAGACGATTGTATATTGTACTGAGAGATCTACGAGCTGAGATTTGTACGATGATAGTTGGGGTTTTTAGCTTTAAGCTTTCCCGATAAAACATATTGTTATGTGCGCTTGATTTTTCATGTGTTTTGCAATTGGCAATTTAATTTCCGCAAAGAATTGAGTAGAAGGATTATGTATTTAACAGTGGATTTAATTGTTAGATCAGGGGAGTCCGGTAATATACATATTTTGAATTAAATTTCTACATAATTGTTGAACATATTTCCCCAAATTGTTAGGGTTGTGAGTTCTAAAGTTTGTTTGTTTATTAGTAATATCTATGGCATAACTTGTAGACATCATATGATTAGTTATTCTTTTCATAACCAATGAAAAACCTGCATATCTCCTGCAGCCTACATTCAAGGATCAAATTCACTAATCCAATGACTGATTTCTGATTTTGTTGAAATACTTAGTGTGAGCTTGCATACATATGTTAATAGGCCCGCAGTCTAATAAAAAGTCCAAAGTTGTCACTTATTTTCTCTTAAGCACCCCTTATATGTGTGTGTGTGTGTGTACATACATACATACATACATATATATATATATATATATATATATATATATATATATATATATATATATACATTGACAGTGGCATAAACTATTTCTGGAAGTGACCTTTAATTCTACAGTAAAACCTTGACTTGGCCTTTATTATTAACAATAATACTTATTGAGATTATTAGAACCGTGAATTATGTTTTGTATTGATTTGAAAAATGACAGTTACCTAAAATAGTGACAAAAAACTTATAAAATGTGATAGATTAGAGATATAAACAATGTCCTTGACAAAGACAATGATCCTTGTATGAGGTTTAGCTTTTAATATAGAATGACTCTTGAACTACACAAAACAGTGAAACAATGAAACCTCGACAACGTGACATGTGATAGTATGTTATTAATGTCATGACGGTAATCTATGAGAGAGCACACTTGGCATTTGACTGTATATTTTGGTACTTGAAAATGTTCCTTTTACAAGACAATTTCTTGACGATAATAGTGCCTTAAGGAAATTCTGTGGCTTGATGTTATGACACTACTTGACTAACATAACATAGTGATACTTGGTAGAGTTAGTTTTGGTATAGAAACAACAGTGACAATGTGAGTGCAACAGTTAGTTGATGTGACAACTAGGGTTTGTTGTACATCTTATGCATACGAATATTCTAGGGTTTGTTGTGCAATGGTTTGGTTTAGCATTGTGATTAGGCAGAGGCATGTTGGACGGTGAATTTTTTTTTAGGGATAATTTTGTAGTAGTCAGTTAGAACAGGTTTGAGTAGTGAGGTTTCCAGGACTTGAGAGTGATATGCACACCGAGCAGAGCAGCAGAACCTTCATTACAATTTATTTATATTGATTTTGAGTGCAAGGGGATCCAGTCTGAAATTAATGAAACATGGTTTGTCTATTGATTAGGGTGGAAGGGTTGTGCAAGGTAGGTGTTTGAAGTCACATTCAGGTTGGAGCATGAGAACACTTTAGGGTGGTAGGGTGGTGTTAGGGCATGTTATAGCCTACAAAGGGCATTGCAGTGTCCGTCCAGTTGCAACTGGTACACAAGGTGTTGGAGAATCTATCCAGATGGAGCCTAAGATCTAGGGTGGTGGTGGAGCATCCTATAGGTTGGAGCCTGTAAATCAGGGGGTTAGATCCTCCTTCGATTAGAGTTGAAAACTTGATGTAATTATTTTTTAAGACAAATATTAAGAAGCGTTTGGTGGTCATTGACTCAAAGGGGGTTTTCCACCTAAAAATATTTGTGCCTACTTTCTTGATTATCGTGCATTGTTGAATGGTGTTGTTTACTGCTTTTTTCTATCCGATTAAATATTATTGAAGCTTAAATAATGATCTAAAAAGACTAATAAATTGTTAATTTCTAAGAAATATTGATTCACCTCCCTCTGAGTATTTCCAACAACTTTTCCATGCACTGGTATGATTTCATTGATGGGATAGTAGCTAAAGAGAATTTTCCATATTAAGGTAAAATGTGGGTTGATTTCCATAAAGAACGCAAGATGCCAAGAGTGGAGGCCAACATGGTGGGGAAGATGAGGAGAATTTTTCTCTTGCAAGAAAGGGAAAGAATTCCAAGAAGGGGTCCACGAGTGGGACCAACCAACATGGTAAGAAAAATGAGAAGGGGAAGGAGAAGGACATAAGAAAACTGAGATAATTTTCTTATTAGAAGATGAGACACGATTCAGTTATGTTTCCTAACAGGAAAAAAAATAAGGCCATTATAGCTTCAACAAATCTAGATGATTTTTCCACCAAGTTTGAGAGGAAGTTCCCCTTGTTGGCAAGTATTTCCACTAGTGACAAACCTTCTAGAATATGGTGCATTGATAGTGGATCCTTACGGCATATGGCAGGTGTCAGTGATAAATTTACCAGTCTTACTGAGAGGGAGGTATATTTGGAGGTGGTGCTTGGTGATGATTCTACTATGAGTGCTACTAGTATTGGGATTGTAACCTTTCAGAGGGAGTCACAACCTCCCTTAAAAGTGACAGAGGTATTATATGTTCCTGGGTTGAAGAAGAACTTTATATTAGTGTCCACTATTGAGGACAATGGATATGAGGTAGTGTTCTATGATGGGTAGGTTCTTATGTATCACAGGGGATCGAGTATCACATACGCCATAGTTGTTGGAGTCTTCCATGGAACATTATACATGTTCATGTTTGATCATAATAGAGCATAAGTATCTACCACCAATAACAATGACTTTTGTGAGTTTTGGCACAAGAGGATGGTCCACTTGCACCATGGGTCTTTGAGGATATTGAGGGAGATTTCTACAGGGTTACCAGAGTTTAGTATTGAGCACCATGATGTGTGTAGGGAGTGTGCTTTTGGAAAGTACACCAAGACTGAATTTCCAAGCAGTGATAACAAAGTATCAGAGATACATGTTCATTATACTATGTGTTGGTATATATTTATGAGGGAACGAAATGAAATACAAATTAAAAATAAAAAAATCACAAAGATACAACAAAACAAAACTTCAATTAATAAATAGAAACTACTAAAAATTGTATACATGAAAAAAAGAAACCAACTAGATCAGGCAATGGTAGCTTATCTATGAGAAGAGATATGACGGCTACATACCTTCTGAACTATGTTATAATGAGACCAAAATTCCTTTTTATCATCAAGAAACAATGGAAAACCATAAACATCCAAAAATTTAATCCTAGAAGATGAAACACCAAACGCTTGTGGGCCCCATTGGGGTTAGTTGTAACATCAACTTCCTTGGGTCATAACTTTGGCATACGATCTTCGTTTGGAACACATGATACCTTGCTAGAAATATCTATCTGAGGTTAAAAAAATTGATCGAAAATGGGGGGTTTGTCGCTCGAACATTTTCCCGTTTCTCAAAAAAATGTCATTTAGGGCCTTAAAATGACTCTAGAAGTTCAGAACCTGAAAAACTGCCAAAAATAGAAAACTGTCGATATAGGAAACTATGTTGGAAATTAGGAAACTGAAAGGAAAAAATGTTTGGTTTCCAAGTGGAGTAGGTGGCTGGCCACAAATATCCACCTGGATCAGTCCTCCCCCTCGGGAATAAATGGTCCCCATTGTGTTGAGTGCCTCCATGAGATGGGGAAACTTCTACTGAATTTGATCCCTAATGAGCCATTTGCCTTGGTGCAGGAGATGGTCGGCTTTGAAAACCCGATATAGTTGGATCCTATGTTGGTGAGTGTTATTAATTTGCATTTCCATGATCTAATATATCGTGGAATGTTCAATGCCATTTATGTTGAGCTATGTTGGTGTCAACTTTTCAACAATTTATGATGTGTCTAGAAATAGTGGAAAGTATAGTTGAAGGCAGTCCACATTGAATATTGGGTGTAGACCAAGGAATAGGGGAATACTTAGCTTGAAATAATTTTCACCCATAGCCTTGGTGATGGTGTAAGGCCCATATCGGAGTGGTTGAAGATTCCGATGGGCTCTGGTAAGGCATTCCTTCTACAAATGCAACCAAAATTTGTTGCCCACTTGAAACTTATGTGGCATCCGATATTGATCGTGATGTTGTTTGTACATAGCATTGGATTTATCTAGGATATCATGAACCTACTGGTTGATGTGTTGGATGCATTCAACAAACCTAGTGGATTTATCAGCTTCCGACTGAACACACATATATTTTTCCTGTGTAGTCGCAAGAGGCATTGTGACATCAATGGGACACAATGATGGAAATACTAGGCCCACTTGAAAGGGGTTATGGCTAGTTGAGCTATAAAGAGAAATGTTATAGTTGTGTTGCACATAGGGAAGACTCTCATCCCATGTTCGTGGATGCTTGTATTTGTACATTCATAGTATGTGCACTATCATCATGTTGACAACATTTGTTTGACCATCAGTCTGAAGATGGAATGTAGTCGAATTGGTGAGATTAGTGTCCAACAACGACTAATGGCTCGACCAAAATGCGCTTAGGAAACTGGTATCCCAATGTAATATAATGGTCTATGGAATTCCAAAATTTACTCACACTCGTTTAAAGAATAATTTGGCGGTGTTTTGTCGTGATACTCATCTTGCAAGCAGACAATATAACTATCTTGGAAAATCTATCAATGACCAAAAATACACAATCGTTACCATTTTTGGTAGAAGGAAGGCCAAAGAGTCCATTGATGTGGATTCCTAAGGCTAGCTAGGAGTAAGCAGAGGAGTATACAGGCTTTTCCTCTTAATGTTTGTTAAAATATGAAACTGCAGTCAAATTCCACTTTGGATAGCTCACCTGATGGAGATAATGATTGCATTGATTTCCTCTTTTTGATAAAACCAAAATAGACCTAAATTTCACTCAAAACGGATAAGGGAAAGTGTACTTATGAATTAAATCCCGCATTTGCACATTTAACAAGGTAGACCCTAAATATAAGTGGACACACTTGGAAGGCTATAAATACAAGTGACCTCTACCTCATTTGGACACCATAATGAGACACTCTTCTATCTTGGTTTTTGTCTCGCACAGGTCTGAGGCTCATCCGCAGATGAACAGGTTCGCTCTAAGGTGAAATTGCAGGGTTCGAAGCTCAGATATCCATTTTGGATTTTTGGGCCATAGTCGCAGACAAAATATACGATGAAGTCAACTACAGTCCCTCACACAGAAGCTCACCATTGTGATAGGATCATTCCATTCTCATGGAAAACCCTCCATCCATGTGATTGGTAGTTAGGGTTTCAAAATTTTGGTTGCAGACCTAGTCGCTCGCAGACCATGCTTAAGAGAGCGACCAGGAAGCTATACTAGCTCGATCACAATGTTTCAGAGTGCGACTGGGAATCTAAAGTTGCTCACATAACATATTTAAAGGTATGAATGAGGCTCTGAGATAGATCTGGGCATATTCAACCATAGTCGCTCGTTTATTGTGCTTCAAAGAGCGGCCATGAAGCTATAGTCACTCGGTTCACTCCTCCTCCATGGGACTGGTAACTAAAATATGAAATCTCATTTTTCCAAAGATTTTGCTCAATGACCACAGAGTTGGAAAATTGACCGTAGATAGTGATAAGTCATTACAGTCTTCAAAATCATATTTTTGAGTATAAGCTTTTTTGGGTTCATTTATGGATGTTATAGTTATTTTTGTTGGTTATTTACATAAATGAATATATGGATCATTGTACTCACCTTTTTCTAAATAATTTGATGACAATCTAAGAAGAAGAATAATTTGAAAGGGTTTTCCCCATAGTTTTTTTTCCCCTGGTCTCTGACCAATCCCAGTGTCTCTATGTGTGAATGATTTTCTTCTATTGTTCCTTTATGTACCACTACATTGATAATTATGATATTATTATTTCTATATAGTTGCATATGTTGTTGAATAATGATGTAAATCTGAAAAATGTTATGATGTTATGGGATGAACTTAATGTGTTAATGACGAAGTGATATTATCAAAGCAAACAAAAATATAGCCCTAAGAAAAACTAACATGGTATGAGAGTTGGGTTGATGAAAATTCATGGAGATCACCCCTGTGATGGCACCATTGATGGAAGAAAGAAGAGGATAGTGGAGACCTAAAAGAATTATAGGGTTTGAAGAAAACCTTAGGAAATTTGTGTATTAGGGTTTGATGGATATCATTAGGTTAGGGTTTGAGATAAAACCTAGTTTATGGAAAATATTTGAGATATGAAATCTAGAAACCATAGCATGGTCAAAGAAAAGATTCTCAAGCACTTGTGACAAATTTGATGAAGACTTAGATGGGATAACCTATATTAGGCATAATTGTTGATAGAGTTGGTTGAAATAGTGAAGGAAACATTGTTATATGTACAATGGACAATGATGGCTCTTGAAGGTTGGTTCAAGAGGAAGATGATCAACTCTCATTGAAGATAAGTAATTTATGATTTATGATGCTTCTCTATGTCTTTAACTTTGTTTATACTTATAGATATCATTATTGTTTTGATTATTACTTATGATTCCTACACACACACACACACACACACACACACACACACAGATATATATATATATATATATATATATATATATATATATATATATATATATAGATAGATATACATATACATATATATAGATAGATATACATATACATATACATACATATACATATACATATATATACATATACATATACATATGCATATACATACATATACATATACATATGCATATATATACATATATATATATATATATATATATATATATATATATATATATATATATATATATATATATATATATATATATATATATATGTATGTATGTATATGTATATATATATATATATATATATATATGTATGTATATATATATATATGTATATATATATATATATATATATATATATATATATATATATATATATATATATATATATGTATGTATATATATATATATGTATATATATATATATATATGTATATATATATGTATATATATATATATATGTATATGTATATATATATATATATATATATATATATATATATATATGAGTATTTGTATGCTTCTAAGCTCTTGATGAGTTGTGATAAGTGGATCATTCTTGAGGATCATGGCTAGTGCAGGAAGAGAAGAACTAGTGTTGGAAAAGGTAAAGAGGCATCTCACGAAAAGGTGACAAAATGATACAAGCTTAGGCCTATGTTAAATAAGAAGGTGCACAAGTATTTGAATACTACAAGCTATGTGGTTTCAATGTTATGATGGATGTAAAGGTAAGCCCTAAGGTATGATGAGAATGTATCTTTCACAAATAGCTCATGTGTGCATATGAAAGTGATTTGGATTCATGGTTCCTATGATGAGATGTTGCACTTGGTATTGAACAAGTATCTTACTTTTTAAACATGATGAACTTATTGATTCTACAAAGCTACTTAATATTGATCTTTAATACATTGGTATACTTGATATTTGGCTATCATCTATATTTTTTGGATATATTGATGCCATAACGAAGGTTAGCACCATGATTCTATTATATGGTAACCTGACACCATTGATATTGTTTGTAAAAATCATGATGATAGAAGTATAAGAATGAGATTGATATTCAGGATCTTTTGTTGACCATGGTTATGTTTTGACGTGTTTAGTAATTATGAAATATGGTAAAATTGAATGCCCTGATTGAGTTATATGAAAAAGAAGTAATGCTGTGATAAAGGATTCTTGAAGTATAATAACCCTTGATGAAATATTTATGTCATAGTGAAGTAGCCAATGATAACATGATATAACCATGATGAATATGTGATATAGTCTGACTTTATGATCTAACAGATTTGTTAATGAATGATAACATTATTGACGAGTTGATGCCATGAATGAAGATGACTGAAGTGGCTTCCTATTCAGAGGGAGAATCTCTCCATAATATTCTTACTCCCATTATCATTTGCATTATATATTCTTTACTATTGAAGTAATATGATATTATTAGTCTGCAACAAAGTTTTGATATGAGGAGAGAGAGTTTTCCCTTACTCTACGCCCAAGTCACATGGAAGTAAGGTCAAGGGTGCAACTATAGTCTCCAAACCGCACAGAGAAAGGCCTATGGGTGTGACTATTCCTGCAGGACACTTTTGTGCATAAAATCAAATGTTCACCTGAAGGACGTCAGTCCTACAGACATGAAGTAGACAATAAGAAAGTTCTATGAGTGGGGAATTTTGAATGTTTACTATAATATGAATATGTGGACTGAACTTCTGTTGCGGCAGGTGATCGAGATATGCATATAGATATGTCATTATGATTTAACCATTGAAGTTTATGTTGTAAGGGTTTGACTAGATTTTGTTGATTGATATATATGAGTAGTGTTTGGAGTTTTGACATCATAATGATTTAGAACTTTGAGATGACATTGAGATATGTTTTGGACTATAAAACTCACTATAATAGAAAATTTGGGATTTGACCTATTGACTAATGATTTGATCTGACGATTGATGATTTTCCTTGATAAAAATTCAGCATAGTGACTTTCAATGACTTATATTAGTATTTTGGGTTGACATTATTATCACTCTCCCCAACTTCCCAAGGCTGACAGTAGGATTGGAGAAAGGTAACCATAGACCAAACTTTAGGTCAGGTAGCTAGCCCTACCCGAACCAGAGAGGGCTCTCTCTTTATCACTTTAATCATTCAAATGAATGTATGAGTATCTAATGATTTTAGGCTAGGTATGTAAGCTTAATAAGTAGAATTTTTTGATGTTTTTAATGCTAGATAGAAAATTCAGTGAATGGACTGTATATAAGGTTTTTAGGTCTAAATTTTAAGGTGAACCTGCAGAGAATATGTGAGGCAAGATAGGTAGTTTGAAAGAATATTAATAAATCATTAAGTATAGGATGAAAATGGAGGAGATTTTGAATGATCACTGAGGTGAATTCATTGAATTTTGAAGCAAATAAACATAATATGGTGACTCTTGTCTAAAACAGAGCATGCATAAACATGAATTATGCTCTCAAACTTACAAGATAAACATATATGAAGAATAATACATGGTATTAAGCATAAAATTATAAACATACATGAGAAACACAGATTCTCCAAATCATACGACAAGTATCTCAACACAATTCCTGCAAATCTCTCTCTGATTACATTTCACAAGTTGATTACAAGAGCTCCACTGCAATATGAGACTATCCAACCCAAAAAAAATACAAAAGAGAGTCTACTTATAGAAAATATAGACTATGACACCTCATCAGGTCTAAATCCCATCCAAAATGGATAATAAATGCAAAAGATGAGTCATTTCCTAGTTTCTAGGGAGGTTAGAAACCATTCCCTGAATTTTAGCTATAAACTAGGAGTGTTTGTCTGTTACATTAATTACAAATTACTTCATGATATGAAGCCAAAAACAACCCAATAAAACTAGTGACAACTCATAGGACAACATTGCCTCGAATTTGTGACCATTTCTAAGCTTGACAAGTGTCTTGAGGAATCCAATGTTGATTTGTGACAATTCTAACTGAAGATTTAAAAAAGCAATTTACAAAAATGTAACAGAACTTTGGAGGCACTTTTAGAAGTCAAAATCCACTTATTGAAGAATGGTCAACTAGCCCTGTGTGTCTTGTTTCCAAAACATATTGAATTTTTTAAAATGGACCAAGGGAAGGCCTTCAAAAATCCATTCTCCCAGGGTCACTCAAAAGTGTAATAAAGGGTCCAAAAAGGAGGCAGAAACATGAAAAATGGGTGGCTTTTGAGATTTTTCTCCAAAATTATAACTTGTCATTCCATGAGGGTTCCTGATATGTGATTTACTCATCAAAATACATCCATCCATATAAATAAATCACCATTTGGATACCTCCAAAATAAAAGTTAGAAAAGTCCATTACCCTTCTATAATGAGAAATTTCTAGAACTCTGTAAAAAATCATATAAAATATCAAAATTTCTCAAAATAGGTTCTTTGGCACCTGCAAGAGATAGGCTACATAGCTAAGGAAGCTTTAGCCAATAAATACAAGCTATCCTTCTCCTTGAGTTTCATTTGCGCCTCTTTAAGCCTTTTATTCACTTGTTTCAGCCTTATTTGAGAAATGGTGTCCCTGGTAAGATAATGGTTTGCCATGTGCCTTTGCAGTTTGTTATCCCTTTAAAAAAATTTCAATACCTTCTCCATATTCTCATTAACTCTTGTTAACCAAAGCTCTTTGTCCTCTTTTATCTCCATGGAAATGAGCTCATCAAAGGTCAATTCTTCAGATTGATGAATTGATTGTCTTTCTCGCTCCAGAGCCCTTTTGAGGCCTATTTTTCTTGATCTTCTTGTGTGTGTTTCAGTCTCCATCTCCTGCATTTTTTCAACAACAAAAATATTCTTTCCTTTACCTCTATTTGACTCCATGTCTGATTTGTACTTGCTTTGTAGGAGTTGATTCACTTGCAATTGAAAATTTTCCCGCTCAAGGAAAGTAATTTAGGATTGGGCAATGGAGAAGGCTTCTTTCAATTCTGATATCTATTTATCTTTCTCTTTGATGATTTATTCAACTGATCTGACCTCCTCATGCTCTGATACTTCAGCCTCCATTGGCACTAACTCATTATGTTGATGAAAGAGAGCTTGCTCCTCTATATGACATGTTTCAACATGGGTGCCAAGTGTAAGAAAAATTCTAGTAGACTCAAGCACAAATACTTGTCTCTTCCCCCTGTCATAGGTGTGAGAAAATTCCACAACCCTAGGAACGTCTAAAGGGTGAATAGGCATGCTAGAACATCCAATTTCCATTGGTTGTGATGATGATATAATAGGCAAGACAGAAAGCATTGTTGACAATCTCTCCAAGAAGTTTTCCCAGGTCATGTTTATGGAATACAAGTGATGCAACAAAATGAGCTTGATTTTCCATGTTGAAAAAGACTAGTGTGATGATGTTCTCTTCTACTCTAAACCTTCTTAGCCATCTTAATCAAGCTCTTGTATAAATAATGAGGCAAATCAATTGTTTTGACTGAGTTAAAATGAATCAAAATCCTGATGGGATACCTATATAATCTGGAGAATGTTCCTTCACAAGTGAAGTACTTCATTATGAACATCATCAGAGGAGAAAACTTGTTTCTGAGGTGTCTGAAGGGAAAAATAAATTTTGGATCCTCTCTAGCATGATGCTTGAGGAATTGCTTGTATTTTTCAATATCTAGGTCCATACCCTTGAACCACTGCTCTCCATAAGAAGGGATACCTGTAGCTGAAGAAATTAGGTCAGATGATAGGTTGATCTCCATACCTACAAGAGTGACCTTTCCCATAATGTAACCTTTTGCAAATAGGATGGACAACTGAAGATAATACCCCCCTTCCATAAGCCTTTCAAAAAATGTCAACTAAGTTCTTTCAAAGCACATTATGGCTAATGGAGAAGCATTAATCACATGCATGGTGAATGGTTCAAGCCTGATTTGGCACCCTCACTTGAAGATTTTCTTGTCACTTTCCATGGTGCTTGCCACTGGAATGGTGAAAAACCTAGGGTGTTAATGAAATGAGTGAATGAATGGAAATATGAAAAAACAGAGTGTAGGAAGGTATGGGTTTGGTGGATGAAATGAAGGGTCTTGAAGCTAAAAAATTCTAGAAAATTTTGAGTAGGTAGTGTTGTGTGTTAGCTTCAAGGTGTAGGTGGAACGAGAGAAAATGGATATGTGGAAGGTGTCAAAATGTCCAAAACACATGAAATTCCCAATTTCGACAGTAGGAATAGATTGTGAAATAGTAGGGTAGGTTGGTAAGATAAAATGGGGGTGATGGGGTTAAGTAAAAATTCTAAAAAATAAAAAATAAAATAAAATGTATAGGGTAGTGTTTTAAATCCACAATGAAAGTGGAATGAAGAGAAATGGGTAAGTTTAGGGTGGTCAAAAGCTCAAAACACAAGAAATTCCCAATTTTGACATGGGAAAACTTGAGAAAAAGATTTTTAAGTTAAGAAGGTGGAACAAGGGTTATGAAGCTAAGTAAAAATTCTGAGAAAATTTTAGTGAGGAGTATGGCACCTTAGCTCCATAATGCAAGTGGAATGAGGGAAAATGAATGGGTGTAGGGTAGTCAAAACCCTAAAACACATTCAGTGCCCAATTTTGATTGTTTTCATTGTTTTGAAAAGATAGAATGAGGGTTTGATTGTGTAAATCATGTTATGAATGGTAGTTTAGGTGATAGGAATGTACAGATGGATCATGGAGGATTTAGGAATCATTTTAATGTGGTGGAGTTATGGTTTAGGTCAAATAGGATAGGTTAGGGTTTGTCAACATAAAATTTTTATATGTGGATAATGAACATATGGAGAAAACATAAAATGACATGAAAAGATTTTTAAATCGTTCAAAATATGACCAAATACTAGCATGAGAAGAATCCTTACCTTGTAAAGAGGCCACACCAACGAATGGAGCTCGAGCTTGAATGTTTTAGAGGGTTCTTGAGCTTCAAACACTAGAAATTGTCACTATACATGAGGGTAACAATGCTCCTATAGGAGCATAACAACAGGGGCCGGAGTGTAACAATAGGCTTATAGGAGCGTAACAATGGATGTGTAGCGCTTTCGTAGCACCTAAGAAACACTCCGGAAAGGTAACAATGCCTATGTAGCATCCACAAAAACGTAACAAAGCAACCCAAGATTGCAATATGATGCCCAAAAATGTAACAAAGATGGTTTTGGAGCATTGTAAGTGGGTTTTGATGGAATTTTAAGGCCGTGCTTCGGAGTTTAGAGAGTATGGAGGGTAAGTAGAGTGGATAGTTGCTCTCTCATTCACGTGAAAGGCTAAATATGAATAAAATGAGGGTTTTTTCCCTTTTATAAACTTGTGAGATAACCTTTACCAATTTTTCCTTTTGACACTTGACAATGACCCTTTTTTTAACCCTTTGTGCACTTGACAATGACTTTTTTGCACCTTTTAATGAGATATAAAGATAGATTGAACCTCTTTCATTATTTTTGACTCTTTAGGTGACCTTTTTTGGCATTTTAAATGAGACATTGAGCCAAAAATTCTCCTTTCGAATAAGACAATAGACTACTTTTTAAACCTTTAAAATCTTTCACACCTTTGAACTTTCACATTGGATATGACCCTTTCAAACAAGATGAGATGTATTTAAAAATTGAGAATGACTCCTTTTTCATTTGACTAGAACAATATGCTATATTGGCCTCCTTTGAAGTTATAAAGGTCAATGATGACTTTTTTTTACTTTAAATGAGACAGTGAGACAAAATTCTTCTTTTTTTATGAGACAGTGAAATAGAACGGAGATATTTGGAACTTTTTGGAACTTGAACCATATGAAACAAGAGTGGTGGCCTTTGTTTCATCTTCATAAACATTCTTTCTCCTTAATTAGGGTTTTATTAATGGAATGGAGGGTTGTTGCCTTGTGTTCAATGAAAATTTGAAGATTTTTCAAAGGTAGAAATGAAAACCTAGACATTGACCTATATGAGGTGGAGTGACCTAACCCTAGACCTCTTCAGCATTGATGATGGATATGGTGACCTTGAAACTGATTATGGTGATGAACTTGACAATGATGGTGACGATGAATGAAATGAAGGAGCAGCATACATGATTTAGACCTCTTTAGTGACCAAAATTATTTTTCTGAGAATTTGTTCGAAAAAAGTAAAAAAAAATTACCTATGACTTTGTCGAAAACAAATGAAATATTCAATTGATCACTGACATACCTGAGCTAACATTGGCTCCATATGGGGATGGAATCTCCTTTAGAAGGTGTCAAGAACACCGTAGATTAGGTAGCCTTACCATTGGGCAATGGAGTCAAACTGGACTTTGAAAAAAATTGACAAACTGGAAATGAATTTGACTAGAAAAAACTAACTTGACTCTGACTTGAAAACTGACTGAAATTTTTTTTAAAGGTTTGAAAGAAAACATGAGCTGAATTTAGAAGTCTCATGGCCTTCTCCTCTGGCTTCAAACTACTGCAACAACTTCCTTATCGCTTGGACATCAAATTTAAAATGATATGTACAATGACAGTGAATTTCTTCTTCAATGATCAAGTTAGATAGTGTTTGAGGAACCTACAATTGATTGGTCCTCCCAACACTTCTTACCCTTCAAGATCCTCTAGTATAAATTCTTTTTTACCTCTGACTGTAGTGATCTTGTAAGGTCCTTTCCATAGATTGTTGAACTTTCCATGCTTACTTTTGTATTCATTTCGAGAATCCTAGCAAAGGAAAATGTACCCAAGCTTTAAATCATCTAATTTGGTCTTCCTTTCATAAATACTTTTTATTTTCTAATGAAGCTTTGAAGTATTACTGAAGACTTTGTCTCTTGACTGTTGTAGATGGATCATTTGGTTGATTCTTCATTGAATGTCATTAGGCTCATTGTCGATCTCTTGTAGAATTTTCATCACTGGTACAACTAGAGAAGTAGGGAACATAGTGTCAAACCCATACACGAGCTGGAAAGGTGACATGTTGATTGATCTCTTTGTGCTAACTCTATCCGCCCATAGAGCATTGGTGAGCTTTTCGTGCCAATTTCTCTTGTTTTCTTGCAGAATCTTCTTGATTATTTTCACCAAAGATTTATTTAACGACTCAACAAGCTTGTTTCCTTGAGGATAGTTTATTGTTGAATGACCAAGCCTAATGTGATACTTGTCACAAAATTCAGTAATTTTCTTGGACTTGAAGGCAACTACATTATCAGTGACGATATTTTGTGGACAGCCAAAATGATACAACATATTGTTTGGCAAGAAACTGAATGATAACAGTGTTAGTAGCTTTCCTCGTGGGGATGGATTTAATCCATTTGGTGAAATAATATGTGGAAGTGAGTATCCATTTGTGTTGAGCTGATAATGGAGGATGGATCTCACCAATGAAGTCAAGTCCCCACTGTTGGAATGGTGCTTTCACTTCAATTGGTTTTAAAGGCAAAGGCAAGAGTTTCCTCTTTCCCTGAAATATTTGACATTCATGATAGTTCATGACTGTTTTATAAACATCAGAAAATAAACTTGGCTAATAGAAACCCGCCCTCAAGATCTTGTTAGTTGTAGTCTTCCAATAAATATGACCACCACAGTACCTTCAACCAAACAATTCAGCAACACTCCACCCGAAACTTTCCAATATAAGACACCATTAATAATGAATTACTTAAGAGATATTAGCTTTAAAGATCTAGCCTTACTACTTGGAAAGCCGGGAGGAGTATTCAAGTGTTGTAAAACATGTACTATATCAGCATACCAGGGCGATAGAGAGAAAGCTTCATATACCTCAGGTAATGTTTCAACATCTTGTTCTTCAGAAAATGCAGCAATAAAATTGATGTCCAAGGCATGGAGATTTGAATTTGCATTTGCTAGGCCCTGTCCTTCGATCAGCTTTGTGGGCTTGATCTCCAAGTCATATTCTAACATAGCTTCGATCCATTTACCTCGTCGCCCTTTAGGATAATTCTCTATTAGCACATCTTTGACAACAACATTCAAAACATATACAATGACATGAGAATGTAGAATGTAGACCTGGAAGTATTTCAATTATTTGACTAACACCAAGGCCTATTTCTCAATGATATTGTACGTCAAGGCTACGTCTCTTATGGTTCTACTATAAGGTGATGGGTTTCTTGATCATATGGATGGAAAAGAATCTTATTATAGTCGGAGTATCTATCTAGCAATGAAAGTCTAGAAGAGCCAACTACCCTTTGGAGAATATGTTCCATCTTCAGTAGTGGGTAATTGTCCTTCATTTACACTTTGTTCAGAATTCTGAAATCAATGCACAAGCGAATCTGTCCAGTCTTCTTCGTCACTGGCACTAGATTAGACATCCAATTTGAAAAGCAAAGAGGCACTATGATACCAGCAGTGAATAATCTATTTACCTCCTTCTGAATAGAGGGCAGCAACTTGGGACTCATTCTTCTTAGCTTCTGGCGGAAAGGTTTATGATCTGGCTTTAAGGGAATAGTATGTTCAATTATGCTCTTATCATAGACTTTCAAATAAGACTATTCCCAAGAAAATACATCAACAAACTGAGACATAAGCATTGCATATTTACCTTTCATTTCTGCACTCAAACATTTTGAGATTTTTACCATCTTTGGCTTTTTCGAAGTGTCAAGGTTGAGATCTTCCACTCCCACTTCTGTCGGTGACATGGTCGGTTTGCGTGCAACATCATCTTGATCAAAAATCTCTTCCAAAGGTACCAAACCTCTTGAAATGGAGTTATCTTTCAGCTTAAGCACTTGCATCTCTATTACATGGATTTCTTAGTCATCTTCATAGCACTTGTTGTACATTTGAGAATTCATAAAATCCTCTTCAGTTTGCAAGAAGTTGCTAATCTATTTATCATCTTGAAAAAATTGCCAATATTGAACATTGTCTGGGACAGCAAGGTGATGTTTCACATTTATCTCATACTTCTTATTAGGATAAAATGGAATTTAGAACATGTTGGTCAAAGTAGCAAGAGAATCAGCAATAACATTGTTGTCCCTTGGGATCAATGATAAAGTGTACTCAGAGAATGTATTGAGGATGTCTAACACTGCATTTTGATAAGCTCGCATCCTTGGATTCTTGGCCTAGTATTCCCCTTTGACTAGCTTTATTACTAACTCGAAGTCGCCATATACATAAAAAAAATTTGCACCCAACTTCTTAAGAATTTTCAGACCAGTATCAAAGCCTCATACTCAAATTCATTGTTTGAAAATTCTAAAGCCAGCTTGTAGGAGGACATTCGAACATTGGGAGGAATTTCTAATGATTTATTTACAGGGTTGTGAATCCACATTCCAATTACATACACTTCTTTTCCCAAAGCTCCATCCAAGTCCATAGTTCACAAACTACTTTCCTCATCCAGAAACTACAAATTGGAT
Source organism: Pinus albicaulis (assembly GCA_034641835.2). Lineage (NCBI taxonomy): Eukaryota > Viridiplantae > Streptophyta > Pinopsida > Pinales > Pinaceae > Pinus > Pinus albicaulis. The sequence continues at coordinate 175,828,013 of CM076582.1, read as the reverse complement.
GGTTGGACTTTGCTTGTTATTTGAGAGACTTATGTTCTACCAAAAAAAAAAATTATTTAGCTATTTCATCACTTTTTTGAGGTGATGGACTCAATTCCAAAAATTTGGAACTTTTCTACAAATTTCTGCATTTTCCAATTCTAAAACAAAACTTGAAGATTCCGAATTTTCTACATATTCTTCAATCAAAACTTCGAAAGACGTTGAAAATTCATCATTTAACAAGATAAAGGACTCTAAATCTATATTAACATCATGTATAGGATGGTTATTTCGCTTTTCTCAATTGTTGATCATGTACTTCATCTTACTTTCCCAGTATAGTTTCCTAAGTTTTCCAAAGACGAGGATGGTATCATATGAAAAATCAAGTTGTAAGCTATCTCTAAGCTTCGCACCCCATGACTGAGAAAGAAGAATTCCATATTTGGGAGGGATATCAACCACAACAACTTCCATGAGGACATTCTTGGTTGGGATTTTCTCTAATGACACCACTAGGTCCTTAATGAAGCCAAGACATTTCACCCTCCCTAAATCAAATGAGTAAAGATCATGATAAGGTCTTGTGATGTTGAGTCCTAATATTTCCATAATAGCCTTGGGAATGAGGTTGTGATAGGCTCCAGAATCAAGCATGGCGTTATGGAGGATAAAGTCACGTATTTTGAGGCTTAGATAAAATGGAGGGACTTCACTATCTTCTAAATCGCCATCAACAGCAGGTCCAAAAATAAGCTCAAGGTGATCATCACTCACATTAACCATGTCTGACATTTGATCAACTCCATGCAACTTATCAAATTGAACTTTGTACTGGTCATTCTTAACTATTTCAGTTAGACGAATGGATACTTTCAATTTGGCAATTTCATTTTCAAGAGAAAAAAAAAAACAAAATGTTTTTCTACCTCCTTCAATGGTGCATCTTTCTTCTTGGGGTGATCTTTTTGTGATGACTCTTTCTTATGTCCTCCTTCTTGGACTTATTTATATTTTCTTTGACCACTGGAAGAAGCTTTGTTTCCTTTAGCTTGATTAGGAACAGCAGATCCCTTGTCTTTACTTTGAATTGGGGCAACAACTTCTTTGTGATGAGCATCTACTTAAGTGTTCTATTTTTTTTATTGGAGGTTATAGGAAAATTCCTATTCCTAAATCCATATTGTCTTTGCACTTGAGAAAGATAATTTGATATCCCATCGAATAATCATTTTTACGCACTCATAATATTTCATCATTTGACGAGACAAATTGTTGATCATCCGGTGCACAAATTTCTGCAAAAAATTGATCTTCTTCGGTGAGGAAAATAGGTTGTGATTTTCCTCAAATAAATGGTTCTCACCAGAAATTTCTTCTTCATCCTCTTCATCAGGGCCTTTATTATAATTCTTCTGAAATGGAGTGATAATTTTTTGCTAACTTTTTGGATCCTGACCCCTCTATTCCCTTTGCTTGATCCTGTATTCAGGCTGCTGATTTTGACCCCTGAAATTGGGATTTCTAATGGAGGGTTCAGTTTGTCGATCAATGATGGAAATTTTATCCATCATCTTCTCCATGGTATTGATCAAGGTATCTAATTTTCCCTCTGATGAAGTGGATATTTCTTCTTTGATAGTGATTCTTTTTTCCATCTTGATTTTAGACTTCTTGATGATCAAATTGGCTTCCATGCTCACTGCGTTTCTCTGCATTTATTCAATATTTTATGGATTTATTTCCTTCAACTGATAGGCCATGTTGGGATCAAAACCATCAGGATAATGAAGTAAAGAAAGGCCTGGAGGAGGCTTAATATTCACAGGAATTGAATCATATATTTTATTGAATCTATTTGTAAAGGCTTAGACAGACTCATTGGGATTCCTTTTCAAGGCATTGTACTCAGCTAAAATATACAATGGATTTTTCTTCTCTTCCCATTTCACCATAAAAAAATCAATCAGATGTTGTGAAGTACCTGTTGAACCAGCTATGAGTGAGTGAAACCTTTTCTTTACCTCTCCAAAGAAATTTTTTTCCATGATGCACATCTTGGCATCGTCATTGTCGATCTCTTCGAGGTCTATGAAGTCAATCACTTTGGAAACATGCTGATAAGATGTAACCTCTGATGTTCCATCGAAAAGAGGAAGCCTATGAACATATTTCTGAGGTAGTGAATTGAGCTGAATCGATAGGATTAATGGAGAAAATATGGCCATGACTAATGGAGGAGGTGGTGGAGGCGTTGATGGAGTGAAAATTTGAATAAGTAATGACATAATGAAAGGAGGGATTGATGATGTAGCTGTATGAGAAGGTGAAATGATAGGTGAAGAAAAAGCCTGTTGCTGATATTGAAAATAACCCTCCTCTGGAGTTTCTTGAAATTTGTCCTCCAAGATTTTGAGTTTATGAAAATTAGACCAGACTTCACTATCAACTTCAGATTCAAAATACTCAGAAAATGTTGCGAAGGACTCGAAATCGAAAGGATCAAAGGTGGCTTCTGAAAGAAAAGTTCCAGACTTAGTTCTAAACAAAGTTTTTCTAGATTCTAAACTATAGAGAAAATCTTCTAGAAAAAATCTCGTAGGTAGAGAATTTTATTTGACGAGTGCAGGAACAAATCTTCCAACCTTCCAAGACTTGGTTTTATGTTTTCTAAAAATACTCTCAGGGCCATACACAATTGGTAAGGGATTTGGGTCTATATTTGACTTGGTATGTCTTTTAGGAGCCAAATTAAGATAGGAATTTTTGACTTTGGATCATATTTAAGATTTCAGTCTATTTTGAATGCTAGAGCTTGTCACCTACAAGTCTAATTTTTAGAGGATCAAAGAAATATTCCTAGTGAAAGTTTAGCAATCGCTCCCCTGCAATAGGGCCAAGAAAGTTATCACTCTCCCCAACTTCCCAAGGCTAACAACAGGATTGGAGCACTAGTACAAAATGACTAATTAGTTACTAAAAAAATGATTAAAATTTTCATATAAATGACTAGTTTTCAGTCGGTGACCAATAGTATCTAATTTACAGTATCTTATAACGCGACCAAATTTTAGTCTTTTTTAGCTTAGTGATTAATTGGTTGTCTCAATTTTATTTTCTAGTAGTATATTTAGTCATAAATTTGGTCATTAATTTAGTCATTGATTTAGTCATTAATTGTCACAATTAATAACCAAATATACGACTAAATGTATTACTAAATGATCATTTCATAAAACCAATTAATGACCAAAGAAATATAACCAAAATGTTGGTCATGTTATAAGATATTGTAAATTAGCTTCTAATAGTCATACATATGCAAATTTTAGTCATTGTTTGAAACCAATGAATGACCAAATAAATATGACTAAATTTTGGTCGTGTTATAAGATACAATATTTGCAATATTTAGTCATCATTTGTAATCACAAATTTTAGCTACTAATAGTCATATATATGCAAATTTTAGTCACCGTTTGAAACCAATTAATGACCAAATAAATATGACTAAATTTTGGTTTTGTTATAAGATATTGTAAATTAGCTACTAATAGTTGTATATATGCAAAATTTAGTCGTCATTTGTAATCACAAATTTATCATTTGTAGTAGTCATTTATATTTTTTGGTATTTTAATATTCATTATATAAATGAATACTTTAGTAATTTATATTCATTTCATTTACTTTCATTAACAATCATTATAAGAAACTAATTTAGTCATATATTCATTTTATTTTTGTCCATCACTAATCAACATAAACTACTAATTTAGTAGTTTTAGATTGATTTTATGTGTTCATTATTAATTAACATAAATTAATTAGTATGATTTTGCAACTAAATTTTAAAAAAAATGTCATACAATGTACATGTTCATCTAATATGAAGACAAAAAGTTACATATGTTAATTGCAATACTAAATAATATCAAATGCAACTAAATAATTTCAACCACATAAATTATATTATATAAAATGTCAAGTATTACAATATGAGTTTCCAACTTCATATTTGTTGGAGTACAATTTATACATTAAACATTGTTTCATCGGTACTTCGAAACATTATCATTGTGTTTCCAAGGCATTGCAGGTGAATTCACCAACTCTGAAGACTTGACCATCTGTCTTTATGTGTGTGTCTTATGCGGGATATTGGATCTACGAATACCACTAGTCCAATTTTCTTCTCTCTCTTTAATTCACATTTTTCTGCTCCATTGTTATTGCTCTCCTCTTTCTTCAATTCATGCTTCTTACCATCAATATTGAGTTCATTTTCTGAAAAATAAATAATATACAATGTAAAGTATAAGACATGAAAGACGATGAACACTGGAATATAAAATAAAGTAGACTATAAAGGATTTATATGATACATACCTCAACATCAGTGATATTGTCAATGTCATTTTTCCTCATAAAATCAAGAAACTCGTACAAGTTTTCTTCAGTTGGGAAATAATGTTCACTATGTGGCTAGATGACATGTATAAACAAAGAAAATAAATGTCACCATAGAAAATAAAACTTTAGTAAAATTAATATTCAACCTTCAAGGAAAGCCTAGGAACAATCATGCCAACAAAGTTACATGCTAAAAAGCTCAAGTTGTATATTACTTATAGAATGTGGGAGTGCAAACAAAACTCCTAGAAAATGTCAAATTTAAGTCTAGAACAAATGAAATGAAGTAAAAAAGATACAATAATAGGATAGCCTCGTATAATAGATTGTCTTAAACAAAAATATATATCCTAAATAGGTTACCATGCCCTAGATTCTAGAAATAAAACTACTCTTTACTAAATTATGCCACATCATTTGCACAAGCTACAGATCAAGATGACATGCATATTGAAATAATGAAGAGGAATAAAAATCCCCTATTACATATATTTGTGGTTGTGGCTATTGTAACCTCGTAGTTATATGATACCACAATCTTATTATTCCACAGTTCATATAATTCAAGAAAACGGATTTTGACTTTTTGGAATAAATTGACACTAAACAATACAAGAAATTGTAAAATTGACTTCAATGTGGTCATCTCTTTTAGAATTGCATACAAATGCATGTCTACATTAATGTAACACTTAAATTTAAAATTGAAGAGAAGATGTTACTTCCTTCACAACTACGAGATGCTTTTGAATTGAGCAATTTATTTACCTTAATTTTACCCCGTCACTTCCACTAGTTGATTTAATCATATAATTGGAGACAAAAAAATTCAAGCCCAGTCTGAGAATTGTAATTAGAGCTAAATAAAAGAAACATTCCATACTTGATATCACCAAGGACAAGAAAAAATTAAAAGCTAAATGATTTTCTTCATAGAGAGAACGTAATAGCAACTGAACACATAACAATAGGAGAACAAATTCTCATGCATTTAATGTAGTAGGATTTTAATTATCTTTTGGCATTCATGTCTTATACATCAATATATGGCAGAGAAATCATATTGCTCAGGCATAGCATTTGGAAATATTTTCTATGATTTTTTAGTAAAGCTCGTATCTAGTTCAATTACAATATTGCATAGACCAATAGATAAAGTCTAGAAGTTGGTGGGAATTTTCTACATATAGTTGCATACAAAGGAACATTAACCATAGAACTTTATTTTCAATCAAACATGGAAAATATGTATGAGAGACTGGAATTTATCCTTGTTTACAAAATGACATCTCCACAAAACTTTCCTTGTGTCCTGCTTGCTTCCATCAACATCTTGAATCATATGTTGCTCCCCTTTGTAATTTAGGACCCCTGAGGCATGGGTTGTTTTCAAAACTGGAAAAAAATATCTCTATTATTAGATCTTCCTTTAAAGAACAAATGGAAAGCTTAAATTGTATAAAGCCACACAAACATGATTAGTATAGAGTAAATATGTTGTTGACTCTCAATCTTCTTTCATTTTTTAGATAGATCTATATATGTTCAACAACAAGGAATTATAACAAGACAAATTATATTGAAAAATAAATTTACTTTTTAATTCCTACATCTCTCATCCGCTCATCAACATGTCCCATATGTCGACATGAAATGCAACTAAAAATATGCAATGCACTTCTCCACTATTGAAGGAACATGAGCCTACTTGCTAAAGAAATCAAATAGGCTTTTCATAATCTAATATAATAAAGTAGTTCAGACACATTCTTGTCTATCAATATCATATAAATATTGTATGTATATCATCGACCATGTGTAATGGTAGCTGAGAAGAGATTAAGAGAGGAAAATTGACCTCTCGATATCTTATACTCTTACCACTGAAAAAGGAGATGCCTTTCCATTATGTTGTCTTTAGATTTTTTAAAGAAGGATGGCATAATCCATAAAGCACATCCATGGCACAGTGAGATGATTGCAAAGTTGCTTCTCTGACTAAATAATGTCACACTGCCAACTGCGAACAAAACCCAAGTTCAAATAAAGAAAGGCTTGACATAATATGGTGAAGTTATGAAAAGCACATTTGTATACACAATATTTTAACATTGAATACAAGATTCGGAACCACATCTAAGTACTTGATACCAGATCCTATAAAAACCAAAATTACAAATTCCATGTGTAACTAGACATAGAGCAAACAATTAAGCTATATTATTTCAAACAAAAAACCTATGTAAAAAGGATAAGAGCTTGAAAAACACTAGTTGTAAAAAACAACTTTCAATCAAAGGTTCCCATTTAGCTTATAACCCTAACCTAAATTCCTTTCTTACGCCAAAATTTGTCAATTCCATATATGCCATCATATTTAACACCACACTTTCTAGTGCATAATATGAATTCTTCTCCTTATGAGACCTGAAATTGACTTACAAAGATCCAAATTAAACATATGTAGCCACATAATGAATGAACTACAGCATGAGGCTAGCTGATAAGTTAAAGAAAATATGTACATATTAGGCTTTATCATAGTTTCAAGCTAAGAAAATTGAAAACATACCTGACAACAAAGACTAGATAATGCATCTTACAACTATCTCACACTACCTCATTAGAATTATCAAACTTCTGATCAAAATATTGTTCCTTATTTGTTCTCTTGTTCACACTAAGATCTCTTCCACCACTACTGAGAATATAACGAAGTCATAAATTTTTATCAGAGAAAGTATTAAACCAAAAAGTGGAAGCAATTTAGTATCATTATCATTTTTATTAATAAAAATTCAATAACAATAATGAAAATCATTTATATGTCACAAAAGCATGTAGATTATGCTTTCACCATAAATAAGTCCATTTTCCGAAATAGGAATTCATGACCAACCTAGCTGCTACGGAAGCATGTCTCGTTACCCAGGTGTAAAATGAATCTCTCTCAAAATTGAGAAGTGTGACTCCTTCACCCAGAACATAGAATGGACTAGATAAGTAAGTTTTTACAAGCTGTGAAAAGAGAGTTTTGGACAAATTTTGGAAATTTTCTATAGACTAATCTAACTCTCAAACATGGCAGGAGAAGATTGATGCACATCTTCTAGAGCCTAATGAGTTCTGACAAAAATAAATAAAGAAAATTTCATGAAAAAAATCAAAGTAAAAAAAAATAAAAGTAAGCAAAGTTCATGTAGCCTAATAAATCCAAAAAAAAATGAAGAAGCCCCATGCTACTTTGAATTCATCGGATGTGGAAATTAAAATAGTGTAGGGGGTTTTTTTATAGATCAACACATCATTGCTTACAAATCAACAAATTTATACAATCTGTAGCAAATATTTGAGGATAGTTTGATGTATTTTTACACACTTGAATAGGCCAAGCCACTAGTGAATAGCTGATTATTGCCAACAAACTATACTCGACACTTAGAAAAAATGAGGTAACATGAAATACTATATAGTATCAGTCACACATGCCTTCTGAGTGTTGAGCGATTAATTTTTCTACCTATGAGAAGAAGATATGACTTTCTCTCATATCTATTTCATTATTCAAGTCTCACTTGCATCTCTAGCGATAATTCAAACACCTTTTTCAGATCTGTTCATCAAGGAAAACAATTGATATGTTGGCCAAATATATGATTATAAGGCACTCACAATTTCAACAAATTTTTCAAGGGTCACTACCCCTTTGAGTAATTTTTTAGTCAATGGAGAGGACACCTTATATGAGGGGAAGTCACCTTGCACACATTTCCAAGCTATTATGATGAGGATGTCCACTCATTGATAATTACTTCGTCTTCTCCTTTGTATGTTATACTTATACCTTGGGATTTTCAAAATGGAGCCTTCTGCATCGAATATTGATGGAAAGTTCTACTCATGATGCCACAAGTGCCACTTTATTGGAGTTTTGCATGGTCTTTGTGCATTTGTTCAAGGTTTGAAGAAGGAATCCACATTGGAGGAGGCCACACATGCTTCTAAGGAGGATTCATTCATTGTTCTTGAAGATAGATACATGGTCAACCACTTGGAGGAGGAACAGTACTTCATGGTGCCATTTTTGGAGGATTATTTAAAAACCAACTCCATTATCATGTTATTGTTGACTTATATCATGGAGTTGGTTGCTTGAGATAATTATTGTAGTCTTTTTCTAAAATATTTTCATTATTTTTCTTGGAGTAGAAAGGGGATCTCAACATCATATTGCTATCTTTAGTATAGAGTTATTGAGGAGGCTTGAATGATAATATTTTATTGTATTCCTTGCAGAGAATAATGAAACTAGGAAAAGGTTGCACTAATACCTGTGAGCATGCTTACAGTGCTTCAGTTACAACAAACGACACTATGGCTACTAAAAAGAAGTGGTAGCAACAAAAGTTCAAGGGTTGGGAATAACACTAGCCGTTCGAAAAGGCAAGAAGGAGATACAAACATTGAAGATCATTTTTAAAAACATTCAATAGGTGAAAATACAAAGCTTTCTGGACAATATGTTTTAAAAAAAATTGATCTATTATTTGGTAGGGCCTGACATGCATTAGATTTCCCCTTATTTGCTGCAACTGATCAATAAATGGTTTCAATCACAGCGTTAGTGCTTGTCAAGAAGTTATGTACTCTAAAGTTGTTATCCTTGTTACTTGGTAGAATGGATTTCATTGACATTGTAGATGGGAGAATTTTGAAGGAAAGGGAGATTCATATTTAGTGCGGTTATTGTTTTTTGAATTTTCAAAAACAAAATCTTTGCGGAATTCCAGCACGGACTGTGAAGTGTGTGGTATATGAATTAATTAGATAGTGCTACTTAAGAGGGAAATTTATAAGATAGTTTAGTTTGGTATTTGAAGATGCCTCATACAGTTTGTCGAAGGAGGTTGTTAGAAACTATGGTATTTTACTAGCCGATTTACTACTCTTGTACATCCAAAAGTTTTGCATAATCACTCTAGGTTTGCTTTTCTCTTTTACTAGCTGAATGACTACCCCTTTACATCCCAAAGTTTTTTTAACAGCACCCTCTATAGGAAGTTAACACATGGCATGTCAAAACCTTTACTGATAAATTATTGCACATTCATACAGGAGCATTGCCTTCCAAGGGAGATTTGGATGCTTTAAAGATTTGATTGTTAGAAAAAGAATCCCCTTTGGAGAGCACCCAGCCAAGGGTAAAATGAAGTTATTAGAGCATATTTTAGGAAGGAAAATTCATTATAAGGGTGGGCATGGACGTTGTAAGGATGACATGTGGAAAAGGAGACCACTTAATGGCACAAGAAGCAAAGAATAGGGCAGTGCTCCACTTTACAAGAGATATTGACACCATATCTCCACAACTCAATGACTAAATGGGATGCACCCTATTGTAAAATGAAAATTGGCAAGATTGATGATTTCTAAAAGGGGCCATATAAAAGAGCACTCCAACCTAAGATACATAGACTTTTGTTGATTTTTTATTGTTATTTCTTTAAGAAAATATGAATCCATAGCTTTCTAAAGTATTCCCTATAATATTGTATTAGAAATTTATAAGTAAGACAGACTATAAAAGGAGGAGGAATATTGACCTACAAATTAAATTAATATGGAGGAAAACCCCCATAGGCCAAGTAGAAAGTTATTTACAAGAAAGGGAGAAAAGGCCCATGAAAAATTTAAGCTTCCATCATTGTCTTCCTTTCTGTAGGTTGGATTGATGTGCAAGGCTGCCATTGTAATATGCTAGTGTACCCTTCTTATCTGGAGGTGTTGCCTTTGGCCATGGAAGAAGGCTTTGGCAGTGATCTTTTAAACATTTCGTGGTGGAAGAGAAGCATAGATTCTAAGAAGGAACGGGTAGAGGTTTTCGGCACAAATTTCTAGGCTGAAAAGGTGGTTTGGTTGCACGCATTTCCAAACATTTAATCCTTGTCTGATAGCCCATTTTTCAAGGAACAAAAGCAGTTTGTAAGCATGAATTTCGAGGTGAAATTTGCAGGTCAGTGATATAGATTTTGACGAAGGAAATTCTGAGCAGTGGAATTAATTTCAAAGGAAAGTGGTCTGTCAGTGGCATGAAAGTCATGGTGTTGGTTTCAAGGACAGTGGCAATTTTCTGAGCAGCGAAAGTCTGTCAGGGGCATACATTCCAAAGTAGTGTTTGTTTGAAAGTGAGCGAGTTTCAAGGACAATGGCACGATTTCCTAGACAACAACAAGGAGAGATAAGTACCCTGTGTGATGTAATTAATGTTGTAATTTATTCTCTGAGAAAATAAAAATAAAATCCCCCTTCAAACTGCCTTTCATCTTTGGGGTTTTTCCAAGGTCTAAGATTGACCAAAAACTAGAGTCTAAAAATTTGTGTGTATAAGTAAAAGAGTAGTGGTAGCCTAGTAATGTTTCTTTTGAATTTTATATTCATGTTATATTAGAAATTAACCATGGGATGTGGGCATTAAACATGATGTGTAAAACAAACTAAAACTGGGTCGGGCTATAGGACACACAAGAATTTTCTACACTCGCTAGTGGGTACTGTGGCTCTGCTACTCGGAGCCTTTGTCTACTAAGAAAATCGAATAAAAGGATGTAGTTTTCAAATTAATGTCTGATAAAGCAGTGGCATGTGGAGGATTGGAGGACCAATGCCTTCCTCATGAACAATGCTAAACACTATTGATCCGGGTACCAAAAAAAGATGAAGAGAGGGTTTTGATATTCACTGAAAAGGCAACATAACCATCCATATTTCTCGTAGTATATAAGACAACAAAAAAAAATGTTCCATCTCAATCTCTTCTATATGAAAATTATAAAAGCCTATTCTCTTGAGGAATCTATTGTTTAGCCTCCACCAAAGCCTATGTAACCCCACTCAAAACTAGCCTAGATATCTCTTTGAGTGCATGCATCTAGTGTCAAGGATTAAACAATGAGGACATGTCTCTAAGAAATGCATAGAAATTCATCTTAGGCTTCAATAATCCTAGTGGGTCAAGCCAAGAGACCTAGATATATTACCTGTATATGTCATCTATGATGAATTTTTTCATAACATGTTTATTCAACAAAATATATCCAAGAATATCCAAAGTATACCTGAAAAGAGGGAGGCAATCCATTAGCCAAACGACCTGTTGAAGCCTAGAAAATATCTGCTTCAAACATTGGGGAAAACCACCCGGTCGGGACCTTAGGACAGCTCCTTTTCCGTTTGGTATGGTGGCTCCGACTGGATTTAAAGGACCAGTTTCCTTATATCTAAATGGTTTGGTGAGGGGTTGATTTGGATGAGTGGAAATGGGACTAAATTGAATGAAATAAAACTATCTAATCAAACTAAATGCTGATAAAGAAATTCTAACACTAACTCGGGTAATTATATGTGAATACAACTTAAGATTGTTCCAATTTAACAATAACCATGAAAATGTATTATTTTTTAAATTGAAATGTGCAAAAACGAATAAGGATAACTCTGTTTAAGAAATTAAACAGAGTTATATTAGCATATTGCATTCATCATTGTATATCATTTATATATGCTTATGAAAGATGACATTTCAATTATACTCAGAAATGATATATAAAAGGAAATGTTATGGAAACCAAATATATATAAATGATAGCAAATTCTTCAAGCGAATATCATATAACAAAGGAAATCAACAGTGAACAGATAGAAATACCTCATTCATCTTGAAGTCTATCAAATGAAATCTGATATTCGAATCCAGTAACTCCGATGTAAAATTAAATCCAAAGGTACATAAATGCAACACTTCAAAGATAATTTCAGACAAAATCACTAGATGTGATCCTTTATAAAATATAAGAGGGAATGGAGTACATAAATGTAAGCTCCAAATCCAAAAAATATTACAACTTCGGATCCCTCTCTAAATGCATGAGAGGGATTTAAATAAGAAATTACATAACAAAATCCTACTACTACTGCTACAATATATCAAATTAAAAACAGAACTGCTATCTTAAATGAAACTGATTCATTGCTTTTCTTTCTCGCTTGATGTAGCCAAGTTGCAAATCTTCAGCATATCATGGAGCCTCGGTGGATGACTCATCTCGGAATGCAGCTGTCCAACGTAGGTGGCATCGGAAAATTCTGGAATTAAACAATCGACAGCATTTGAAAGGAATTTAATAGCCATTTGTTGATTGTTTGGCTTAATTAAATGAGTCCACATACTGTCCCAAGATATTGCTTGAAGTTTGTCTATTTGTTGACTTTTATTGATCATTTCTTCTTTCCATCTGTTTTCAGTTTCTTTCACTTTAGGCAAACTGCCAGGAACACAGTCTGAAATGAGATTGATTGAATACAAGCTGTCATTGATAAATTGCGTGATATTACTCATCATGCTCCTAGCTCTTGATATTTCTCTCTCAACTTTCATTATCTGATGTTCCCATTCTGTAAACAAGATTTCTTTATGTCTTTCTTCTATCCTAGGAAGATTAGCTTCTCTTCCTTTTTCTGTATCTTGCCAAGTAAGAAATTCAGAAATCTTTTCATCAACATCATCAATTTCTTGTTTGAGAGTAATAATGTTCTGGATCAAGGAAGAGGTAATATCACAAAATGGTTCTGCCTGTGATAGTTTTGCACAAAATTCATTCAATTGTTGAGACAACAGTTTATTAGCTTCAAGAGCTTCCGATTTGAATTCACTTAACTTAGGGAAATCTTTGAACCTATCTAAAGCTGTTTGAAACTCCTTTTCTTGTACAATCTTCGCATTCTTCTCATTTTGTAACAAACCTTGTAACCTGGAAATTTCTTCATTCAATTGTTGTTGTTTGCCTAAGACCTGCTCATCAACTTTCTTCTTTTCTTCGGCAAGCTGTTCTTCTAACTCTTTGGACCTGAGTTCTTGATTTTGTAGTTGTTGTTGCAATTGAGTAATCTTTTGCTGACTTTCCTTAGCTTGCTCTTCAAGTGAAGCTATATGGAGATCTTTCTGAGTCATCATCTGAGAAACTTCTACAGCTTTATCTACTGTTGCAGCACTATATGCTCCTGCATATTGGGACAATTTAGTGAGATCCTCAGATGGATTCACTTCAGTATTCTTGTAAACAATATTCATAAATTCTTCGTGTGGAGTAGAAAACATATCCTGATCCATATTCCTTCTTTTTCTCTGTCTTCTAACAACAACCTTATGTTTAGGGCTGTAAAATACATCTAAAGGAGGGATCTCCTCAATCTTCAATACAATCTACCCTGTAGGATATTCAGGAATGATTTCGACATCCTGCTCTACTTGGTCTTTATCTTTATCCTGCAATCCCAATTGCTGAGCGAATTGATCATATTGTTTCAATAATTGAGAGGAAACATTAAGATCAGCAGAGTCTATAATCTTCTCAGTAGTTTCTTTTCCTCCCGATTGCGTGTCTTCTTTCTCTGTATCTGTCCTCTGCTCAATGGTTTTGCTATCCGATCCTCCTTTTTTATTATGCACATTAGTATCAGTACTTGTGCATTTTTCTATTGTTTTAGCAGTGGACTGCTGATCAGTATTTCGATTGGATTTACCATCAGTATTTCCTTTCTGAGCATCAGGTTTGCCAACAGTGCTCACCTTTTCAATATGTACAGTTGGCTGGTTAATAGCCGATTGTGTAATGACTTTACTGGCAGATGTTTCTCCTGGCGTTTTGACAAATGTATCCTCTATCTCTGACCCTTGTATAGGAATTCTCAGTTGGTCTAGAGGAACTCTCAACAATCTTTGACTTCTGAATAACAAAAATTTATTCATTTCTTCCTTCTGGAATTTAGACTTGGCTAAATCATAAACTTGAGGAAAATCATTCAACGAAACAAAAAAATCATCAAACTCATCTGGTTCATGCTCAAATCGAGCAATTGAAACTGAAGCAGTAACATTAAAGGCTATCTGTCGTGGATCATACTGTCTCCCTGGAATGGTTTCAAATTTACAACCCTTTATTTTGGCGACTTCCTTTTCTGCATGTTTGAAGTCATTTAAAGTAAACTGACCACAATTGAATGGGAATTGAGGCCACATTCTCTTCTTACTGTTGTTTAAAGCTCTGGATATTCCTTCAACTGTTAATTGATAGGAAATTTCCTGGGCGAGAAGTTTGTCTGGAACAATAAGAGGAAGAACATGGGGTTCCACAATACTCCCGAAAATCCTGATGTATGTAAATTTCTCCTCTCCAAACCAATCTCCGATTGAGGATAAGTCGGCTTTAGCTTTATCAGAGAATCTAGGAGGGAAGTGATTGAAAATGGTTTGAAAGACAGGGATAAGGAAACCATGGCATATTCTATACACATTATCTTGGAAATGAACTTTCCAAAGAAGTTTATGATATATATGAATTGGGGTAGGGTCTTTGGGAGTCCATTTCCATCCTAACAAGGGAAATTCGGAATTAAAACAAAGATCATCTAGAATATAGGCACAAAAGAAAAAAGGAGTGGAATTTCCAGTGGTTTTATCTTGTCTGTACTCAAGTATTCTATTAGCCATTCTATCAGAGAGAATAATAGCCCAGTCCATAATGTCGTAATTGACAGCAGCTAAGATTAATGGGACCATTTGTATAGAAAACCTAGCAGAATTATCATTACCAAATAATCTACACATCATGGCAGCGGCATAGCAATACGGGGGTAAGAGGGAATCTACAGAATACATACCGGATGCTTCATTTATGTGCTTCTCAGGATTTTTCCTCCAATATTTGATAGGATCGGATTGAACTTTATTATTATCAGCAAACTCTTTGATAAATTATTTGTTATACACCTTCTGCGGATCAGGAAGATGATACATTGCCTTAATGTCTTCTTCTTTAACCGACCCAAAAGACACTCCAGAAGCTGAAACAAACGTTTTGTCCTTTATCTGCACACCATCGATGACCCATCGAATTACATCATAATAAGTCATGATGCTTGCTCTGGCTACAATTCGATGCAAAAATGAATTTGCAAGTGATTTTTCAGTAATCTCAGAGTCGGAATCTGAGCTATCCTCATCTGGAACTGATGCCTTTTCCAGTGTGACTTTGGGGTTTTCTTTTTCCAATAGATTGTAAACTCCTTCCCACGTCATTCTTCCGAGCCCTTGGCATGATGTATCTGTAACTAATCTCAGTTTTGTTGGCTTCTCTTTTGAGACCGTAGGAGTCTCAACAAACTTAACAGGAACAGCAGTCTTGGCTCTCCTCGCTCTCTTCGACATTTCTATGTTTGATACTATTTCCCTTTGTCTGTGAACGAAAGGGTTCAGTGTTCCTTGGCTCTGCAAAACAATAAACTTTTAGTCGTGACAAACAAGCAACTTGAATGGAACGATTATGAACTCATGATTCGTTATTTATTGGTTTCGTATAGTGCGTAAATGTTCTTTTTGGGTCACACTCACGTATTAAAAATGAAATCATCAACCAATATTCATTCGATTTGCTATTGAATACCCACGTACAAATGGAGATTTGGCGCTTGTGAAATATTATAATATTCACCTATTCTGAACTTTTCGAATGTAATAAATGTCATTTATCAATCGCATCGAAAGTTTTCAAATGGCACATAAATATCACAATACAAATTCCTCGATTTGTCGATTGCGATTGTAAACGTTTGCCGATTTCCGATGGTGGGGTCCACCATATAAAAGTTTTTTATTTAAACGGAAAAATGTTTGTTTTCCCTTTTGAAAAGTGTTTTTATAATAAGCGCGCATCACATCGAAGAATTTGAAATTGATCGCAAAGAGCTTATTAGAGAATGTTCTGATCATGCGATTGCGATTAATCGCATCGCATCGGAGATATATAAATAGATAACTTTAAACTCTTTGCGATTGAAGTTTTGCGATCGAAATAATCGCATCGGAGGATTTGGGTTTCTATGTCAAATTTCCTCTAAGGGTTTTCTCTGATTTCCGATTGCAATGACTATTTATTGGACTTTTACATTTCGACTTGTTTTTATGATAAAGTCTTTTGTATTTGATCGGATCGGAAGTTTTGAATGTTGTATTTTGTTTGTAAACAAACAAAGATGAGTTTTTTCAAAACAGTGAATCTTTATTTCTAATTCTCTTATTTCTATAAAAAGAAAAAGGGACCCTATTTCTAAATGAATTTTATTCTAAAATTAAGAAAAAGGGAGGGTTGTTGTATAGTACAACAATTGGCGATTCACTGAAAGAACCAGTTATCTCTGAAAAAATAAAATGAATACTATATTTTTAGTAAGTAAATATTTTTAAAGATAATGAAAACTATCCTAAGATAATCAAAAATAAAATCTAACTTATGAAAAAGAATAAAAATTATTTACAATTTCTTTCTAGTTTCTTGAGAATAAAAACATTTTTGGGTTATCTCAAGCTTTGATTGGTATTAATAATGAAGTAAGTGAATTTCTCCAAGTTTGGTTTTATAATATACTCTATTGTCATAGGTATTGCCTCTGTTGCCCGCAAACGTTCATAGTTTCGACAGGGTTACCTTTTAACCATTAACTATTCATTGTCCCATTCAACTAAGATTATGACTTTTTAAAAGATAAATTCATAAGACATATTATCTCATGTTTTTTGTCTTTTATTTATTTATTTATTTATTTATATATATATATATTTTTAAAGAGCCATTGTTCTGGTTTGGTAGCTAGTTAGTAACAATGTCATTCAATAGTTATAATTAAACTGAACAAGCTGGCTCGTGATGAGACCCCTTGTCTTATATTTATAAGCCATTACCCTGTTTTGATGTGCAGTATTGGTAATGTCAGTTTCATTACTTCTTATGAATATGGTAAGTCGGCTCATGATGAGACCTCTTATCTCTTAAAAATTTTAACATAATTTCTTTGAATTACATTCTAAAAAATCACAACCTAAATGAATGGGGTGAACTAGTTTTATCCTTAAGAATCAATGGATGACAATTTTCAGAGTTTTTTGAGTACCAAAACTTGAATAATCTTTACTTTTATAGATAACCTTTCTCTACTTAATAAACGTATAATGATTTACATTTCCCTCAAGTTTTCAAATGATCATGCAAATAATTGAAATAATCTTTCAAAGTTTAACATCTTATTTAAAATTATCAAAAGACTATGATCATTTCTTTAAAAATTCTTATTTACACAAAATAAATATTTATAATATTCTTCCTAAGAATTTTTCTAACAAGTAAACAGTCAATTAGAGACTTATCAACAACCTTTATTTGAAAAAACAATTAAAAACTTTGCAGAAAGGAATATGTACAGTTTAAGAAGGGGTTACCTCCTTATGAAAAGAATTTCTTCAAGATAAGCCCATTTACAGGAAGAGATTCTCTCTTACCCGTTAGATCTTGGAGTATGAATGTATTTGAGCCTATCTTTTCAATGATCTAAAATGGTCCAAGCCACATTTTCTGAAACTTGGTATGCTTACCTTTTTCTTCATGTGCTTTATCCCATTTCAGAACAAGATCACCAATTGACAAAAATTTTGAGCCGGTAGAACTTGCATCAAAAGAAGATTTTACAAGCTGTTGATGTTTTTCATGAAAAATTTTAGCTTTATCTCTATCTTCTTCTAGTTTAAGAATTTGATCATACCTCAATTGAATGGATGAAGAAGGATTTTCTTCAATAAATTGCACTAGGGCTAATGATGGACGAGTTAAATTTGATGGTATCACAGCTTCTTTTCCATAAACTAAATTAAACGGTGAAGTTCCTATTGAAGCTTTTTCAGTGATACGATCAGCCCATAATGCAAAGATTAAAGATTTGCGCCAATTCTTTTGATTTTGATCAATAGTCCTTTTGATGATTTTGATGAGATTTTTGTTAGTGGATTCAGCTAAACCATTACCTTGTGGGTAATAATTTGCTGAATATTTCAGTTTAAAACCTCTTTTGACTGCAAATTCTATTAAACTATTTCCAGAAAAATAAGATGCATTATCAAAGACAAGAGCTTGAGGTACACCAAACCTGGTTATGATGAATTGATCAATGAAATCAATAATTGCATCAGAATTGGCTACCTTCAAAGGGATTGCCTCTACCCATTTTGTAAAGTAATCAGTTGCAGTAAGAATGTACTTGTGCTGTTTAGAAGAATGAGGTACTATCTCACCAATAATGTCAAGCCCCCATTGTTCAAATGGTTGCTCAATACTCACTGGTTGCAAAGGAAAAGCTGGTTTCCTTTGTTTTCCACTTGCAGTTTGGCAAATTCTGCACTTCCTTACATAGTCATGTGTATCTTTAAAAAGGGTAGGCCAGTAATAGCCAGCACGAATTATTTTGTGAGTTGTGGTATCACCTCCAAAATGACCTCCTGCTGGTCCATCATGTAACTCCTGCAAAACCTTTTCAGCTTCAGTCTTTTCAAGACATCTTAATAAAATTGAATCATAATTTTTCCTAAATAACACATTATCAATGATCTCATATTTAATAGCCTTTAACCTTAAAGCATGTTTTCTCTTATAGCTGAGATTAGAAGGAGCATACCCATTTTTCAAGTAATAGATGAGGTCAGCATACTGAGATTCAGAATCTGTAACACTTATCTGACTTACTTGAATATCTTGATTTGAATCTTGATTTTCTGGTATGTTATGAGCTCCTGCCAATAGTCTGCAAAAACCTTGTCCTCTAACAATCTTAGCTGGTTTAATATCAACATCATATTCTTGCAAAGTTGTTACCCAGTTAGCTCGTTTTTCTCCTACTTCTCTCTGAATTAATAATTGCCTCACTGCAGGGAGTGGGACAATAATTTTTGTATGAGTTTTCAAGAGAAAAGGTCTGAAATGCTTGATTGATTTAAACACAGCAAAGGCTTTTTTTTCAACATCGGAATAATTCATCTTAGCTCCTTGCAGATTTGAGCTAAAGAAAGAAATTGGTGCTTCAATTTTCTGATCATTGAGCCGTGTTAAAACAGCTGCATAGGATGTCTCAGTGGCTAAGGTATACAAAATAAAATCTTTAGAAAAATTCAGGGTACTCAATGCTGGTGCATTAATGATCGCTTGTTTGATCGCCTCAAAGGCTTCTTTCTCTTTATGCCCCCATTTGAATACTGAATTCTTCTTGATCATATTTTGCATAGGGAAAACAATTAAAGAAGAATCAGGAATGAATCTTTTTACAAAATTGATCTGTCCAAGAAATGATTGCATGGATTTTTTGTTATGAGGTAAAG
Source organism: Pinus albicaulis (assembly GCA_034641835.2). Taxonomy (NCBI): domain Eukaryota; kingdom Viridiplantae; phylum Streptophyta; class Pinopsida; order Pinales; family Pinaceae; genus Pinus; species Pinus albicaulis. The sequence continues at coordinate 175,808,368 of CM076582.1, read as the reverse complement.
AAATATCAGAGATCTCTTTTACTCTATCTGGATCAATGTATATACCATCTTTTGACACAACAAATCCTAAGAGTTTTCCTTCATCCAAAGCAAAAAAAGATTTCTTTGGATTTAAGGAAATACCAAACCTTCTACATCTTTCAAATATTTGCTTTAGATCATGTAGATGATTGGTTCTCTTTTTTTAAAATACTGTTATGTCATCAAGATAAACAACAACTGACTTATTGATCAGACCTTTAAACGCTATATCCATGGCTCTTTGGAAAGTTGATCCTGCATTTATTAAACCAAAAGGCATTTTTTGATAAGCATAAGTTCCCCATTTTGTTCTGAAATTTGTTTTCAATCTGTCATTTGGATGAACTAAGACTTGATTATAGCCTGAAAATCCATCAAGAAAGGACATAAGTTCAGAACCAGCTACCTTTTGAAGTATCTGTTCCATGGTTGGCAATGGGAAATTGTCTTTTAAACATGCCTTGTTTAAATTTCTGAAATCAATACGGATTCTTATATCACCATTATTCTTCCTTACAGGTACCATATTGGAAACCCAATTGGAGTGCCTGACAGGAAAAATGATTTTGGCTTTTAAAAGTTTATTAAGTTCTGATTTGATTTGTCCTTCGAGATTTGGATGAACCTTCCTTAGCTTTTGTTGAACAAGTTTAATATCAGGAAGCATTGGAATTGTGTGTTGAATAACCGAAGTGTCATATGTTTTTAGATCATCATAATTCCAAGCGAAAACATTTTTATATTTGTTCAAGAGTTTAATGAAAGCATTCCTTTCCTCTGGTGTTAAATTGAGTCCTAAATTAACATTTTGAGGTTTGGAATCAGAACCAAGATTCACTAATTCAAACTTCAAAGTGGAACTTTGAAGTTTGGCATTAGTGACTTTCTTGAATCTGTCCTTAATATCGTATAAGTCCTCCAATTTAACAACAGATTTTGGAATGGGATTTTCATTTCCTTTTGAAGCAATTTGTAAATCATGATCTTTTTCGTCAATAATTTGCTCATCATATGATTTCTCTGAAGTCATGAAATTTAAAACATCTTGATCATGATAGAAGACTCTCCAATTTGTGACATTGTCTGGGACAGATGGACGGAAAATTAATTCTACAGAAAACCTATCAGGACTGCAATCTTCAGCAGGTAGGAGTTTAGATGCAACATTAGCTAACAAGTCAGCTAATGTATTCTGATTCCTAGGAATAGGAGAAATATTGAATGCTAAAAAATGAGTGGTGAGATCTTGTACTAGGGTTTGATAGTGTTTAATATGTCCTGAAAGACAATGAATAGTATTCCTAACTTGTTTTATGACAATTTCGGAATCACCAAAGACTTTCAAGTATTTAACATCTAACCCTATAGCTTTATAAAGTCCTTGAACCAAGGCTTTATATTCTGCAGTATTGTTAGTACACTCAAATTCTAGCCTACATGACAGCATAGTTTTCTCTCCGTGTGGATCGATTAAAATGCATCCTGCTCCAGCTCCATCACTAGACTTTGATCCATCAAAATATAACGACCAAAACAAAGATTTATCTATTGACTTATCTACAATTTCATCAGAAGTATTTACAATTCTGGAAGAATCGGATTGTGAAAAATTTTCTATTTGAGAAACAAAAGTATTTACAGAAAAAGGTGATCGGGGTGCTTTGAAGTTTCCAAGAAATGATTCAGCAGAATAACCTCCAAGAATATTATTATTGAATGCCACAGGTTCGTTAGGTTGTTCAAATTCAGTGATAGTGTGTGTCATATGTTTTTCTCGTTCGATTTTGATTTGATTTGGTTTCCCTTTGTAGGGAAGCCACATATGTGAATAATCAGTCGAGATATAACCATTAAGTTTCGCAGACCAGTCCCTGCTTAAAATTAATCCATAGAATTTAGGAATATCAGCAATCAAAATATCAATTCTTTGGACAATTCTAGGATCGGAAGCTAATCTGATAGTTACTGAATTGATTTCTCCTACAACTTGAACTTTAGAGCGATCCAATTGAACAATATGAACTGCCGATTTCTGTGGTTCGATATTCAATTTGGCACAAACAGAAGTAGGCATTATATTGGAGGAAGCTCTAGAATCAATCAAACAATTATGCAGATTCTTATTGTACATTTCATAAGTCAGAAGAAAAGGAGGAGTTTGAGAATTTGACTTTTCTCCAATGAGCACGGTATCAGTAGCATCTACCTTATCTGGTGGCTTACCAGCTCCCCTAGCTGCTTTTGCAACTACACTGCTTGGTAAAGGAGCAATTGGTGTAGCATTCAATTCTGTCAATAGCAACTTCTTCTGGTGTTTTAGTTTACTGAGTTCATGTAAGGAAATGTTGGCTTTGATCTTTTTCATGTCTTCGACAATGTTGTACTCCATAGGATCTGACACTACTAAAGTCTTTGTTGTCGATGTGGGAGGATTAGAAGAATATGGTTGATTTTGAGTAGGTAATGGAGAAGCTTTCTTTGCAGGAGATTTATCTTTGGTACTTGGAGTTGTGATTTTCTTTTTAGGAGCTGTTTTTATAGGCTCTTCTGTAGATTTACTCCTAGTACTTACAGGCATAGCTTCTTGTTCTACCTCACTATCAGAATTAGGGAGAATAAAATCCCACATTCCATGTAATTTAGCGATTTCTTCATTCTCATCTTCCTCATCCGATATTAAAGATGTATCATCTTCTTCTTCTTCTTCTTCTGATTCTGCATTAGAGATTGCATTAGGAGGTTTAGATTCAACTTGGTTTCTTCTGAAATTTCGGAATGGTTTTTTAGTAGAAGTTTCAGCTACTTGTTTTTTAATTTCAACCATTTCATTTGACATGGTTTTAAGAACTTTTTGTAAACCTTCCATGTCATATGGATCTTTGGCCTTTTTCTTTGAATCATCTTTGAAGCTGACTTTCTTCGATTTCCTTTCCTCCATAGCATTTTTCTTTTCTAGAGAAATAATTCGTTTTTCTACTGCAATAGCCTCTTTCATATTCTCGGCTAATGTAGGTTTTGCAGCTCTATCTACAAAAATTGCTATGTTTGAGGATAAGGCAGTTATATACCATTCACTTCTGACTTGTTCACTGGGTTGTGAATCTGTGTGGATTTTGTGCAAGAGTTTGTTGAATCTAGCGTTGAAATATTTAATGGGATCTTTGGGTTCTATCTTCAAATTTGAGAGGTCATTGAGTAAAGTAGCTATCGATCAGTCATCTCCAAATTTGGTTAAGAAATGATCTGCAAAAGTGGCCCAACTTGTTATGGATCCCGAAGGTAACGAAAATTACCAAGATCCTGCTACTCCTTGAAGAGTAAAAGGGAATAGTCTGACTACAACATCTTCATGTGTGACTCCATTCAAATTTACAGCCAACATAAAGTTATTAATATGTTCTTCAACTTGGATGTTAAGATCTGGACTAAATTTCAGAAGCCATTTTTCAGGATTGTCTGGTAAATCATGTAAAGGTGCAGCCATGTTGACTACCCCTGGAGTAGCCCATGGTCTAGCCATTATTGGAACAACTATTGGAGGAGTAGTAGAAACTGGTGGTGTTTGAATAGAAGTTGTTGGGATAGATGATGTTGAGATTGATGAGCATTGAGGAGATGATGTTTGAGGAGATGATGTGGAAACAACTGCACTTTGTTGAGTTGTGTTTTCGGAAACAGGTAATTGAATATGAGATGATGAACTAGTATCACTTTCTGATTCCGATTGAATTCTTTTTGTTTTGCCCTTACTAGGTAAAGGAAATTCTTTCGGAGGAATTCCAAGTTTTTCACTTTGCAGCCTAGTAAGAGGTTTCGAAGGGACAAATTTTGAGCTTACACTACCTTCAGATATTTCATATTCCTCAAGAGATAATGAGAATCCTTTTAATTTATGAATTAAATCTTGAACTTCAGGAGACTCAGGAGATTGCTTTTCTGAATGTTTTAAGATTTTGGTAGTGGGTGTCTGGATATTCTCCGCAATTTCTTCTCTAGGATTTTGAATTTCAGAATAAATTGAAGAAGTTAATGAGGGTGTTTTGCTCTCAGAATGGCCTTTGGATAAAGATTTACTTGCCATTCATAGCTTAGGCCCTCCTTCTAGCGCCAAAAATGTTGAAGCCTAGAAAATCTCTGCTTCAAACATTGGGGAAAACCACCCGATCGGGACCTTAGGACAACTCCTTTTCCGTTTGGTATGGTGGCTCCGACTGGATTTAAAGGACCAGTTTCCTTATATCTAAATGGGTTGGTGAGGGGTTGATTTGGATGAGTGGAAATGGGACTAAATTGAATGAAATAAAACTATCTAATTAAACTAAATGTTGATAAAGAAATTCTAACACTAACCCTGGTAATTATATGTGAATACAACTTAAGATTGTTCCAATTTAACAATAACCATGAAAATGTATTATTCTTTAAATTGAAATGTGCAGAAACGAATAAAGATAACTTTGTTTAAGAAATTAAACAGAGTTATATTAGCATACTGCATTCATCATTGTATACCATTTATATATGCTTATGAAAGATGACATTTCAATTATACTCAGAAATGATATATAAAAGGAAATGTTATGGAAACCAAATATATATAAATGATAGCAAATTCTTCAAGCGAATATCATATAACAAAGGAAATCAACAGTGAACAGATAGAAATACCTCATTCATCTTGAAGACTATCAAATGAAATCTGATATTCGAATCCAGTAACTCCGATGTAAAATTAAATCCAAAGGTACAGAAATGCAACACTTCAAAGATAATTTCAGCACAAAATCACCAGATGTGATCCTTTATAAAATATAATTGGGAATGGAGTACAGAAATGTAAGCTCCAAGTCCAAAAAATATTACAACTCTGGATCCCTCTCTAAATGCATGAGAGGGATTTAAATAAGAAATTACATAACAAAATCCTACTACTACTGCTACAATCTATCAAATTAAAAACAGAAATGCTATCTTAAATGAAACTGATTCATTGCTTTTCTTTCTCGCTTGATGTAGCCAAGTTGCAAATCTTCAGCATATCTTGGAGCCTCGGTGGATGACTCATCTCGGAATGCAGCTGTCCAGCGTAGGTGGCATCGGAAAATTCTGGAATTAAACAATCGACAGAATTTGAAAGAAATTTAATAGCGATTTGTTGATTGTTTGGCTTAATTAAATGAGTCCACATACTGTCCCAAGATATTGCTTGAAGTTTGTCGATTTGTTGACTTTTATTCATCATTTCTTCCTTCCATCTGTTTTCAGTTTCTTTCACTTTAGGCAAACTGCCAGGAACACAGTCTGAAATGAGATTGATTGAATACAAGCTGTCATTGATAAATTGCGTGATATTACTCATCATGCCCCTAGCTCTTGATATTGCTCTCTCAGCTTTCATTATCTGATGTTCCCATTCTGTAAACAAGATTTCTTTATGTCTTTCCTCTATTCTAGGAAGATTAACTTCTCTTCCTTTTTCTATATCTTGCCAATTGAGAAATTCAGAAATCTTTTCATCAGCATCATCAATTTCTTGTCTGAGAGTAATAATTTTCTGGATCAAGGATGAGGTAATATCACAAAATGGTTCTGCCTGTGACAGTTTTGCACAAAATTCATTCAATTGTTGAGACAGCAGTTTATTAGCTTCAAGAGCTTTCGATTTGAATTCACTTAACTTAGGGAAATCTTTGAACCTATCTAAAGCTGTTTGAAACTCCTTTTCTTGTACAATCTTCACATTCTTCTCATTTTGTAATAAACCTTGTAATTTGGAAATTTCTTCATTCAATTGTTGTTGTTTGCCTAAGACCTGCTCATCAACTTTTTTCTTTTCTTCGGCAAGCTGTTCTTCTAATTCTTTGGACCTGAGTTCTTGATTTTGTAGTTGTTGTTGCAATTGAGTAATCTTTTGCTGACTTTCCTTAGCCTGCTCTTCAAGTGAATCTATATGGAGATCTTTCTGAATCATCATTTGAGAAACTTCTACAGCTTTATCAACTGTTGCAGCACTATAATCTCCTGCATATTGGGACAATTTAGTGAGATCCTCAGAAGGATTCACTTCAGTATTCTTGTAAACAATATTCATAAATTCTTCCTGTGGAGTATAAAATATGTCCTGATCCATCTTCCTTATTTTTCTTTGTCTTCTAACAACAGCCTTATGTTTAGGGCTGTAAAATACATCTAAAGGAGGGATCTCCTCGATCTTCAATACAATCTGCCCTGTAGGATGTTCAGGAATGATTTCGACATCCTACTCTACTTTCTCTTTATCTTTATCTTGTAGTCCCAATTGTTGAGCGAATTGATCATATTGTTTCAATAACTGAGAAGAAACATTAAGATCAGCAGAATCTATAATCTTCTCAGTAGTTTCTTTTCCTCCCGATTGCATGTCTGCTTTCCCTATATCTGTTTTCTGCTCAACGGTTTTGATATCCTATCCTCCTTTTTTATTATGCCCATCAGCATCAGTACTTGTGCATTTTTCTGTTGTTTGAGCAGTGGACTGCTGACCAGTATTTTGATCGAATTTACCATCAGTATTTCCTTTCTGAGCATCAGGTTTGCCAACAGTGCCCACCTTTGCAGTATGTACAGTTGGCTGGTTAACAGCCGATTGTGTAATGACTTTACCGGCAGATGTTTCTCCTAGCGTTTTTCCAGATGTACCTTCTGTCTCTGACCCTTGTATTGGAATTCTTAGTTGGTCCAGAGGAACTCTCAACAATCTTTGACTTCTGAATAACAAAAATTTATTTATTTCCTCCTTCTGGAATTTAGACTTGGCTAAATCATAAATTTGAGGAAAATCATTCAATGAAACAAACAAATCATCAAACTCATCTGGTTCATGCTCAAATCGAGCAATTGAAACTGAAGCAGTAACATTAAAGGCTATCTGTCGCGGATCATACTGTCTTCCTGGAATGGTTGCAAATTTACAACCCTTTATTTTGGCGACTTCCTTTTCAGCATGTTTGAAGTCATTTAAAGTAAACTGACCACAATTGAATGGGAATTGAGGCCACATTCTCTTCTTACTGTTATTTAAAGACCTGGATATTCCTTCAACTGTTAATTGATAGGAAATTTCCTGAGCGAGAAGTTTGTCTGGAACAATAAGAGGAAGAACATGTGGTTCCACAATACTACCAAAAATCCTGATGTATGTAAATTTCTCCTCTCCAAACCAATCTCCTATTGAGGATAAGTCGAATTTAGCTTTATCAGAGAATCTAGGAGGGAAGCGATTGAAAATGGTTTGGAAAACAGGGATAAGGAAACCATGGCATATTCTATATACATTATCTTGGAAATGAACTTTCCAAAGAAGTTTATGATATATATGAATTGGGGTAGGGTATTTGGGAGTCCATTTCCATCCAAACAAGGGAAACTTGGAATTAAAACAAAGAGCATCCAGAATATAGGCACAAAAGAAAAAAGGAGTGGAATTTCCAGCGGTTTTATCTTGTCTGTACTCAAGTATTCTATTAGCCATTCTATCAGAAAGAATAACAGCCCAATCCATAATGTCGAAATTGACAGCAGCTAGGATTAATGGGACCATTTGTATAGAAAACCTTGCTGAATTATCATTGCCAAATAATCTACACATAATGGCAGCGGCATAGCAATACGGAGGTAAGAGGGAATCTACAGAATACATACCGGATGCTTCATTTCTGTGCTTCTCAGGATTTTTCCTCCAATCTTTGATAGGATCAGATTGGACTTTATTATTATCAGCGAACTCTTTGATAAATTCTTTGTTATACACCTTCTGCGGATCCAGAAGGTGATACATTGCCTTAATGTCTTCGGCTTTTAAACGACCCAAAAGACACTCCAGAAGCTGAAACAAACGTTTTGTCCTGTATCTTCACACTATCGATGACCCATCGAATTACATCATAATAAGGCATGATGCTCGCTCTGGCTGCAATTCGGTGCAAAAATGAATTTGCAAGTGTTTTTTCAGTAATCTCAGAGTCGGAATCTGAGCTATCTTCATCTGGAACTAATGCCTTTTCCACTGTGACTTTGGGGTTTTCTTTTTCCAATAGATTGTAGACTCCTTCCCACGTCATTCTTCCGAGCCCTTGGCATGATGTATCTGTGACTAATCTCGGTTTTGTGGGCTTTTCTTTTGAAACTGTAGGAGTCTCAACAAACTTAACAGGAACAGTGGTCTTGGCTCTTCTCTCTCTCTTCGACATTTCTGCGTTTGCTATTACTTCCCTTTGTCGGTGAATGAAAGGGCTTGGTGTTCCTTGGCTCTACAAAACAATAAACTTTCAGTCGTGACAAACAAGCAACTTGAACGGAACGTTTATGAACAAATGATTCGTTATTTATTGGTTTTGTATAGCGCGTAAATGTTCTTTTTTGGGTCACACTCACGTATTAAAAACCAAATCATCAACCAATATTCATTCGATTTGCTAATAAATACCTACGTACAAATGGAGATTTGGCGCTTGTGAAATATTATAATATTCACCTATTCTGAACTTTTCGAATGTAATAAATGTCATTTATCAATCGCATCGAAAGTTTTCAAATGGCACATAAACATCACAATACAAATTCCTCAATTTGCCAATTGCGATTGTAAACTTTTGCCGATTTCCGATGGTGGGGTCCACCATATAAAGTTCTTTATTTAAACGAACAAATGTTTGTTTTCCCTTTTGAAAAGTGTTTTTATAATAAGCGTGCATCACATCGAAGAATTTGAAATTGACCGCAAAGAGCTTATTAGAGAATGCTCCGATCATGCGATTGCGATTGATCGCATCGCATCGGAGATATATAAATAGATAACTTTAAACTCTTTGCGATTGAAGTTTTGCAATTGAACTAATCGCATCGGAGGATTTGGGTTTCTATGTCAAATTTCCTCCAAGGGTTTTCTCCGATTTCCAATTGCGATTACTATTTATTGGACTTTTATATTTCGACTTGTTTTTATGATAAAGTCTTTTGTATTTGATCGGATCGGAAGTTTTGAATGTTGTATTTTTTTGTAAACAAACAAAGATGAGCTTTTTCAAAACAATGAATCTTCATTTCTAATTCTTTTATTTCTATAAAAAGAAAAAGGGACCCTATTTCTAAATGAATTTTATTCTAAAATTAAGAAAAAGGGAGGGTTTTTGTATAGTACAACAATGGTGATTCTTGTAAGGACAGTTATCTCTTAGAAAAAATAAAATAAATATATATTTTTAGTAAGTAAGGTTTTTTAAAGATAATGAAAACTATCTAGGATAACCAAATAAAATCTAACTTGGAAAAAAGGATAGAAATTATTTACAATTTCTTTCTAGTTTCTTGAGAATAAGCATTTACCCAGGTTATCTCAAGCTTTGATTGGTATTAATAATGAAGTAAGTGAATTTCTCCAAGTTTGGTTTTTATAATATACTCTATTGTCATGGTAGTACTTTGTTTATAAGCATTCATAGTTTAGGCAGTTACCTTTTAACCATTAACTATTCATTGTCCCATTCAACTAAGATTATAACTTTTTAAAAGATAAATTCATAAGACATATTATCTCATGTTTTTTTGTCTTTTATTTATTTTTTATTTTAAAGGCAAACTGTTCTGGTTTTGGTATCGAGTTAGTAACAATTCCATTCAATAGTTATAATTAAAGCTGAACAAATTTGGCCATGATGAGACCCCTGTCTTATATTTATAAGCCATTACCATTTTGATGTCAGTATTGGTAATGTCAGTTTCTATTCACTTCTTATGAACCATGGTAAGTCGGCTCATGATGAGACCTCTTATCTCTTAAAAATTTTAACTTAAAATTTTTATTCCTAAAAAATCACAACCTAAATGAATGAGATGGTTTATCCTTAGCATCAATGGATGACAATTTTTGAGTACACACAGTACCAGACTTGAATAATCTTTACTTTTATAGATAACCTCTCTTTGCTTAATAAACTTATAATGATTTACATTTTCTCGAGTTTTTCAAAAGATCATGCAAATAATTATTTCAATCTTCAAGTTTAACATCTTATTTAAAACTATCAAAGAATTATGATCATTTCTTTAAAATTCTTATTTACAAAATAAATGTTTATAATATTCTTCCTAAGAATTTTCTAACAAGTAAATTTTTGATCAATTAGAGACTTATTAACAACCTTTATTTACAGCGAAGCAATTAAAAACTTTGCAGAGGAATATGTACGGTTTAAGAGGGTTACCTCATATGAAAAATTTCTTCAAGATAAGCCCATTTCACATTGAGGAAGAGATTATATCCTGTTAGATCTTGGAGTGGCATGAATGTATTTGTCCCTATCTTTTCAATGATTTGAAATGGTCCAATACAGTGCTTTCTGAAACTTGGTATACTTACCTTTTTCTTCATGTGCTTTATCCATTTAGAACAATATCGCCAATTGACAAAAATTTTTGAGTTGGTGAACTTACTGAAGATTTTACAAAGTTTGTTGATGTTTTTCATGAACAATTTTAGATTATCTCTTCTTCTAGTTAGCATTGATCGCCACCTCAAATTGAATGGATGAAGAAGGATTTTCTTGATAGAATTGCACTAAGCTAATGATGGAAGAGTTAAATTTGATGGTATCATGACTTCTTTTCCATAAACTAAATTAAGCGGTGAAGTTCTTATTACTTGAAGATTTTTAGGTGACAGATCAGCCCATAATGAAAAGATTAAAGATTTGTGCCAATTCTTTTTATTTTGATCAAATAGTCCTTTTAATGATTTTAATGAGATTTTTGTTAGTGGATTGACTAAACCATTACCTTGTGAGTAATAATTTGCTAATATTTGATTTAAAAACCCTCTTTTAGTAACAAATTCTATTAAACTATTTAGGAAAAAAGAAGATGCATTATCAAAGACAAGAGCGAGGTACCAAACCTGGTTATGATAGATGATAAATGAAATCAATAATTGCATCGAGAATTGGCTACATTCAAAGGGATTGGATCTACCCATTTTGTAAAGTAATTAGTTGCAGTAAGAATGTACTTGTCTTTGATTTGGAAGAATGAGGTACTATCTCACCAATAATGTCAAGCCCCCATTACCAAATGATTTACAGTTCAATACTCAGTTCTTGAAAAGCTGGTTTCCTTTGTCTTCCTGCTGAGTTTGTAGAATGCACTGTTACATAGTCATGTATCTTTAAAAAGGGTAGGCGTGTCATAGCGGCCGCAATTATTTTGGCGAAGTAGTGGTAATCACCTCCAAAATGACCTCTATTTGTTCATCATGCAACTCTGCCAAAACCTTTCCGACTTGAGTCTTTGAGACATCTTAATAAAATTGAATCATAATTTTTCTTAAATAACACATTATCAATGATCTCATATTTAATAGCCTTTAGCCTTAAAACACGTTTTCTCTTATAAGCGAGAGATTAGAAAGAACACACGCATTTTCAAGTAATAGATGAGATCATCATCATAGAAGTTAAATCTGTATGCTATCGACTTACTTGAATATCTTGTTTGAATCTTGATTTCTTGTTATGTTATGAGCTCCTGCTAATAATCTGCAAAAACCTTGTCCTCTAACAATGTTGTGCGGTTAATATCAACATCATATTCTTGCAAAGAAGTTGTTACCGGATTCTTTCGTTTTTCTCCTACTTCTCTCTGAATTAATAATTTCACTCACTATGAAGATGGACAATGATTTTTGTATGAGTTTCAAGAAGAAAAGGTCTGAAATACTTGATGGATTTAAAACACAACAAAGGCTTGTTTCCTCAACATCGAATGAAAATTGAGTTCAACTCCTTGTAGATTTAGCTAAAGAAAGAAATTGAGTGCTTCAATTTTCTGATCATTGAGTTGTGTTAAAGCAGTTTGCCTAGGATGTTTTGATGGCTAGGGTATACAAAATAAAATCTTTAGAAAAATCAGGGGTACTCAATCTTGGTGCATTAATGATTGCTTGTTGATTGCCTCAAAGGCTTCTTTCTCTTTATGCCCCCATTTGAATCTTAATTCTCCTTGATCATATTTTGCATAGGTATTGAAACAATTATAGAAAAAATGTCGGGAATGAATCTTTTTACAAAAATTGATCTGTCCAAGAAATGATTGCATGGATTTTTTGTTATGAGGTAAAAGAAATATCAGTCTCTTTATCTCGGATCAATGTATATACCATCTTTTGACCTGACAAATCCTAAGATTTTCCTTCATCAAAGCAAAAAAATATTTCTTTGGATTCAAATATAAACCTCTATCTTTCAATATTTGCTTTAGATCATGTAGATGATTGGTTCTCTTTTTGAAAATCTTGTTATGTCATCGATATAAACAACAAGCTACGACTTATTGATCAGACCTTTAAGCGACTATGTCCATGGCTCTTTGGAAAGTTACTCCTGCATTTATTAGTCCAAAAGGCATTTTAAAGATAAGCTCTCGTTCCCCATTTTGTTAGTTTTTTCAATCTGTCATCTGGATGAACTAAGACTTGATTATAGCCTGAAAATCCATCAAGAAAGGACATAAGTTCGGAACCAGCTACCTTTTGAAGTATCTGTTCCATGGTTGGCAATGGGAAATTGTCTTTTAAACATGCCTTGTTTAAATTTCTGAAATCAATACAGATTCTTATATCACCATTCTTCTTCCTTACAGGTACCATATTGGAAACCCAATTGGAGTGCCTGACAGGAAAAATTATTTTGGCTTTTAAAAGTTTATTAAGTTCTGATTTGATTTGTCCTTCGAGATTTGGATGAACCTTCCTTAGCTTTTGTTGAACAGGTTTAATATCAGGAAGCATTGGAATTGTGTGTTGAATAACCGAAGTATCATACGTTTTTAAATCATCATAATTTCAAGAAAAAACATTTTTATATTTGTTCAAGAGTTTAATGAAAGCATTCCTTTCCTCTGGTGTTAAATTGAGTCCTAAATTAACGTTTTGAGGTTTGGAATCAGAACCAAGATTCACTAATTCAAACTTCAAAGTGGGCATTAGTGACTTTCTTGAATCTGTCTTTAATATCATATAAGTCCTCCAATTTAACAACAGATTTTGGAATGGGATTTTCATTACCTTTTGAAGCAATTTGTAAATCATGATCATCTTCATCAATAATTTGCTCATCATATGATTTCTCTGAAGTCATGAAATTTAAAATATCTTGATCATGATAGAAAACTCTCCAATTTGTAACATTGTCTGAGACAGATGGACGAAAAATTAATTCTACAGAAAACCTATCAGGACTGCAATCTTCAGCAGGTAGGAGTTTAGATGCAACATTAGCTAACAAGTCAGCTGATGTATTCTGATTCCTAGGAATAGGGAAAATATTGAATGCTAAAAAATGAGTGGTGAGATCTTGTACTAGGGTTTGATAGTGTTTAAGATGTCCTGAAAGACAATGAATAGTATTCCTAACTTGTTTTATGACAATTTCAGAATCACCAAAGACTTTCAAGTATTTAACATCTAACCCTATAGCTTTATAAAGTCCTTGAACCAAGGCTTCATATTCTGCAGTATTTTTAGTACACTCAAATTCTAGCCTACATGACGGCATGGTTTTCTCTTCATCTGGGTCAATTAAAATGCATACTGCTCCAGCTCCATCACTAGACTTTGATACATCAAAATATAACGACCAAAATAAAGATTTATCTATTGACTTATCTACAATTACATCAGAAGTATTTACAATTTTGAAAGAATCGGATTGTGAAAAATTTTCTATTTGAGAAACAAAAGTATTTACAGAAAAAGGTGATTGGGGTGCTTTGAAGTTTCCAAGAAATTATTCAGCAGAATAACCTCCAAGAATATTGTTGTTGAATGCCACAGGTTCATTAGGTTGTTCAAATTCAGTGACAATGTGTGTCATATGTTTTTTTCGTTCGATTTTGATTTGATTTGGTTTCCCTTTGTAGGGAAACCACATATGTGAATAATCAGTTGAGATATAACCATTAAGTTTCGCAGACCAGTCCCTGCTTATAATTAATCCATATAATTCAGGAATATCAGCAATCAAAATATCAATTCTTTGGACAATTCTAGGATCGGAAGCTAATCTGATAGTAACTGAATTGATTTCTCCTACAACTTGAACTTTAGAGCGATCCAATTGAACAATATGAACTACCGATTTCTGTGGTTCGATATTCAATTTGGCACAAACAGAAGTAGGCATTATATTAGAGGAAGCTCCAAAATCAATCAAACAATTATGCAGATTCTTATTGTACATTTCATAAGTCAGAAGAAAAGGAGGAGTTTGAGAATTTGAATTTTCTCCAATGAGCACGGTATCAGTAGCATCTACCTTATCTGGTGGTTTACCAGCTCCTCTAGCTGCTTTTGCAACTACACCGCTTGGTAAAGGAGCAATTGGTGTAGCGTTTAATTCTTTCAATAGCAACTTCTGCTGGTGTTTTAGTTTGCTGAGTTCATGTAAGGAAATGTTGGCTTTGATCTTTTTCATGTCTTCGACAATGTTGTACTCCATAGGATCTGACACTACTAAAGTCTTTGTCGTCGATGTGGGAGGATTAGAAGAAGATGGCTGATTTTGAGTAGGTAATGGAGAAGCTTTCTTTGTAGGGGATTTGTCTTTGGTACTTGGAGTTGTGATTTTCTTTTTAGGAGCTGTTTGTAAAGGCTCTGCTGTAGATTTACTCCTAGTACTTACAGGCATAGCTTCTTGTTCTACCTCACTATCAGAATTAGGGAGGATAAAATCCCACATTCCATGTAATTCAGCTATTTCTTCATTATCATCTTCCTCATCTGATATTAAAGATGTATCTTCTTCTTCTTCTTCTTCCTCTGATTCTGCATTAGAGATTGCATTAGGAGGTTTAGATTCAACTTGGTTTCTTCTGAAATTTCGGAATGGTTTTTTGGTAGAAGTTTCAGCTACTTGTTTTTTAATTTCAACCATTTCATTTGACATGGTTTTAAGAACTTTCTGTAAACCCTCCATGTCATATGGATCTTTGGCATTTTTCTTTGAATCATCTTTGAAGCTAACTTTCTTTGATTTCCTTTCCTCAATAGCATTTTTCTTTTCTAGAGAAATAATTCGTTTTTCTACTGCAATAGCCTCTTTCATATTCTCGGCTAATGTAGGTTTTGCAGCTCTATCTACAAAAATTTCTATGTTTGAGGGTAAGGCAGTTATATACCATTCACTTCTGACTTGTTCACTAGGCTGTGAATCTGTGTGGATTTTGTTCAAGAGTTTGTTGAATCTAGCGTTGAAATCTTTAATGGGTTCTTTGGGTTCTATCTTCAAATTTGAGAGGTCATTGAGTAAAGTAGCTATTGATCGGTCATCTCCAAATTTGGTTAAAAAGTGATCTGCAAAAATGGCCCAACTTGTTATGGATCCTGAAGGTAATGAAAAGTACCATGATCCTGTTGCTCCTTGAAGAGTATAAGGGAATAATCTGACTACAACATCTTCATGTGTGAATCCGTTCAAATTTACAGCCAGCATAAAGTTATTGATATGTTCTTCAGCTTGGATGTTAAGATCTGGACTAAATTTTAGAAGCCATTTTCCACGATTGTTTGGTAAATCATGTAAAGGTGCAACCATATTGACTGCCCCTGGAGTAGCCCATGGTCTAGCCATTATCGAAACGACTATTGGAGGAGTAGTAGAAACTGGTGGTGTTTGAATAGAAGTTGTTGGAATAGATGATGTTGAGATTGATGATGATTGAATAGATGATGATTGAGGAGATGATGTGGAAACAACTGCACTATGTTGAGTTTTGGTTTCAGAAACAGGTGATTGAATATGAGATGATGAACTTATATCAATTTCTGATTCCGATTGAATTCTTTTTGTTTTTCCCTTACTAGGTAAAGGAAATTCTTTCGGAGGAATACCAAGTTTTTCACTTTGCAACCTAGTAAGAGGTTTTGAAGGAACAAATTTTGAACTTACACTACCTTCAGATATTTCAGACTCTTCAAGAGATAGTGAGAATCCCTTCAATTTATGGATTAAATCTTGAACTTCAGGAGACTCAGGAGATTGCTTGTCTGAATATTTTGAGATTTTGGTAGTGGGTGTATGAATATTCTTCGCAATTTCTTCTCTAGGATTTTGAATTTCAGAAGAAATTGAAGAAGTTGATGAGGGTGTTTTGCTCTCAGAATGGCCCGTGGATAAAGATTTACTTGCCATTCATAGCTCAGGCCCTCCTTCTAGCGCCAAAAATGTTGAAGCCTAGAAAATCTCTGCTTCAAACATTGGGGAAAACCACCCGGTTGGGACCTTAGGACAGCTCCTTTTCCGTTTGGTATGGTGGCTCCGACTGGATTTAAAGGACCAGTTTCCTTATAACTAAATGGGTTGGTGATGGGTTGATTTGGATGAGTGAAAATGGGACTAAATTGACTGAAATAAAACTATCTAATTAAACTAAATGCTGATAAAGAAATTATAACACTAACCCGGGTAATTATATGTGAATACAACTTAAGATTGTCCCAATTTAATAATAACCATGAAAATGTATTATTATTTAAATTGAAATGTGCAGAAACGAATAAAGATAACTCTATTTAAGAAATTAAACAGAGTTATATTAGCATATTGCATTCATCATTGTATACCATCTATATATGCTTATGAAAGATAACATTTCAATTATACTCAGAAATGAGATATATAAAAGGAAACGTTATGAAAACCAAATATATATAAATGATAGAAAATTTTAAAGCGAGTATCATATAACAAAGGAAATCAACAGTGAACAGATAGAAATAACTCATTTATCTTGAAGACTTTCAAATGAAATCTGATACTCTAATCCAGTAACTCTGATGTAAAATCAAATCCAAAGGTACATAAATGCAACACTTCAAAGATAATTTCAGCACAAAATCACCAGATGTGATCCTTTATAAAATATAAGAGGCAATGGAGTACAGAAATGTAAGCTCCAAGTCAAAAATATTACAACTCCGGATCCTTTCTCTAAATGCATGAGAGGGATTTAAATAAGAAATTACATAAAAACAGAATCCTACTACTACTGCTACAATCTATCAAATTAAAAACAGAAATGCTATCTTAAATGAAACTGATTCATTGCTTTTCTTTCTCGCTTGATGTAGCCAAGTTGCAAATTTTCAGCATATCTTGGAGCCTTGCTGGATGACTCATCTCGGAATGTAGCTGTCCAGCATAGGTGGCATCGGAAAATTCTGGAATCAAACAGTCGACAGCATTTGAAAGGAATTTAATAGCGATTTGTTGATTGTTTGGCTTAATTAAATAAGTCCACATATTTTCCCAAGATATTGCTTGAAGTTTGTCAATTTGTTGACTTTTATTCACCATTTCTTCTTTCCATCTGTTTTCAGTTTATTTCACTTTCAGCAAACTGCCAGGAACACAGTCTGAAATGAGATTGATTGAATACGGGATGTCATTGATAAATTGCGTGATATTACTCATCATGCTCCTAGCTCTTGATATTGCTCTCTCAGCTTTCATTATTTGATGTTCCCATTCTGTAAACAAGAGTTCTTTATGTCTTTCTTCTATCCTAGGAAGATTAGCTTCTCTTCCTTTTTCTGTATCTTGCCAAGTAAGAAATTCAGAAATCTTTTCATCAGCATCATCAATTTCTTGTCTAAGAATAATAATGTTCTGGATTAAGGATGAGGTCATATCACAAAATGGTTCTGCCTGTGATAGTTTTGCACAAAATTCATTCAATTGTTGAGACCATAGCTTATTAGCTTCAAGAGCTTCCAATTTGAATTCACTTAATTTCGGGAAATCTTTGAACCTATCTAAAGCTGTTTGAAATTCATTTTCTTGTACAATCTTCACATTCTTCTCATTTTGTAGCAAACCTTGTAACTTGGAAATTTCTTCATTCAATTGTTGTTGTTTGCCTAAGACCTGCTCATCAACTTTCTTCTTTTCTTTTGTAAGTTGTTCTTCTAACTCTTTAGACTTGAGTTCTTGATCTTGTAGTTGTTGTTGCAATTGAGTAATCTTTTGCTGACTTTACTTAGCTTGCTCTTCAAGTGAAGCTATATGGAGATCTTTCTAAGTCATCATCTGAGAAACTTCTACAGCTTTATCTACTGTTGCAGCACTATATGCTTCTGCATATTGGGACAATTTAGTGAGATCCTCAGATGGATTCACTTCAGTATTCTTGTAAACAATATTCATAAATTCTTCCTGTGGAGTAGAAAACATGTCCTGATCCATCTTCCTTCTTTTTCTCTGTCTTCTAACAACAACCTTATGTTTAGGGCTATAAAATACATCTAAAGGAGGGATCTCCTCAATATTCAATACAATCTGCCCTGTAGGATGTTCAAGAATGATTTCGACATCCTGCTCTACTTGCTCTTTATCTTTATCCTGCAGTCCCAATTGCTGAGCGAATTGATCATATTGTTTCAATAATTGAGAGGAAACATTAAGATCAGCAGAGTCTATAATTTTCTCAGTAGTTTCTTTTCCTCCCGATTGCGTGTCTGCTTTCTCTGTATCTGTTCTCTGCTAAATGGTTTTGCTATCCGATCCTCCTTTTTTATTATGCACATTAGTATCAGTACTTGTGCATTTCTCTGTTGTTTGAGCAGTGGACTGCTGATTAGTATTTCGATCGGATTTACCATCAGTATTCCCTTTCTGAGCATCAGGTTTGCCTTCAGTGCCCACCTTTTCAATATGTACAGTTGGTTGGTTAATAGCCGATTGTGTAATGACTTTACCGGCAGATGTTTCTCCTAGCGTTTTGCCAGATGTACCCTCTGTCTCTGACCCTTGTAAAGGAATTCTCAGTTGGTCTAGCGGAACTCTCAACAATCTTTGACTTCTGAATAACAAAAAATTATTCATTTCTTCCTTCTGGAATTTAGACTTGGCTAAATCATAAATTTGAGGAAAATCATTCAACGCAACAAACAAATCATCAAACTCATCTGGTTCATGCTCAAATCGAGCAATTGAAACTGAAGCAGTAACATTAAAGGCTATCTGTCGCGGATCATACTGTCTCCCTGGAATGGTTGCAAATTTACAACCCTTTATTTTGGAGACTTCCTTTTCTGCATGTTTGAAGTCATTTAAAGTAAACTGACCACAATTGAATGGGAATGGAGGCCACATTCTCTTCTTACTATTGTTTAAAGCTCTGGATATTCCTTCAACTATTAATTGATAGGAGATTTCCTGGGCGAGAAGTTTGTCTGGAACAATAAGAGGAAGAACATGGGGTTCCACAATACTCCCAAAAATCCTGATGTATGTGAACTTTTCTTCTCCAAACCAATCTCCTATAGAGGATAAGTCAGATTTAGCTTTGTCTGAGAATCTAGGAGGGAAGCGATCGAAAATGGTTTGAAAGACAAGGATAAGGAAACCATGACATATTATATACACATTATCTTGGAAATGAACTTTCCAAAGAATTTTATGATATATATGAATTGGGGTAGGGTCTTTGGGAGTCCATTTCCATCCTAGCAAGGGAAACTCGGAATTAAAACAAAGAGCGTCTAGAATATAGGCACAAAAGAAAAAAGGAGTGGAATTTCCAGCGGTTTTATCTTGTCTGTACTCGAGTATTCTATTAGCCATTCTATCAGAGAGAATAACAGCCCAGTCCATAATGTCGGAATTGACAGTAGCTAAGATTAATGGGACCATTTGTATAGAAAACCTAGCGGAATTGTCATTACCAAATAATCTACACATCATGGCAGCGGCATAGCAATACGGAGGTAAGAGGGAATCTACAGAATACATACCGGATGCTTCATTTCTGTGCTTCTCAGGATTTTTCCTCCAATCTTTGATAGGATCAGATTAAACTTTATTATTATCAGCAAACTATTTGATAAATTCTTTGTTATAAACCTTCTGCGAATCAGGAAGATGATACATTGCCTTAATGTCTTCTGCTTTAAATGACCCAAAAGACATTCTAGAAGCTGAAACAAACGTTTTATCCTTTATTTTCACACTATCGATGACCCATCGAATCACATCATAATAAGGCATGATGCTTGCTCTGGCTACAATTCGATGTAGAAATTAATTTGCAAGTGATTTTTCAGTAATCTCAGAGTCGGAATCTGAGCTATCTTCATTTGGAACTGATGCCTTTTCTACTGTGAATTTGGGGTTTTCTTTCTCCAATAGATTGTAAACTCCTTCCCACGTCATTCTTTCGAGCCCTTGGCATGATGTATCTGTAACTAATCTCAGTTTTGTTGGCTTTTCTTTTGAGACTGTAGGAGTCTCAACAAACTTAACGGGAATAGCAGTCTTGGCTCTCCTCGCTCTCTTCGACATTTCTGTGTTTGATACTATTTCCCTTTGTCTGTGAATGAAAGGGTTCAGCGTTCCTTTATTCTGCAAGACAATAAACTTTCAGTCGTGACAAACAATCAACTTGAAAGGAACGATTATGAACGCATGATTCATTATTTATTGATCTCGTATAGCGCGTAAATGTTCTCTTTGGGTCACACTCATGTATTTAAAACCGAATCATCAACCAATATTCATTTGATTTTCTATTGAATACCAACGTACAATTGGAGATTTGACGCTTGTGAAATATTATAATATTTACCTATCTTGAATTCTTCGAATGCAATAAATATCATGTATCAATCGCATCGAAAATTTTCAAATGGTGCATAAATATCATAATACAGATTTCTTCGATTGGCCGATGGCGATTGCAAACTTTTCCGATTTCCGATTAGATGGTTTTAGATCGCAATCGGGGAGTTTCAATCGAAAAGAATTGTTAATTGCTTTCTTCGATTTCCGATGGTGGGGTCCACCATATAAAAGTTTTTCTCATTTAAACGAAGAAATGTTTGTTTTTATTTTGAAAAGTGTTTTTTATAATAACGTGCGTCGCATCGGAGAATTTGAAATTGACCGCAAAGAGCTTATTAAAGAGTGTTCCGATCATGCGATTGCGATTGGTCGCATCGCATTGGAGATATGTAAATAGATAACTTAAACCCTTTGCGATTGAAGTTTTGCGATCGAACTAATCGCATCGGCGGATTTGGGTTTATATGTTAAATTTTTATCTAAGGGTTTTCCCCGATCTCCGATTGCGATTACTATTCATTGGACTTTTACAATTGACTTGTTTTTTATGATAAGGTCTTTTATATTTGATCGGGTCGGAAGTTTTGAATGGTGTATTTGGTTTGTATACAAGCAAAGATGAGCCTTTCCAAAACAATGAATCTTTATTTCTAATTCTTTTATTTCTATAAAAAGAAAAAGGGACCCTATTTCTAAATGAATTTTATTCTAAAATTTAAGAAAAAGGGAGGGTTGTTGTATAGTACAACAATTGGCGATTCACTGAAAGAACCAGTTATCTCTGAAAAAATAAAATGAATACTATATTTTAAGTAAGTAAAGATTTTTAAAGATAATGAAAACTATCCTAGGATAATCAAAAATAAAATTTAACTTATGAAAAAGAATAAAAATTATTTACAATTTCTTTCTAGTTTCTTGAGAACAAAAACATTTTTGGGTTATCTCAAGCTTTGATTGGTATTAATAATGAAGTAGGTGGATTTCTCCAAGTTTGGTTTTATAATATACTCTATTGTCATATGTATTGCCTCTGCTGCCTTCAAACGTTCATAGTTTCGACAAGGTTACCTTTTAACCATTAACTATTCATTGTCCCATCCAACTAAGATTATGACCTTTTAAAAGGTAAATTCATAAGACATATTATCTCATGTTTTTTGTCTTTTATTTATTTTTATTTTTTAAGAGCCATTGTTCTGGTTTGGTAGCCAGTTAATAACAATGCCATTCACTAGTTGTAATTAAACTGAACAAGTTGGCTTGTGATGAGACCCCTTGTCTTATATTTATAAGCCATTACCCTGTTTTGATGTGCAGTATTGGTAATGTCAGTTTAATTACTTCTTATGAATATGTTAAGTCGGCTCATGATGAGACCTCTTATCTCTTAAAAATTCTTTTGCATAATTTCTTAGAATTACATTCTAAAAAATCACAACCTAAATGGATGGGGTGAAATAGTTTTATTCTTAAGAATCAATGGATGACAATTTCAGAGTTTTTTGAGTACCAATACTTGAATAATCTTTACCTTTATAGATAACCTTTCTCTGCTTAATAAAATTATAATGATTTACATTTCCCTCAAGTTTTCAAAAGATCATGCAAATAATTGGTATAATCTTTCAAAGTTTAACATCTTATTTAAAACTATCAAAAGACTATGATCATTTTTTTTTAAATTCTTATTTACATAAAATAAATATTTATAATATTCTTCCTAAGAATTTTTATAACAAGTAAACAGTCAATTAGATACTCATTAACAACCTTTATTTGCAAAAATCAATTAAAAACTTTGCAGAAAGGAATATGTACAGTTTAAGAAGGGGTTACCTCCTTATGAAAACAATTTCTTCAAGATAAGCCCATTTACAGGAAGAGATTCTCTCTTACCTGTTAGATTTTGGAGTATGAATGTATTTGAGCCTATCTTTTCAACGATCTGAAATGGTCCAAGCCAGATTTTCTGAAACTTGGTATGCTTACCTTTTTCTTCATGTGCTTTATCCCATTTCAGAACAAAATCACCAATTGACAAAATTTTTGAGCCGGTAGAACTTGCATCAAAAGAATATTTTACAAGTTGTTGATGTTTTTCATGAACAATTTTAGCTTTATCTCTATCTTCTTGTAGTTTAAGGATTTGATCATATCTCAATTGAATGGATGAAGAAGGATTTTCTTCAATAAATTGTACTATGGCTAATTATGGAAGAGTTAAATTTGATGGTATCACAGCTTCTTTTCCATAAACTAAATTGAAAGGTGAAGTTCCTATTGAAGCTTTTTCAGTGATACGATCAGCCCGTAATGCAAAGATTAAAGACTTGTGCCAATTCTTTTGATTTTGATGAATAGTCATTTTAATGATTTTGATGAGATTTTTGTTAGTGGATTCAGCCAAACCATTACCTTGTGGATAATAATTTTCTGAATATTTCAGTTTAAAACCTCTTTTGACTGCAAATTCTATTAAACTATTTGCGGAAAAATAAGATGCATTATCAAAGACAAGAGCTTGAGGTACACCAAACCTAGTTATGATGAATTGATCTATGAAATCAATAATTGCATCAGAATTGGCAACCTTCAAAGGAATTGCCTCTACCCATTTTGTAAAGTAATCAGTTGCAGTAAAAATGTACTTGTATTGTTTCGAAGAATGAGGTACTATCTCACCAATAATGTCAAGCCCCCATTGTTCAAATGGTTGCTCAATACTCATTGGTTGTAAAGGAAAAGCTGGTTTCCTTTGTTTTCCACTTGCAGTTTGACAAATTCTACACTTCCTTACATAGTCATGTGTATCTTTAAAAAGGGTAGGCCAGTAATAACCAGCACGAATTATTTTGTGAGCTGTGGTATCACCTCCAAAATGACCTCCCGCTGGTCCATCATGCAACTCCTGCAAAACCTTTTCAGCTTCAGTCTTTTCAAGACATCTTAATAAAATTGAATCATAATTTTTTCTAAATAACACATTATCAATGATCTCATATTTAATAGCCTTTAACCTTAAAGCATGTTTTCTCTTATAGCTGAGATTAGAAGGAGCATACCCATTTTTCAAGTGATAGATGAGATCAGCATACTGAGATTCAGAATCTGTAACACTTATCTGACTTACTTGAATATCTTGATTTGAATCTTGATTTTCTGGTATGTTGTGAGCTCCTGCCAATAGTCTGCAAAAACCTTGTCCTTTAAAAATCTTAGCTGATTTAATATCAACATCATATTCTTGCAAAGCTGTTACACAATTAGCTCGTTTTTCTCCTACTTCTCTCTGAATTAATAAGTGCCTCACTGCAGAGAATGAGACAATGATTTTTGTATGAGTTTTCAAGAGAAATGGTCTGAAATGCTTGATTGATTTAAACATAGCGAAGGCTTCTTTTTCAACATCGGAATAATTCAGCTCCGCTCCTTGTAGATTTGAGCTAAAGAAATAAATTGGTGCTTCAATTTTCTGATCATTGAGCTGTGTTAAAACAGCTGCATAGGATGTCTCGATGGCTAAGGTATACAAAATAAAATCTTTAGAAAAATCCGGGGTACTCAATGCTGGTGCATTAATGATCATTTGTTTGATTGCCTCAAAAGCTTCTTTCTCTTTATGCCCCCATTTGAATACTTAATTCTTCTTGATCATATTTTGCATAGGTAAAACAATTAAAGAAAAATCAGGAATGAATCTTTTTACAAAATTGATCTGTCCAAGAAATAATTGCATGGATTTTTTATTATGAGGTAAAGAAATATCAGAGATTTCTTTTACTCTATCTGGATCAATGTATATACCATCTTTTGACACAACAAATCCTAACAGTTTTCCTTCATCCAAAGCAAAGAAATATTTCTTTGGATTTAATGAAATACCAAACCTTCTACATCTTTCAAATATTTGCTTTAGATCATGTAGATGATTGGTTCTCTTTTTTGAAAATACTGTTATATCATCAAGATAAACAACAACTGACTTATTGATCAGACCTTTAAACGCTATGTCCATGGCTCTTTGGAAAGTTGCTCCTGCATTTATTAAACCAAAAGACATTTTTTGATAAGCATAAGTTCCCCATTTTGTTCTGAAAGTTGTTTTCAATCTGTCATCTAGATGAACTAAGACTTGATTATAGCTTGAAAATCCATCAAGAAAGGACATAAGTTCAGAACCAGCTACCTTTTGAAGTATCTATTCCATGGTTGGCAAAGAGAAATTGTCTTTTAAACATGCCTTGTTTAAATTTCTGAAATCAATACAGATTCTTATATCACCATTCTTCTTCCTTACAGGTACCATATTGGAAACCTAATTGGAGTGCCTGACAGGAAAAATGATTTTGGCTTTTAAAAGTTTATTAAGTTCTGATTTGATTTGTCCTTCGAGATTTGGATGAACCTTCCTTAGTTTTTGTTGAACAGGTTTAATATCAGGAAGCATTGGAATTGTGTGTTGAATAACCGAAGTATCATACGTTTTTAAATCATCATAATTCCAAGCGAAAACGTTTTTATATTTGTTCAAGAGTTTAATGAAAGCATTCCTTTCATCTGGTGTTAAATTGAGTCCTAAATTAATGTTTTGAGGTTTGGAATCAGAACCAAGATTCACTAATTCAAACTTCAAAGTGTAACTTTGAAGTTTGTCATTAGTGACTTTCTTGAATCTGTCTTTAATATCATATAAGTCCTCCAATTTAACCACAGATTTCGGAATGGGATTTTCATTACCTTTTGAAGCAATTTGTAAATCATGCTCATTTTTATCAATAATTTGCTCATCATATGATTTCTCTGAAGTCATGAAATTTAAAATATATTGATCATGATAGAAAACTCTCCAATTGTAACATTGTCGGGGACAGATGGGCGAAAAATCAATTCTACAGAAAACCTATCAGGACTGCAATCTTCAGCAGGTAGGAGTTTAGATGCAACATTAGCTAACAAGTCAGCTGATGTATTCTGATTCCTATGAATAGGAGAAATATTGAATGCTAAAAAATGAGTGGTGAGATCTTGTACTAGGGTTTGATAGTGTTTAAGATGTCCTGAAAGGCAATGAATAGTATTTCTAACTTGTTTTATGACAATTTCGGAATCACCAAAGACTTTCAAGTATTTAACATCTAACCCTATAGCTTTATAAAGTCCTTGAACCAAGGCTTCATATTCTGCGGTATTGTTAGTACACTCAAATTCTAACCTACATGACAACATGGTTTTCTCTCCATATGGATCAATTAAAATGCATCCTGCTCCAGCTCCATCACTAGACTTTGATCCATCAAAATATAATGACCAAAATAAATATTTATCTATTGACTTATCTACAATTACATCAGAAGTATTTACAATTCTGGAAGAATCGGATTGTGAAAAATTTTCTATTTGAGAAACAAAAGTATTTACAGAAAAAGGTGATTTGGGTGCTTCGAAGTTTCCAAGAAATGATTCAGCAGAATAACCTCAAAGAATATTGTTGTTGAATGCCACAGGTTCATTAGGTTGTTCAAATTCAGTGACAGTGTGGGTCATATGTTTTTCTCGTTCAATTTTGATTTGATTTGGTTTCCCTTTGTAGGGAAGCCACATATGTGAATAATCAGTCGAGATATAACCATTAAGTTTCGCAAACCAGTCCCTGCTTAAAATTAATCCATAGAATTCAGGAATATCAGCAATCAAAATATCAATTCTTTGGACAATTCTAGGATCGGAAGCTAATCTGATAGTAACTGAATTGATTTCTCCTACAACTTGAACTTTAGAGCGATCCAATTGAACAATATGAACTGCCGATTTCTGTGGTTCGATATTCAATTTGGCACAAACAGAAGTAGGCATTATATTAGAGGAAGCTCCAGATTCAATTAAACAATTATGCAGATTCTTATTGTACATTTCATAAGTCAGAAGAAAAGGAAGAGTTTGAGAATTTGACTTTTCTCCAATGAGCACGGTATCAGTAGCATCTACCTTATCTAGTGGCTTACTAGCTCCCCTAGCTGTTTTTGCAACTACACCGCTTGGTAAAGGAGCAATTGGTGTAGCGTTTAATTCTTTCAATAGCAACTTATGCTGGTGTTTTAGTTTGCTGAGTTCATGTAAGGAAATTTTGGCTTTGATCTTTTTCATGTCTTCGACAATGTTGTACTCCATAGGATCTGACACCACTAAAGTCTTTGTTGTCGATGTGGGAGGATTAGAAGAAGATGGCTGATTTTGAGTAGGTAATGGAGAAGCTTTCTTTGCAGGGGATTTGTCTTTGGTACTTGGAGTTATGATTTTCTTTTTAGGAGCTGTTTGTATAAGCTCTGATGTAGATTTACTCCTAGTACTTACAGGCATAGCTTCTTGTTCTACCTCACTATGAGAATTAGGGAGAATAAAATCCCACATTCCATGTAATTCAGCTATTTCTCCATTCTCATCTTCCTCATCTGATACTAAATATGCATCTTCTTCTTCTTCTTCTTCCTATGATTCTGCATTAGAGATTGCATTAGGAGGTTTAGATTCAACTTGATTTCTTCTGAAATTTCGGAATGGTTTTTTAGTAGAAGTTTCAGCTACTTGTTTTTTAATTTCAACCATTTCATTTGACATGGTTTTAAGAACTTTCTGTAAACCCTCCATGTCATATGGATATTTGGCCTTTTTCTTTGAATCATCTTTGAAGTTGACTTTATTTGATTTCCTTTCCTCAATAGCATTTTTCTTTTCTAGAGAAACAATTCGTTTTTCTACTGCAATAGGCTCTTTCATATTCTCGGCTAATGTAGGTTTTGTAGCTCTATCTACAAAAATTGCTATGTTTGAGGGTAAGGCAGTTATATACCATTCACTTATGACTTGTTCACTAGGCTGTGAATCTGTGTGGATTTTGTTCAAGAGTTTGTTGAATCTAGCGTTGAAATCTTTAATGGGCTCTTTAGGTTCTATCTTCAAATTTGAGAGGTCATTGAGTAAAGTAGCTATTGATCGGTCATCTCCAAATTTGGTTAAAAAATGATCTGCAAAAATGGCCCAACTTGTTATGGATCCTGAAGGTAATGAAAAGTACCATGATCCTGCTACTCCTTGAAGAGTATAAGGGAATAATCTGACTACAACATCTTCATCTGTGACTCCATTCAAATTTACAGCCAACATAAAGTTATTGATATGTTCTTCAGCTTGAATGTTAAGATCTGGACTAAATTTTGGAAGCCATTTTCCAGGATTATCTGGTAAGTCATGTAAAGGTGCAGCCATGTTGACTGCCCCTGGAGTAGCCCATGGTCTAGCCATTATTGGAACAACTATTGGAGGGGTAGTAGAAACTGGTGGTGTTTGAATAGAAGTTGTTGGAACAGATGATGTTGAGATTAATGATGATTGAGGGGAAGATGATTGAGGGGATGATGTGGAAACCACTGCACTTTGTTGAGTTGTGGTTTCAGAAACAGGTGATTGAATATGAGATGATGAACTTGTATCACTTTCTGATTCCGATTGAATTCTTTTTGTCTTGCCCTTACTAGGTAAAGGAAATTCTTGTGGAGGAATACCAAGTTTTTCACTTTGCAACCTAGTAAGAGGTTTTGAAGGAACAAATTTTGAACTTACACTACCTTCAGATATTTCAGACTCTTCAAGAGATAATGAGAATCCTTTCAATTTATGAATTAAATCTTGAACTTCAGGAGACTCAGGAGATTGCTTGTCTGAATATTTTGAGATTTTGGTAGTGTATGTATGAATATTCTTCGCAATTTCTTCTCTGGGATTTTGAATTTTAGAAGAAATTGAAGAAGTTGATGACGGTGTTTTGCTCTCAGAATGGCCTATGGATAAAGATTTACTTGCCATTCATAGCTCATGCCCTCCTTCTAGCACCAAAAATGTTGAAGCCTAGAAAATCTCTGCTTCAAACATTGGGGAAAACCACCCGGTCGGGACCTTAGGACAACTCATTTTCCGTTTGGTATGGTGGCTCTGACTGGATTTAAAGGACCAGTTTCATTATAACTAAATGGGTTGGTGATGGGTTGATTTGGATGAGTGGAAATGGGACTAAATTGACTGAAATAAAACTATCTAATTAAACTAAATGCTGATAAAGAAATTCTAACACTAACCCGGGTAATTATAAATGAATACAACTTAAGATTGTTCCAATTTAACAATAATCATGAAAATGTATTATTATTTAAATTGAAATGTGCAGAAACGAATAAAGATAACTCTATTTAAGAAATTAAACAGAGTTATATTAGCATATTGCATTCATCATTGTATACCATCTATATATGCTTATGAAAGATAACATTTCAATTATACTCAGAAATGATATATAAAAGGAAACGTTATGAAAACCAAATATATATAAATGATAGCAAATTTTAAAGCGAGTATCATATAACAAAGGAAATCAACAGTGAACAGATAGAAATACCTCATTCATCTTGAAGACTTTCAAATGAAATCTGATACTCTAATTCAGTAATTCTGATGTAAAATCAAATCCAAAGGTACAGAAATGCAACACTTCAAAGATAATTTCAGCACAAAATCACCAGATGTGATCCTTTATAAAATATAAGAGGCAATGGAGTATAGAAATGTAAGCTCCAAGTCAAAAATATTACAACTCCGGATCCCTTCTCTAAATGCATGAGAGGGATTTAAATAAGAAATTACATAAAAACAGAATCCTACTACTACTGCTACAATCTATCAAATTAAAAACAGAAATACTATCTTAAATGAAACTGATTCATTGCTTTTCTTTCTCGCTTGATGTATCCAAGTTGCAAAATTTCAGCATATCTTGGAGCCTCGGTGGATGACTCATCTCGGAATGCAGCTGTCTAGCGTAGGTGGCATCGGAAAATTATGGAATTAAATAATCGACAGCATTTGAAAGGAATTTAATAGCCATTTGTTGATTGTTTGGCTTAATTAAATAAGTCCACATATTTTCCCAAGATATTGCTTGAAGTTTGTTGATTTGTTGACTTTTATTCATCATTTCTTCTTTCCATCTGTTTTCGGTTTCTTTCACTTTAGGCAAACTGCCAGGAACATAGTTTGAAATGAGATTGATTGAATACAAGCTGTCATTGATAAATTGTGTGATATTACTCATCATGCTCCTAGCTCTTGATATTGCTCTCTCGGCTTTCATTATCTGATGTTACCATTATGTAAACAAGATTTCCTTATGTCTTTCTTCTATCCTAGGAAGCTTAGCTTCTCTTCCTTTTTCTGTATCTTGCCAAGTAAGAAATTCAGAAATCTTTTCATCATCATCATCAATTTCTTGCCTGAGAGTAATAATGTTCTGGATCAAGGATGAGGTAATATCACAAAATGGTTCTGCCTGTGATAATTTTGCACAAAATTCATTCAATTGCTGAGACAGCAGATTATTAACTTCAAGAGCTTCCGATTTGAATTCACTTAATTTAGGGAAATATTTGAACCTATCTAAAGCTGCTTGAAATTCCTTTTCTTGTACAATCTTCGCATTCTTCTCATTTTGCAACAAATCTTGTAACTTGGAAATTTCTTGATTCAATTGTTGTTGTTTGCCTAAAACTTGCTCATCAACTTTCTTCTTTTCTGTAGTACATTGTTCTTCTAACTCTTTAGACCTGAGTTCTTGATCCTGTAATCGTTGTTCCAATTGAGCAATCTTTTGTTGACTTTCATTGGTTTGTTCTTCAAGAAAAGCTATATGGAGATCTTTTTGTGTCATCAACTGAGAGACTTCTGCAGCTTTATCTATTGTTGCAGCACTATATGCTCCTGCATATTGAGACAACTTAGTGAGATCCTCAGATGGATTCACTTCAGTATTCTTGTAGACAATATTCATGAACTCCTCCTGTGGAGTGGAAAACATGTCCTGATCTATCTTCCTTCTTTTTCTGTGTTTTCTAACAACACCCTTATGTCTAGGGCTATAAAATACATCCAAAGGAGGGATCTCCTCAATCTTCAATACAATCTGCCCTGTAGGATGTTCAGGAATGATTTCGACATCCTGCTCTACTTGCTCTTTATCTTTATCCTGCAGTCCTAATTGCTGAGCAAATTGATCGTATTGTTTCAACAATTGAGAAGAAACATTAAGATCAGCAGAGTCTATAATCTTCTCAGTAGTTTCTTTTCCTTCCAATTGTGTATCTGTTTTCTCTGTATTTGTTCCCTGCTCAATGGTTTTGCTATTTGATCCTCCTTTTTTATTATGCACATTAGTATCAGTACTTGTGCATTTTTCTGTTGTTTGAGCTGTGGATCGCTGATCAGTATTTCGATCGGATTTTCCATCAGTGTTCCCTTTCTGAGCATCAGGTTTGCCATCAGTGCTCATCTTTTCAGTATGTACAGTTGGCTGGTTAATAACCGATTGTGTAATGAATTTACCAGCAGATGTTTCTCCTGGCATTTTGCCAGATGTACCCTCTGTCTCTGACCCTTGTATAGGAATTCTCAGTTGGTCTAGAGGAACTCTCAAAAATCTTTGACTTCTGAATAAAAAAAATTTATTCGTTTCTTCCTTCTGGAATTTAGACTAGGCTAAATCATAAACTTGAGGAAAATCATTCAACGAAACAAACAAATCATCAAAATCATCTGGTTCATGCTCAAATCGAGCAATTGAAACTGAAGCAGTAACATTAAAAGCTATTTGTCATGGATCATACTGTCTCCCTGGAATGGTTGCAAATATACAACCCTTTATTTTGGCGACTTCCTTTTCTGCATGTTTGAAGTCATTTAAAGTAAACTGACCACAATTTAATGGGAATGGAGGCCACATTCTCTTCTTACTATTGTTTAGAGCTCTGGATATTCCTTCAACTGTTAATTGATAGGAGATTTCCTGGGCGAGAAGTTTGTCTGGAACAATAAGAGGAAGAACATGGGGTTCCACAATACTCCCAAAAATCCTGATGTATGTGAAATTTTCTTCTCCAAACCAATCTCCTATTGAGGATAAGTCAGCTTTAGCTTTGTCTGAAAATCTAGGAGGGAAGCGATCGAAAATGGTTTGAAGACAGGGATAAGGAAACCATGACATATTCTATACACATTATCTTGGAAATGAACTTTCCAAAGAATTTTATGATATATATGAATTGGGGTAGGGTCTTTGGGAGTCCATTTCCATCCTAACAAGGGAAACTCGAAATTAAAACAAAGAGCGTCTAGAATATAGGCACAAAAGAAAAAAGGAGTGGAATTTCCAGCGGTTTTATCTTGTCTGTACTCGAGTATTCTATTAGCCATTCTATCAGAGAGAATAACAGCCCAGTCCATAACGTCGGAATTGACAGCAGCTAAGATTAATGGGACCATTTGTATAGAAAACCTAGTGGAATTTTCATTACCAAATAATCTACACATCATGGCAGCGGCATAGCAATACGGAGGTAAGAGGGAATCTACAGAATACATACCGGATGCTTCATTTCTGTGCTTCTCAGGATTTTTCCTCCAATCTTTGATAGGATCAGATTGAAATTTATTATTATCAGCAAACTCTTTGATAAATTCTTTGTTATAAACCTTCTGCGGATCAGGAAGATGATACATTGCCTTAATGTCTTCTGCTTTAAACGACCCAAAAGACACTCCAGAAGCTGAAACAAACGTTCTATCCTTTATTTTCACACTATTGATGACCCATCGAATCACATCATAATAAGGCATGATGCTTTCTCTGGCTGCAATTCGATGTAGAAATGAGTTTGCAAGTGATTTTTCAGTAATCTCAGAGTCGGAATCTGAGCTATCTTCATCTGGAACTGATGCCTTTTCTACTGTGACTTTGGGTTTTTCTTTCTCCAATAGATTGTAAACTCCTTCCCACGTCATTCTTCCGAACCCTTGGCATGATGTATCTGTAACTAATCTCAGTTTTGTTGGCTTTTCTTTTGAGACTGTAGGAGTCTCAACAAGCTTAACGGGAACAACAGTCTTGGCTCTCCTCGCTCTCTTCGACATTTCTGTGTTTTATACTATTTCCCTTTGTCTGTGAATGAAAGGGTTCAGCGTTCCTTGATTCTGCAAGACAATAAACTTTCAGTCGTGACAAACAAGCAACTTGAAAGGAACGATTATGAACGCATGATTCATTATTTATTGATCTCGTATAGTGCGTAAATGTTCTCTTTGGGTCACACTCATGTATTTAAAACTGAATCATCAACCAATATTCATTTGATTTGCTATTGAATACCAACGTACAATTGGAGATTTGACGCTTGTGAAATATTATAATATTTACCTATCTTGAATTCTTCGAATGTAATAAATATCATGTATCAATCGCATCGAAAATTTTCAAATGGTGCATAAATATCATAATACAAATTTCTTCGATTGGCCGATTGCGATTGCAAACTTTTCCGATTTCCGATTAGATGGTTTTAGATCGCAATCGGGGAGTTTCAATCGAAAAAAATTGTTAATGGATTTCTCCGATTTCCGATGGTGGGGTCCACCATATAAAAAAATTTCTCATTTAAACAAACAAATGTTTGTTTTTCTTTTGAAAAGTGTTTTTTATAATAACGCGCGTCGCATCGGAGAATTTGAAATTGACCGCAAAGAGCTTATTAAAGAGTGTTCCGATCATGCGATTGCGATTGGTCGCATCGCATCGGAGATATGTAAATAGATAACTTAAACCCTTTGCGATTGAAGTTTTGCGATCAAACTAATCGCATCGGCGGATTTGGGTTTATATGTTAAATTTTTCTCTAAGGGTTTTCCCCGATCTCCGATTGCGATTACTATTCATTGGACTTTTACAATTGACTTGTTTTTTATGATAAGGTCTTTTATATTTGATCGGGTCAGAAGTTTTGAATGGTGTATTTGGTTTGTATACAAGCAAAGATGAGCCTTTCCAAAACAATGAATCTTTATTTCTAATTCTTTTATTTCTATAAAAAGAAAAAGGGACCCTATTTCTAAATGAATTTTATTCTAAAATTTAAGAAAAAGGGAGGGTTGTTGTATAGTACAACACGCAGTCCATTGGTTGTACTTGTACTCATATCTCCCCACAGGGTAATATTGTTCCTTGATGCCATCTCGGAAAGAATTCCATGTGGGTGAGACAGAGAACAGAGAGGGCTATGTCCCGTTCTTTTTCTCACAGTAGGTTTCCCACCAATATTTGACATGGGGGGCAGCTTTGAGGAGTGCAAAAGTAATCTTTTCTCAGTCGAAGAAATCATGGACTGAGAAATACCCTTCCATCAAATTCAACCTTCTATCTACGGCATCTACATCTATCTGGCCTTCAAATATAGGGATGTAAAAGTTTACCTGTACCTTGAAGGGAGTGGCACCTCTAGAGTGGTTGTTGGATACATATGCGTCGTAGGTGGGCAGCCATTGAAGGATCTGAGCAAAGTTATCCATCATTGCATTCCTTTGTTTCTCGAGGGCCTCCTCGAGAAATATTTTGATAGGATCTCCTTATCCCTCATCTTTCTTTTCTTCCGCCATGGGAGGTCGTTGGGGTTTGTGAGGCTGAAATTGCAAGGGTTCAACCAGATCGAGCCCTAACTCCTTATACCCTGATCGTATTGGGGAAATGCAAAGAAAAATAGAGAAAGAGAAGACCCGCTCTGATACCACTGATCTGAATTTATGCAAGAACGCAATAAAATACAGAAATAGACATAAACACAGAGATGCAGCGAAAATAATTCTTCTGTTCATTACTATCAAATAACAGAAATATTCTTATAGACATCATGGAAATCAAATAGCTAGGGCGCTGGTAGCTTATCTCTGAGAAGAGATGTGGCGGCTACATTCTTATGAACTGTGTTACAATGAGACTTGAGGGCCTATTTATTATTGAGAAACAATGGAAAACTATAAACATCCAAAAACCTAACCCTAGGAGATGAAGCACCAAAACTATGGGCCTTATTTGGGTAAATTAGTGTTTCAACTTCTCGGGGTCGTAACTTTGGCATACTATCTCCATTTGACACACATGATACATCGTTAGAAATAAATATCCGAGGAATACAACTGCTATTCTCGAATATCAATTTCAGAATATAATCATATTTATTGAAGGCACAATTCCCAAAAAACGTTGTTTAGGGCCTCAAAACGGCTCTGGAAGTTCAGGACCCAAAAAACTGCTAAAAATAGTAAGTTGTGCTGAAACTGAAAAACTGAAAGAACTGATGGTGGTGTTTCAATTAGAATAGGTGGGTGGACAACAATATCCACCTAGATCATTAAGGTCCCAAAACGGCTCCAGGAGTGCAGTACCCAAAAACCTGCTAAAAATAGTAAGTTGTGTTGAAAGTGAAAAGATGCAAGAATTGATGGTGCGGGTCTAAATGGAATAGGTGGGTGGCCACTAATATCCACCTGGATTAGATGTTGTGATATAATCATTCCAAATCAGGAGGAAAATGTTATCGAAGATTGGAGGTATACAGATAACGGAGTATCGGGGGAATGAGGATATCGGAGGAAGGAGAATATCGGAGATTGAAGGATTTATAAGTATGTGTATATGAAATTCTTTGATATGAGAAATATGAAATTCCAAGTAGCATTTATATGGGGTCTAGCCTTTACTTATTATTCTCCCAAAATAATTTTATCACTTTAAGGCTTTCAAAACTTATTTGGATTTCATTATCGAAAGATTGATATCGGGGATTTATTTGAGAGGGATGGTGTACATAAAAGTTCCGATGTTCCGATCCCGATAAGAGTAAAACTCTTCGAGTGCAATTTTTCCTTGATTAATTCCTAAAGTTTCGATAGGGAATTTTCTCATTTAAAGTAAATTTTTAATAACCATATGCTAAAATCTTCCTATTTTATTCAAATAAAGGGATTTTGTATAAAAATTTAAAAGGGTCTCCATTATTTATTAGTTCTTCTATTAACCCTAATGGGGCTTGTTGATTACTACAACAGTATCTTACATAGAAGCACAGGATGCCTGTCATCGAAAATATTGAAGAAATTAGAGGCAAGGAAGTCATCTTTAAGAAGACCAAGGATTACATTGAACAAATCAAGAAACTAACATAACAAGAAGGTTTGGAAGTGACTAAGGATGTTATTCAGAATTATTCCTTTACACCATTCAAAGTGCACATGAATCTCTCATGGTTGTGGAATAATGTCCAGTCGAGCTCCAAGAGCATAATGTCCAACAAAGGATACTTGCCATGCCATATAGAATCCATAACAAATGATTTTAGAGCATGGTACACCCACATCACAAATGAACTCCATGAAGAAGCACATGATCTATCCATTTGAAGAGATTTTTCTTTTAGTGGTTTTGTCTTATTAGGACACCGTCTCATATGTAAATTTCCTTTTGCAATAAATTTTACATAATGAAGTCCAAGGGACACATGTGGAACATGAAAAGAAACACTTTGGAATGTAATGATTCGTATTAGAATAAGAATAGTTATAGAGGTCAAAGAGTCATAGGAAGCTCAAGATCTATTGTATTTGTTATAAATTTCTCCACATAACTCAAGCAAATGGATTTTGGGACGAGGCTTTTGTTATCATTTTGGAGGCCTAGCCTTGGCTTCTCTTGCACTACATAGGAGATATATTATTATTTGGAGAACCAAGTTTTTTCTTTGTCTTCCACTATTGGATGCAATGTTTCACTCATGTAACAGTGTCCTTAGGATAGTACACTTATAATCAGAAGTTCAATGAGCTGGCATTCCTTCACACATGTATCACGTATATAGTTGGACTATTTTTCTTGTGTGTATGATATATGTTGCTTTATTTACATGCTAATTCAATGAAATATTTTGTTTCTTGGTTATGTATGTTAATGAATAAATGTTGTTATGCTTTAACAAATGTTGTTTATTATGTGGAATAATCTGGAAGTACACAACAAGCCTTTCTCTTTACCCCCGGGTCCCCCTTTAGGATAGTACTATTACTTTTCTAACTAGTGGCCCGTTTCATTCACCATCCGTGGAAGTATCCCTCATACACCTTACATAGAGTGTTTCACAAAGATCACATACTTGCTGACCCAAAGAGGCATTGTGTTCTCTTAGGTTCAATTGTAACCAAGGAATTTTATTGGAAAACCATTCCAATGTTGGCCATACTGTTTGAATGGAGATGAATCCTACACCAAACAGTGTCAGGTATAGTTGGGACCTTACATCGTGGAGATCCCCTTGAAATTTTAGTGGGATCTAACATCGTCAACATGTTTTCAGGAGTTCTTGGATTGAATTATATTGGATCTATTGTAGTTTGAGGCCTAGTTGCATTCTTGGTTAGAGTTTGATTTGTAGTCCTAGTCAAAGGCCAAATTATAGACCTATTCTAGTTGGACGTTGAGATTTGTTGGAAACCGAATTGTAGTCCTTTTGGAGGTCTAATTATAGTATTAATTGGATACAAGCTGCGAAGAGGGCATACCTTCTTTTGAACAAGTTCTAAGCCTAAATATTATCTCTTGAATAGTAAAATGGTTGTAAAGTGGTACTTATTGAGGATTGGTGTCGCTATCTTCTTAACAAGTTGGAGTTTGTTATTTTTGTAAGTTGGTGCTTACAGAGGATTGGTGTCATCACAACTAGTTGTAATAAATTGAAAACTATTTAAAAAAAATTCTTCTTCAAGTTTGGATTCTCACTTTAATTCTTGTGTTCAAGCATTGTGTCGATGATTGATTATGTGATGATATTCTATTTTTAAGATTAATAAAGTGATTTTTTTTAAATTGAGTGATATTGATTCACCCCCCTCTCAATATCACTTTGTATTTTCAACAATTGGTATCAGAGTGGACTTCTTCAAGAAAAGTCTAACAACTGGAAGATCTTACAAGGGCATGGCCAATTGAGAAGCATCAATCAAAATTCATTTTTTTGATGGAACATTTTTTTCCTTTTGGAAGATAAGAATGAAAACCCACATTATCTCTCTTGGTTTTAAGTTTGGAAGTCTATTACAAATGGATATAAGGTTCCATCTTCTCCCATTTGATTAAGATGGGATTAAGGATTATGTCTCCAATGAAAAAGCTATGAAATCCATTTTATGTGGCTTTTTAGATTCAAAATATATTAAAGTTGTGCAGGGTGAATTAGTTGAAGAGATGTGGTGCAAGCTTGTAACTAACTATAAAGGAGATGAAAAAAAGAAGAAGGAAAAGATTCATAATTTCTGGAGACAATTTGAAAGTTTGAAAATGAATGATGAAGAATATTTTGTTGGATAGTTTCTTCGAGTGGATGAAGTGGTTATTTCTCTCAAAGAACTTGGTGAAAAAGTTGAAGAAACAAATGTCGTTCAATAAATTTTTAGGGCTCTTATTCTATGTTTTGATGTCAAAGTATCTTCCATAGAAGAATTAAAGGATTTGGAGAATCTAAAAATGGTCTAGCATCACATACTTCTCATTGCATATGAAATGAGGATAGGAAACTATTTTTTATGCAAAAATTTTGGAAATTAAGCAAGAGAGTGTTAAGCTTATAATATTTATGAAAGAGGTTCCCCTCAAAATTCTAGGAATAAGCTTGTAGACAACATAATCAGAGATATTGATGGCTTCATAACATAAATTATAATTCATTTGCTCTATCATCCAAGTATATTATGGAGTGTTATAGATGCAACAATTTGGACATAAAGCATGAGACTGTCCTACAAAATCAAGAGAAGGGTTTGGAAAGAAAAAATAGGAAGAACTGCCAACAGAAAAATTCAGACTAGTAATGTATGCTTGAAACAATCAAATTAAATGGTACATTGATAGCGAATTCTCTAAAAACATGACCAAAGTGCACAAAAAAACTATTACTCTAAAAGAAAAAAAGGAAGAAATATGAGTTTTGGAGACAAAGGATCTCCAAAAATCATTGGATAAGGTACCATAAGCGTTGTCAAAGGTATGGATAAATCACACAAAAATTTGTAGGTTGAAGGACCCAAACAAAATATTTTAAGTGTCATCCAAATGTATGATCAAGGTTATGATCTCACTTTTCATGCTAAAGATTGTGAAGTAAGGATGACTAATTTAGGAAGATTAGTGAGAAGAGTGATCAACACTCCATGCAATATACATATTCTTGACGAAATTGAAGGAGAAAAATGCTACATTGGATAGAGAGATGAGAGTTGGTTATAGCATAAAAGGCTAGGACACTTGAGCTATGACATTTTGGTAAAAATTAGCATAACGCAAGCAGTGAGAGATATGCCCCAATCTCAAAAATAACAAGCACAAGAGTGAGTTTCAAGCCAAAGGAGTTTTCGACATCAAAACCACTAGATATTGTTCACACAAATCTATGAGCACCAACCCTGCAAGGTGAAAATTACTTTATGTTGTTTACTAATGATTATACTAGAATTGTTCAGGTTGCATTTCTTAAAGAAAAATCATAAGCACTAGATAATTTCATATCATTCAAAGCCTTAGTTGAAAATGAAAGTGATCTAAGAATCAAATTTTTAAGATTAGGTAGATTAGGTGACTTTACCTCAAGTGATTTTAATGATTTCTATGAGAAATGTGGAATCAAGACATAAATTTCAGTTGCAAGAACTCCACAAAAAAATATAATCATAGAAACAAATAACATGGCAATGCAAGAAATAGCAAGAACAATGTTGTTAGATGATAAATTACGAGGTAAGTTTTGGAGAGAAACAATTTCTACAACAATCTACATCATGAACATAGTACAACTCTGACTCAATAGCGACAAGACACCATATGAGTTATGGAAAGGTAGGCCAACTTCATTTAAATATTTCAATTTTTTTGGAAGCAAGTGTTACATGAAGATAAATGATGATAATTTTGGAAAATTTTATTCTAGAGTAGAAGGGGGAATTCCCTTAGATAATCAACAAGAAGCGAAGCTTACAAATGTTACAATAAAATACTACGCAAATTTGTGGAATGTATTGACATAAGAATATATGAAGCTTGAAAAGAGAAAGAAATGAGAATTCATAAGATACCATCTACGTGGACCAAGAAGATCCTACTGTAAAGGAAGAACAAGAAAAATAAGAACAATCTACATCCAAGACAACTTTTAAATTCGAACAAAAACATCTCAGATAACCAAATTCAATTGGAGATGTTGATGTGGGTATATAAACCCAGAGAAGAATGAACAATTCACTAGGAAAATCAAATTTCTCCTTGCTATATAAAATGGAGTCAAAGGACTTTACACAAGGCAATAAGGACTAGCATTAGATGAATTCTATGGAATAATTGTAATCAAATTGAGAAAAATGGAACCTGGGAAATTGTGCGACAAGAAAAAGAAGAAAATGTGATTTAAACTAAGTGGGTATTCAAAAACAAGATGGATGAAGAAGGAAAAATTATCATAAATAAGGCAAGACTTTTTTGTAAGGGCTATGCATAAATTGAAGGAATTGACTTCAAAGAAACTTTTGCTCCAGTTGCTAGACTAGAAGCAATAAGGATTTTTTTGGAATTTGTGTGTTCGAAAGGCTTCAAATTTTATTAAATGGATGTTAGATCATCATTTCTAAATGGAGATTTAAAAGAAGAAGTATACATCAAATGACTATAAGGTTTTGACTTGTTCGAAAATAAAGATTGTGTACAATTTGAAGAAATCTCTTTATGGGTTCAAACAATCTCCAAGAGCTTGGTATTCCAAGCTGGACCACTATCTTCAACAATAAGACTTGAAAAGAGGGGTTTCTAACAACAATATGTAAAAGGAAAACTTACTAATTACACTTGTATATGTGGATGATCTCATTTTTGGAAGCAATAACAATGATATGAGTCATCAATCTGCTTAGGAAATGCTAATGATTGGAGAATTATCCTTCTTCCTTAGACTATAGGCTTATCCGATTGATGAGGGAATATTCATTTCCCAAAACAAATATCTCAAGCATATGCTCAATCATTTTGGAGTGGAAGAATGTGCACCAGTTAACACCTCCATGATTATCAAATACACGTTAAGTAAATACGATGAATCTCCTGAAGTTAATTCAACTCTTTACAAGTCTACAATTAGGAGTCTACTATAGAGAACTTCAAGACCACATATTATGTAGGCAGTAGGAATGGTTGCAAGATTTTAGTCAGCATACAAGGAAACACATATGAAAGTAGTAAAGAGGATATCTGAATATTTAAAGGGAACACTCCATTTTTGGGTTTGGTATCCTAAGAGTACAAATTTCACGTTAACAACATACCCGAATATTGATTTGGAAGGTAGAATTGATGGAAGAAAAAACACCAGTGGGAGTGCACTTTTCATAGGAGATAGTCTTGTGTCTTAGTCAAGTAGAAAGAAATCATTAGTTTCTCTTTATATATCTAAATTTTAATAAATAGCAGCAAAAAACTGTTGTACTAAATTTCTCTAGATGAAACAAACTTTGCGAGATATCAAAGTGGAATATGATAAGCCAATTGTCATATTCTGTGAAAACACTAGTGCAGTGAAGATGTTGAGAAATACTATCATGCACTAAAAAAAGCACATTTCAATCAAGTATCATTTCCTCAAACAACAAGTCATTCAGGAAAATGTCAAGATGGAATATACTGGCACCAAAGTACAAATTGTTGACATCTTACCAAACATTTTCCCAGAGGAACGTTTGAATATCTTAGGTAGAAGTTAGAAGTGATATCTCCTTTATCTTAGTAAAGAAAGCACAAACTCGGGGGGAGAAACCTTTGTTATTCATGTTCAAGGGGGAGATAATGCAGAGAGGAGGTGGTAGTTGACAAGAATTATGGAGAGAATACAAATAGGGGGAGCAGTTGTGGGAAGAAGCAAATATCTAAGTATTTCCATTAATAACAAAAGGGGTGATTGTTGAAAATGGTTTTTATGGATCATTATATTGCTTTTCATCCATATTGATGCTTTTAGAGTGGAAAAGAGGAGGAATCAACTCTCAGGACTATTTTTACTGGCATGACCCAGTTTGGAAAATTGAGGTCTGAAACCTTCCAGGAGTGGTTTGAGGCATTAAACAATGTTTTTTGGGGCAAATATTTGTCTCTTTAATGTGAAATTTTTTTCCCTATTTTTCACACAGAGACCTTTCCAAAGGCACAAGAATCACATTAATAAAAGTATGTATGTGAAATTTATGCCACTCAAAAGTTGACCTTCCTATTTTCACTACCATAATTCGAGAGGATACCACGTTAACCCCCATTATTCATGAAAAGGGGGCTAGCCACATGATTACAATGTAGAAGACTCTAGAAGAGCCTATATTATAACTTTGGTTAAGATTTGAGGTAGTCAAACCTAATCACTAGTAGGCTATTTGGCTATGTTATAACCAAACCACTAGGAGGAAAAGGGGTTCCATTATTTCAAGTGAATTTGTTCCATAACTCATAAAAAATAACCAAGAGGAATAGGAGGTAGAGCATAGAGAGAAGATTCATGCACTGTAGTAGCCCATAGGCCACATACCATACTTCTTTGTACTTGCAGCCATATTTCCATTCAAAGACAGAAAGTAGAGCGACCTCACCTTCTATCTGTGTTTTTATCTCGAAAGGGTTTCTCATATCATATCATGTGTCAAATGTGTGTGAGAGATATTTTATTTCGTTGCTCTCTATTTTATACATAATTTTAAATTCTCACGCATGCATTATTAACTAGTAAATCTACGGATACATAAATCTAATAAAATTGTAATAGTGTAGAATTTCATATTTGAAGTATAATTTTTTCATATATGTTGTGACAAATTGTCCATTGGAATATCCATGGCAGATTACAAATCACCAAATGAAAGAGAAATATATATTGTCAAATAGAATATTCCGAGACATTTCCAATGATATATGGAACTCCCTCTAATTCCATAGGAATGATGACATATGAAATATTTTTTCAATATGACCCAACCAAAGTATAAGCAAGTCCCATTTGGATACCTTAACTTTGAAGGCATTTTTACTCTAATTACCTGCTCAAATGGGAGCACATGAAATATGGGTGGAAAAATTATTCTGAGACCTTTTCAACAATATATGGCATGCCTTCTACCTCATCACAGTCGAGGAGAAATGATTTTTTGAATACTCATTATACATTCTTCCAATTGCACAAGTTGGTCGAGCCAATGGACAAGTCAAGGCTAGCTAGTGGACAAGTCGGCACTATCCTTGACCCTAGGTGCACTATAAATAAGTGAGAGGAGCATTTCCAGTCGACGCTCAAGCATTTGAATTTGATTTTAGGAGAGCGGAGGAGCAGTTCTAATGTTCATACCTCATGAACCAACAAGAAGTGAAGTGAATTTTAGTTGGAGAAGATTTCTATGTAAGGGTTTTTGTTATAATTCTTGAGAAGCATTTCTTTTCTATTTGAGGCCTTGTTGAGGCCAAGTTTTGTTGTCAAGGAGGTCGAGTTCATGGTTTATTGATTAGGTCAAATTCTATTGTTAAGGAGATCGAGTTCATGGGATGTTGGACTAAGTTTTGTTAGACCTATTTTAGTTTGAGGCTGAGTTTTTGTCTTGGTTTGAGGACGAGTTACAATCATGGTTAGAGGTCGAGTTACAGTCTCAGTTAGAGGTTGAGTTACAGTCCCAATTAGAGGCCAAATTATAGACCTTTTCTGGTTGGAGGTTGACATTTGTTGGAGACTAAATTAGATACAAGCTACTATGAGTGAATATGATCTAGGTGGAAAATAGTTACTGCAATTAATAAGCCCCAAGGGTTAGCTCAATTGGTTGAGTCCTCGCTGCTAAGTACTTTTCCAATTGGGTGGTCATAGGATCAAATCTCCTTAACGCCCTTAGGGTTAGGCCTTGCATGTATGGCCGATGGTTAGACCCCCTCTGGAGGGTCTGCCAAAATTTTCCAACCGTGGACGTAGCAAGTACACATGTGTGCAGGCACATTGTACTCATGAACCACTCCAAAAAAAAAATAAAAAAAAATAAACAAATAAAATTACCGCAGTTAATAATTATTTGTCTATCAATAGTTGTTAAAACCATGGATAATGCATTATAATAAACAAAACAAATCATAATATTAAAGTGAGAATCTAATCACGTGATGATTTCAATTTTACCATTCTAATTATGATACTCACCCATGATATTCACCCATGGATTTTGTAAACCATGGTAATTTAGCTAATGAATGGGATCGTTTTGTTCTCATTTTGACTCTCAATGGTATAAATATTTCCAAAGAGAAAGATAAACACGTGTGGGCTTGGGATAACTCTTCAGAAATTGTTACTGCAAAATCAACATATACGTCCATTGCCTATTCCTATTGTCAAGTGTGTGTCCTTTGGTGGTACTCTACAATCTGGAAATGAAACCTTCCCACAAAACTAAAAACCTTCTTGTGGCTAGTTATGAAGAACAAAATTTTATCATGAGATAATTTACAAAAAAGGGGTTTCCAAGGTCCCAACATATGTGTCTTATGGAGAGATGAGGTAGAAAGCATAGATCATCTTTTTTTCAGGCGTAGGGCTGCAAAAAATATTTGGT
Source organism: Pinus albicaulis (assembly GCA_034641835.2). Lineage (NCBI taxonomy): Eukaryota > Viridiplantae > Streptophyta > Pinopsida > Pinales > Pinaceae > Pinus > Pinus albicaulis. The sequence continues at coordinate 175,764,125 of CM076582.1, read as the reverse complement.
CTAATGTGCTAGATGCTCTTGGAATTAATTTGATCGAGCATTTTGATTCCTTTGTCGACTGTCTCTAGTTCTGGCATTCCAATAAGAAAAGGTTCCATGAAATCTCGATTTCATTGCATGGAAATTATGGGCTTAAGAAATAAATTAATATTTGAAAATATAAGTCCCAACTTTTTTGTGGCCTCATCCAAAGTGATTGCCTTCTGCAAGGAGTATCTTTCTAAGTTTAAATATTTCTATAGGAGAAATACAATTATTTTTTAGCTCAACTTCCAATATCCTGTCGCTTTTTTTTTATGGTGCAATACAACTTGAGAAGTGTGTTGGTGGCTTTATCATTCTTCTTGACAGAAACCATGTGCTAAAAGCTAGAATGGGATTTGGTTTGGGTATGAATACAAAAGCAAAACTCTTGCTTGTCTGGGCCTTAATATTTATAGAAAAGTCATTATTCGTCCATAATATAACAACAGGTGGGAATTGTAAGATTATCATTGATTGGATTTTTGAGAAGTATGAATTCAACCTTCAAGCAGACCCTGTCAAAAATGGGTCTTCAAATGCAGCCAAGGACTATTCACCTAGAAGAATGGTTCAATGGAGAAAGTCTTCATGTTGGTCTCTATCAACTGCTCTAATTCTTCAAATAGTTTTTGCACTTGGATGCCCATTGGTCATCTCGTTTTGTCTAGATATATAAAGGCAAGTTTGCAGGTTGTCAGAAGTTTTATAATCTATGTTTTAGTTTTATCGTTCCTTTTGCTATATATAATTATGTATTTGTCAAAACCCAACTTATGTTTGGATCCTTTCTTTGAAATACTAGATATATGGTTCTTTAAAATTTTCTAGATTTTGTTATCGCTTCTTATAGTAATCTACAACATGGTTGTACTCCTGGTTGAACATACATTCTATAAATATCTTTGATTCAATGATGAATAACAAAATATGATTATTTAAAAAAAAACAAAAAAAATAGCACAACACATGTGATTAACTTTATAACACATTGTTGCTCTAGTGCGTTAAAAGATTGTATGAGATGTACCATAAAAAGGCATATGCTATAATGGCGTTCCCATCTAGGAAGACCACTTGCATATGATGCTAAAATAGCCCCACTAGTCCATTGAGTAACTAAATGGAGGCACACATAAAGCTTACGCACAAATAATCACACCTAATGTGATAGGTCTAGATATTTATGAAAATGAAATAGTTAAGGATGAAATGATGTGATAGGTCTAGATATTAAGTAAAATGAAATATTTAAGAATGAAATGATGAAAGTTAGTAATTCATTTGCACCAAAAACCTACGAAAATCATGGGCATCACATGATCAAACCACTTCGAGTACTACGGTTTCATAATAATGAACGGCATGTGTACAAAAATAATATAAATGGCTAGAAATGGCAATGGGTAAAGATACGTTAAAAATATATCACTTTTCCCCGGGGAAAAGTGAAGGTCTTTTCAACCAAAAAGCTCAACACATATATGGACCGAAAGGTCGTATTTTTTGGTGTGTGCACTTGGTACTTAGAACATACTCATATTGGAAAATTATATTATAATCTATCTCGTGTTGGTTGGTACTTTCAAAGTACAATAAACTTTTATGTACAATAAATTTTTATGGAATTATATGTAATGGTTAGTATCTAAGATTATAATGGTATATGATTTGTTTTTTTATAATGATTATTTATTATATTATTGTTTATTGTGTTGAGTGGGTTTAATGGTTAAGAATGTGTTTTTTAAGTGTTTATAGGTTCGAAAGTACAAAGTGGAGTATGTATGTCTTTGTAAACTTAGTAGTTAAATATTTACGGGAAGGTGGGTCCCTTGTCTCATAAACAATGGGGTCTTATACAACAATTTGTCCCTTGTCCTACAAACAAGAAGTCTTATACAACAATTTGGTGTGAGGCTTGACCGTAACCTTAAAATTAGATAATAATAATAATAATAATAATAATAAAGAAGAGGTGTAATAGTTTGTAATGTTTTGATTTAGTCAAATTACATGAAAATAAAATAAAATAAAAAAATAATAATAATAATTATTATATTTATGATTATAATTAATAATTAAACCAATTTAGATTTATCTTAAATTTAGATCTACTTAGCATGAGGAAAATCAAATTTTATTTCACTCTTAAAAAAGGGTCCCTTGTCTTACAAACAAGGGGGTCTCATACAACAATTTAGTGGGTGATTGTGACTTTAAAATTAGATAATAATAATAAGAAGAAGAAAGAGATGTTGTAATATTTTGTAATGTTTTAATTTAATCAAATTACATGAAAATTAAATTAAATTAAAAATTTATTATTATTATTATTATATTTATGATTATCATTATAATTATAATTAATACTTAAATCAATTTAAATTTATCTTAAATTTAGATCTACCGAACCCAGGAATCAAATTTCATTTCATTTTAAAAAAAATTACATGTTAAAAAAATAATCTTTCAATATTTAATAAATTTAAAGTTAAAATAAATGGAAACTAATTATATATAATTAAAAAAAAATTAAAAAATGAAAATTAATTAAATTAAAATTAACTTATAAATAAATAAAATCCACTTTCTATTTTATTTTTCATATTTTATTAACTTTTTCAATTTTATTTTATTTGTTAGACGTGTCACTCTTCAATGAAGTAAAAAGCTAACCATGGTGATACTATCTACGATCGAATTCTCATCATTGTATATGAACTTTTAATAAAGTTCAACTTTATTTGTGATATTTCTTTTGGGTTTGATTAACCTCAAAAGAGGTGAAGTTAATAGTGATTGTTTATAAGTAGTGTAGATTTATATTAATGTTATATTTTATTATAATATTTTATTTTAGGAAATCATATAATTTTTTTTATATTTATTAAGGGTTAAAAGGGATTAAATTTATTAAGAAGAAAATAAGGTTTGGATTTAGAGAAATTTGATTCTTTTTAATTGTGTATGGAGCAACTCTTAGTCATACATAATATGGTCATGCTCCGGATTGAATTGCATAAATTGTGGGACCAAATTTCCCCGCCAAATTATTGGACCACATCCTTGGAGCTTTCTTTGTACTTGACACTTCCAAAGTTAAAATGGATCTATGTTGATTCTTAATAATATTATTTATTTTCGTATCTATTTCTCATTTCTATATATAGATATTCTTATTTTAAATTTTATGAAAATTTTGCTCATACATATAGATGTTTTATAATTTCTTTAATGATGATGATGATAATGATGGTTAACGTCCACTGAGAGCAATCTTTGGTCTATCGGACCTAAATAAAATAGTTATTTAATTTGATTTAAGATTTTATTCCTATGCTCAAAAAGCTTGGAGAGAAGCCTCCCGAGCTCACTATAATTTTGACATCTTAAAAGGCTAGGAAGGTCAGTATTGCAACGAAGATTATGAAATTGAGCTCTAATGTGGTTGTACGCGGGGCACTCTAAGAGGAAGTGATTTTCATCCTCGATGTTCATATTCTCACAGAGATGGCAGATCCTTTCCATCCATGGTGTTTTAGGAGCTGTCCAACGACCTGTTTCACTATGGAGCTCATGAGAGTTTGTTCTAATCTTGGCTATATTAATTTTCTTCTTTGAGCTAGTTAAAACAGAGAGATACTGTTGATCTTCTAAGGTGGGGTTGATGACCTCCTTATAATACCTTAATTTTCTTTTAGTTGCTAGATCTTTCTCACACCACATTTTTTCTTTGAACTTAGAAGTAACATTTTTTTTAATGTTATTGATGTTTTGTAATGCAACATTCTCATCGATCTCCCAATGGTTTAACCAGGCCTTGGTGTCTTTATACCAACCTCGTTTAAGCCTTAGGTTTTTTTGGTTGGAATTTAAGGCTAGCTTAGGAATTCTATGGTCTCCTATGCTATTGAGCTTGTGCTTGTACAATAGAAGCCTAGTCATAGCTAGGCTCTCGATAGGGGAAAGACCCACTTCTATAAGGAGAATAGGATAGGGTGTATTGCTTTTAATTTTAAGGTTATACGTTATAAAATGCTTCTGGATTTACTCAATCTTTCTCCAGGATTCTTTAGAGATGTTGCAACCCCAAACCTCACATCCATATAAGATAACAGGAGTGACTAAAGTTTCAAAGAGGAAATTCTTTCTATCCCATATTACGAGGTTTGTCGTTTTACAATTATTTTCAAGACCAAAATAAGCTTTCCACCCCCCATTAATCCTTTTTTGAATGCTATAGTTCCAGTTGAGCTTGTGATGAATATCAATTCCTAGGTGCTTGTAAGAAGACACTTCCTCCAAGTTACTATTGTCATACATAAAATTAGCATAAGTGTCCTTCTTGGATTTGATAATCATAACTTTGGTTTTGTCATTGCTAACAAACATACCCATGGTAGAGCAGAAATCCTTAATAAGTCTAAGTTGCTTATCAAGATCAGATGGGCATCTTGTGGGAAGAACAATATCGTTAGCATAGAGAAGAAGGATGATGACTATCCCAGCTAAGATCGTGCCAGCACATCTTGCTTCCTCTAAACAACCTTCTAGCTTGTCGATGTAAATGCCAAATAGGGTAGGGGAGAGGGGGCAACCTTGTTTAACTTCGATATTACGCTTAATATCTTTCGACCACCCCTCATTGCTCTTTAACTTGGCAATTACATTCTCGTATAACCTTATAGCGGCTGCTCTGAGCTCGAAAGGAACATTTAACTCTTCTAATCTATTCCATAGGTTATTTCGAGGAACCGTATCAAAAGCCTTTCTAAAGTCCACAAAAAAATAGAATATACTGGATTTATCATTGCGACATTCTTCCACAATGATCCTAAGCATAACGAGGTGGTCTGTTGTTGGGTGCTGCCTTCTAAAAACCACTTGGCCTTTAGCCCGCTTACCTTCACATTCAAGCCAAATGCTCAACTTCTTTTCCAAAATAATACCATATAACTTGGCTAAGAGAGGGTTGATCATAATTGTTCGATATTCAGAGGGGTTATTTGTATCCCCACTTTTAAAAATAGGGATAATGAGGCTCTGAGTCCAAGGTTTAGGGAACCCTTGCTTGACCGCTTGGTAGAAAAGCTTGTGGATGTGGGGGATGAGGACAGAACCTCCAATTTTTAAGATTTCCGCCTGGTAACCTTCAATGTCTTTAGCTTTCCCATTTGACAGGCGCTTAACCCCAAAATCAATGTCTTCTAATGAGAAAAATTCTTTCATTGTGAGCAGGGTTTCAAAATCCCTGGCATTTGGAGATTCATAAAGCTTTTTAAGATAGGAATTCCAGTCGTGTAAAGCAATTTTATTGTTATCTTTAGTTTTCCTAGTTAGAATCTGCCTCCAGAATTTCTTAGGAGCCACCTTAGAGAGGTGTAAGAGATTCTCTTGTCTTTTATGAATATATTTCCTTTTTTTCCTTTTAGTTAGGGCTTTGTAGTTTTTTATCTTGTTAATTTTGAGAGATTCGTCAATAGCTTCCTTAATTGCTCTCCTCGCACTTTTACAATCTTTGCCATACCATGGGTTGGTTTTGTTATTTCTTTTGTTACTTGAGACTTCAATTGAGAACTTGTTAATAGAATATGAGAGGGTTGTAGTAAAATTATGATAGAGGTCATCTATGTTGTCTATACTAGATAAAGGAAGCAAATTAGTTTTTAATTCATTTAGAAAGAGATCGTTTTTATTTCTATCAAAGATTAAGTTCTTTTGCCTATAAGGATTATCTTCTATGGGATCTCTATGCATGACAAAATTGAGAGTTATGAGTAAAGGCCTATGATCAGAGTTAGGCTCGTGGTCGTCTAAGATGTCAAAATTTATTATTTCGTTGTATAAAGGGAGATCGGAAATAACATAGTCTACCACGCTCCTGCCAAGCCCATGGATGCAGGTCATCTTGCTAGAATTGGGCCACTTCTTTAGACCATTGCAAATTATGAGATCGTGAGCACTACAGAGCTTGACTAGCTCCGACCCAAACAAATTATCCCCGAGGTCTTCAGAGCTCCTTTTGTACCGGCTAGCCAGAGTAATATATATATATATATATATATATATAGTGCTTCACTAGGTAGATTTCTAATAATTTATTTCTTTCTTGACCACTATTAGTTTAGCATTGGCCAATGCAATTTATAATGTTTAACATTGAATTTTTTTTTTTTTTTTTTTGAATGTATATTTCCACAGCTGTTAGTCATGATGTAGAAGCGATTTCTGGAGAAAATTGTGTGATGAAGATGTGAAACGTCAGACATTTCAGGTGAACACTTCACCATCATCATGTTTATTGCTTCTTTTCCATCATGTTTATCGCTTCTTGTCCCTGATGATGGGTGAAGTGTTCACCCGAAACTTGGGACATCTCACATCTTCATCACACAATTTTCTCCAAAATCACTTCTACACCAATAAATATTGTTTTTCAGTATTACTAAAAAATATTTAAATCAAACATTTGATTGGACCATAAATTGAAGGTTTTATTGCAAAATTTGCACAATATAATGTCATGTGTATAATTGTCTCACTTTTTTTGTGTCATAATTTATGGACATGGTTGCAATACTCAAGCATGATTTTTAGGTATTTGTGAATAATCTTTCATTCTTAAGCTCTGCAGTAAAACCATATGGATATGGTTGCAATACTCAAGTATGATTCTTAGATATTTGTGTAGTGATCTTTCATTCTTAAGCTTTGTAGTAACACAATCCAAAAATAAAATCATTAAAAATAACTTATACTCAAGTAAATAACATAATTACTATTAGTTACTTTCCACCATAATTTAAGTAAGTTTTTGCATAGAAAATAGATAGGAATAAGAAGCAAATAAATATACTTACTAGTGGTTACTACCCACCAAATTTTTTGCAATTTTGTGTGGGTAAGCAATTAATTTATCCACTTCAAATATCAATTTATTAATTCCTACCAAAGCAAGAATATAAGATTTGATTTGCCTATTGGCCACTATTAATTTAGCATTAACCAATGTAGGTTATAATTTTTCATGCAAATGTTTCCAAATCATAATTGATAGCTTGAGTGGCATGGACTAAGTAGTAGTGCAACACTTGTTTATTTTAAATTTTATTTAATGCAAATATCTATGTTATGATTTTTCCTTGTAAAAATTTATATATAATTTTGTTAGTAAAAACAAAATTACAATACAACAAATTGAATTCTATTTATTAGTTTTTACTCTTTATTATTTTTTCAATTAAGTGGAATTATGCTTTGTTATTATTATTTTTCATATAATGCTTTATTTTACTGACAGTATAACGTCTCTCCTATATGAAGTCGGCATTTAAATGTTTACACTCATTTGCAACCACTACAACATCCCCTCCATATTGAGTCATTTAGATGTGTACACTCATTTATGTACACTACAATATCTCCCCCATATTGGGTTGTAGAGTGCCTCTCTGCCCAAAAAGTTTGAAACATTGTGTTTATGTACTTAGACAAATAATCTCCATTTTTACAAATTAGCACATATTTTTCTTAAATTTACAATAACATCTCTTCCATATTAAGAAAACATTTAAATTTTTACACTCATTTACGACTACTATAACATCTCCCCTATATAGAGTCAATTTGATCTTTACACTCATTTACGGACACTACAACATCTCCCCCATAGTGGTTTTGTAGAGCGCCTCTTATTCCAAAAAATTTCAAACATTGTGTTTATTTACTTATACAAATAATCTATGTTTTTACAAATTAGCACATTTTTTTATTATTAAATTTACAATTATTATTCATTGATAATTCCCGGTGGAAATTTTAATATTTTGTCACAAAAGAATTGTATTGATAATTAAATGTGTGCTCCCATATAGTTTTGATTTCTCTTACCTCCAATTATTTACCATTACACCAAAATATATAGCAAATAAAATTTAAAAACCCTTGTTGTAGTCACATAGTACTTCTAAGATTACCCCTCCCTACCCTTGTAGGTGAACTAATCCATTAAGTTGAAATATGAAACATCTAACTAACATTTGAAACTTAATATATATATATATATATATATATATATATATATATATATATATATATATATATATATATATATATATATATATATATATATATATATCTATATATATATATATATATATATATCTATATATATATATATATATATATATATATATTAAGTTTCAAATGTTAGTTAGATGTTTCATATTTCAACTAATGGAAACCCGAGCGTACTTCCCCAGAATTTTTGGATGGTACGTGCGATAAACCATTCGGCGCAATAAGCGGCGCCTGACCCAAGAGACTCAAGGATCGAACCCGTGACCTCCCACAATGGAAAGGACCATGTATTGGCTCACTACCACTTGAGCTAACCTTTGGGGCTACTTAATTTATATATTATTAATACCCACTTCATTATATTTAGGGACTAGAAATAAAAATAGGCAAATGCATGGCTTGCATCATAAACTTGAAAGACACATAATACTCCCATAAAAATATTTTGATATTGATTGTAGTCATCATTTAATGTTTGAGTAATTGTCACACTCACCTTATTGGGAATCAATTACGTGGACTAATCCCCCCTAGGAATATGGGACTAATTTCCCACTCAAGGTAATGGTAAGGGTTTGGAACACAAGGTTTTGGTGTAACAGAAAACCTCAACCTAGTATTAGAGCCTTAGCCCAGGTTCAATTCCCCAAGTTGCATTTGAGGGGGGATGTTAGATTAATTATCACACTCACCTCATTGGAAATCAATTACATGGACTAATTTCCACCCTGAGAACATGGGACTAATCGTCCACTCAACATAATGGTAAGGATTTGGAAGTTTATTGAATTATGTGTATTTTGGTGTAACGAAAAACCTCAAAAATGGTATCAGAGCCTTGACCTAGGTTTGATCCCTTGAGTTTCACTTAAGGGGAGGTGTTGGAGTAATTGTCACACTAACCTTGTCAGGATTCAATTACATCGACTAACCACCACCCTAGGAATATGGGACTAATTTCCCACTCAAGGTAATGGCAATGGTTTGGAACTTTACTAATTCCTGTGGTTTTTTGGTGTAATGCAAAATCTTAAGAGCCTTGGTCTAGGTTTGATTCCTTGAGGTTTGTTTAAGGGGGGTTGTTGGAGTAATTATGATCTAGATTTATGCAGGAACACAACAGAATAAACATATAACCATAAATATAGAGATGCAGTGGAAATAAAACTTCATTTCATTAATATCAAAGAACTGAAATTTGCTTACAGACAGAATGGAAATAAAACTAGCTAGGGCGCTGGTAGCTATCTCTGAGAATAGATGTGGCGGCTACAGGCCTCTGAACTGAGTTAAAATGAGGCTCGAGGGCCTATTGATTATTGAGAAACAATGGAGAACCCTAAACATCCAAAAACCTAACCCTAGGAGATGAAGCGCCAAAACTATGGGCCCCGTTTGGGTAAATTGGTGTTTCAACTTCCCAGGGACGTAACTTTGGCATACTATCTCCGTTTGACACACATGATACATCATTAGAAAGCTCTATCCGAGGAATACAACTTTCGCCACAAATATCATATATTCATTGGAGGTGCGATGCCCAAAAAATGTCGTTTAGGGCCTCAAAACGGCTCCGGAAGTTCAGGACCCGAAAAACTTCTAAAAATAGTAAGTTATGCCAAAACTGAAAAACTGAAAGAGACAATGGTGGGGGCCCAAGTGGAATAGGCAGGTGGCCACCAATATCCACCTGGATCATTCCTTCCCCCTTAGGAAGCAATGGTGCTCATTGCGTTAAGTTCCTCCATCAGATGAGGACATTTCTGCTGAACTTGGTCCCTGGTGAACCACTTTCCTTGGTGCAGGAGTTGGCCAGCTTTGACAACCCGATACAGTTGGATCTTTTGTTGGCGAGTGTTCTTGATTTGCATGTCCATGATACAATCTGTGGTGGCCTGTTCCATGCAGTCTGGGTTTAACTCTGTTGGTGTGAGTTTTTCTGCAATGTCCGAGGTGTCCAATAGAGGTGGGGAGTAAGGACGAAGGCGATCCACATTGAAGACTGGGTGCAGACCAAGGAATGGTGGAATACTAAGCTCGAAGGCATTTTTCCCTATAGCCTTGGTGACGGTGTACGGCCCGTATCGGAGTGGGCGAAGCTTGCGGTGGGGTCCAGTGAGGCGCTCCTTCTGCAAATGTAGCCATACTTTGTCGCCCACCTGGAAGTTGTGTGGCACCCGGTGTTGATCATGGCGCTGCTTGTACTTTGCATTGGCTCTGTCCAATATATCATGAACTTGTTGGCGGATGTGTTGAATGCGCTTGACGAAGCTACTTGCATTGTCAACTTTAGACTGGACATGAGCTGAATCGGCCTGAGCAGTTGCAAATGGCATGGCTACGTCAATGGGACATAGTGGCTGGAATCCCAAGCCCACCTGAAGGGGGCTATGACCAATTAAACTGTGGAGAGCCTGGTTATAACTATGTTGTACATAGGGGAGGCTCTCATCCCATGTGCGTGGATGCTTTGAATTGTACATGCACAGAATGTGTACAATCATTCTGTTGACGACCTCTGTCTAGCCATCTATTTGGGGATGGAAAGCTGTGGAATTGGTGAGCTTTGTGTCCAACATTGACCAGAGGCTGGACCAAAATGTGCTGAGGAACCTGCTATCTCGGTTTTATATGATAGACTGTGGGATCCCAAAGTGCACCCACACTCGTTCAAAGAATATTTTAGCAGTGGCTTCTGCTGTGATATTCTTCTTACAGGCCACCATAATGGCCATCTTCGAGAATCTGTCAACGACCATGAAAACACAGTCATTTCCATTCTTAGTAGAAGGCAGGGCTGACATGTAATCCATGGAGATGGATTCCCAAGGTCGACTAGGGGTAGGTAGTGGAGTATATAGGCCTTGCTTCTTGATGGTCGGTTTGGCAATGACACAAGCAATGCAAGATCTGATGTGCTTCTTGACATCCTTTCGAAGGTTCGACCAATAGAAATAATTCTGTAGTATTGCTACTATTTTCTCGACCCCGAAATGCCCAGCGAATTGACTGTAGTGTGCTTCCCATATCATCTTGGCACGCTCTCTTGAAGGAACAAAAAGGTGTCCCAGGTGACATAAAAGTGCATTTTGGAGGTGAAAATTTGGAACTTGCGTACCCCCCAAGAGTGCCTTGTAAGTGTGGCCGAATTCTGGGTCACTCTCGTAGAGAAGCGGCCAGTCAGAAGTCTCGTGCCCAGAAGAGTTGAGCACGGTGGTGAGCGCCACGATCGGTGGTCGGTTGAGGCAGTCTGCAACATTATTGGTGCTACCCTTCTTGTACTTGATGTTCAAATGAAACTGTTGCAGATATGTGGACCACTTCTGATGGCGATCATTCTGAAACTTCCCTTATGTCTGTATGAACTGCAGGGGCTGGTGGTCTATGTGGATGATTGTTTCCTTCCTCAAAATGTAATGCTTCCATTGTCGACAGGCTTGCACAATGGAATACATTTCTTTGCCGTAGGTGGGATACTTGCGAACTGTCTCAGACAATGTCTCACTATGATATGCCACTGGATGTCCCTGTTGAGTAAGAACTACCCCAATAGCATAGTCAGAGGCATCTATATCGATCTCAAATGGCTATTGAAAGTCTGGTAATGTGAGCACTGGGGCAGAACAGAGGCGATTTTTCAATTCTGTGAACGCCTTCTGTTGAGGTTTCGACCAAAAGAATTTTGCTCTCGCTCCTCCCTTGGTGACTTGACTCAAGGGCCAAGTGATATGAGAGAATCCCAACACGAATCTATGGTAGAAATTAGCAAGACCCAGAAAGCTGCGAAGCTCTGTTATAGTGGTTGGGGCTGGCCAATCCCGAATGACTTGGTTCTTGGCTGGATCCACATGCACCCCCCTTTCATCAATAATGTATCCCGGATATTGAACCTGGGTCATGCCAAACGTGCACTTCTCCAAATTGGCACACAACTTGTGTTGCCGCAGTGTTTGGAGGACTTGTCGGATGTGATGAAGGTGCTCTTCCCAAGTCTTCCTGAAGATCAGAATGTCATCCAAGTACACCACTACGAATGAGTTGGTGAATGGCCGCAAGATGTCGTCCATCATCCTCATGAAGGTTGCGGGAGCATTGGTCAACCCGAAAGGCATGACCAGCCATTCAAAAAGGCCTTCCTTAGCTTTGAAGGCAGTCTTCCACACATCAGAGGGTTCAATTGGTACCTGGTGATACCCAGACTTCAGGTCGATCTTACTGAAATATTTTGCACCTTGGAGTTGGTCCAGAAGGTCATCAATCCGTGGGATTGGGTACCTATTACGGACAGTGATCTTGTTCAGCGCCCGATAGTCAATACAGAGTCTCCACGTCCCATCCTTCTTCTGTACCAACACGATCGGGCTCCCACAGGGCGATGAACTTGGTCTAATGTGACCTTTCTGCAACAGCTCCTGAATCTGCCTCTTGATTTCATCATTTTCCAGAACAGAGCATCGATAGATCGGTCCATTGGGTAGCGGCGCACCTGGGGTCAGATCAATCGGGTGCTTGACCTGGCAGTGCAGAGGAACCCCTGTGGGTGAGGTGAAGATGTCACCGTACTCCTCCACGACCTTATCCATTTGTTGTTGTCGTGTAGAGGGGCCCTGTCTGGAGGTCGTGGCCACAGTCTTCTTCTTGCCCTGGGGGCGGATCATCAGGAAAACGAATTTCCTGGTTTGGGAAATGAGCTTACTGCATTGTTTTGCAGTAACCAAAGAGATAGCCGCAAGAGGTGGTACCTCTGGTATCCTGTACAACTTATTTCCCAAAGTAACAATAACAACACAAGGTCGAGACTCATACACAGCATGACGCTTCCACAAGTATGGTTGTCCTAATAATACATCAGAAACATCAATAGGAGCAACATCACATAATACCTCATCCGTGAAGGGCTTGATGCTATAGGGAAGGCGGCACTGCTAGCTGACGCAGAGATCTCGTTCTTGGTGAAGCCACCCGATGGTGTATGGATGTGGGTGAGCTGTGGTCGGCAAGCCCAACCGCTTCACGACGTCTACTGAAATGAGGTTCTTTTGGCTCCCATGGTTGACAATGAACTGTACAGGGGAGCCCTTTACCCACATCTGGGAGTGGAAGAGACCTTCCTCCTCCTCTAGATCTTCCGGTTCCTCCTTCTGGATCTTTGTAGTGGCAACAGTGGCATTGGGCTCCGCATCAATAATCTGTTTCCCTTTTTCATTCCCCTTTTCATGTTTTGATTCAGAGTCAGATCATGCATCTGACTCGGAAGCCCTCATCTCGGCCACTAGCGACTGCTTGGCCCGACACTCACTTGTGTTGTGAGTGGAGCCTATGGAACTCACACATCAACTGTCCTTCTTAAGCTTTGCGGTGTTGTTCTTTTCTTGTGGCTTTGACGGGTTTTCTTTAGCCACCATGCCTTGGCTTTGTCCTTTGTTCTGCGGTTTGGAAGCACCTTTCCTTGCTTTTGATTCACAGATCCAAAGTCACGCTTCTTCTGCTTGAATTTCTGCTCAATCTTGGCAGCATACCGGTATGCCATACCAAGCGAGGAGATGTCGAGGAACTCCATTTCCTCCTGAATGTATCTATGCAGAGAACCACGATACTTTAGCACCAAATTTTTCTCTAAATCTTTGATACCCAACTTTGTGTGTAGGGTATGGAACGGATTCGTTAGCTCATGCACATCTTGATCCCTTTGTTGTCACAATGTGGTCCATTGTATGTACTTGTCCTCATAGCTCCCCATGGGATAGTAGTGTTCCTTAATGGCATCTCGAAAAGAATTCCAAGTTGGTACGGCCGAGAACAGAGAGGGTTATGTCTAGTCCTTGTTCTCACAAGAGGTTTCCCACCAATCCTTAACATGGGGGGTAGCTTTGCGGAGTGCAAAAATAATCTTCTCCCAGTCTGAAAAGTCATGAACACGAGAAATATCCTTCTAACAGATTCAACCATCTATCTATGGCATCTGCGTTTATTTTACCCTCAAATATGGGAATGTCAAAATTTACTTGTACCTTAAAAGGAGTCACACCTAAGCAGTGGTCACTGGATGCATGCGCCGCCGTGGGTCGTTGAAGGATCCGGCAAAGTTATCCATCATCACGTTCCTTTTTTTTTCGAGGGCCTCCTTGAGCAATATTTTGATAGGATCTCCTGCTCCCTCATCTTTCTTTTCATCCCCCATGGGCGTCCGTCGGGGTTTGCGAGGCTGATCTTGCAAAGGTTCCACCAAATCGAGCCCTAACTCCTTATACCCTGACCTCGTTGGGGACATGCAAAGAAGGATCGAGAAAAAGCAGACCCCTCTACTACCACTGATCCAAATTTATGCAGGAACGCAAAAAAATAAACACATAACCATAAATATAGAGATGCAGTGGAAATAACACTTCATTTCATTAATATCAAAGAACTGAAATTTGCTTACAGACAGAATGGAAATAAAACTAGCTAGGGCGCTGGTAGCTATCTATGAGAAGAGATGTGGCGGCGCTGTGCCTCTGAACTGAGTTACAATGAGGCTCGAGGCCCTATTTATTGTTTAGAAACAATGGGAAATCCTAAACAGCAAAAACCCTAACCCTAGGAGATGAAGCGCCAAAAATATGGGCCCCGTTTGGGTAAATTGGTGTTTCAACTTCCCAGGGACGTAACTTTGGCATACTATCTCCGTTTGATGCACATGATACATCATTAGAAAGCTCTATCTGAGGACTACAACTTTTGCCACAAATGTCATATATTCATTAGAGGCATGATGCCCAAAAAACATCGTTTAGGGCCTCAAAACGGCTCCGGAAGTTCAGGACCCGAAAAACTTCTAAAAATAGTAAGTTATGCCAAAACTGAAAAACTGAAAGAGACAATGGTGGGGGCCCAAGTGGAATAGGCGGGTGGCCACCAATATCCACCTGGATCAAATTATCACACTCGTCTCACTACGAATCAATTACGTGGACTAACCACCACCCTAAGAACATGGGACTAACCGCCCACTCAAGATAATGGTAAGGGTTTGGAAGTTTACTAAAGCCTACGGGTTTTGGTGTAATGGAAAACCTAAACAATTTATACACCTCGTACTATTGTATCAAAATTATTTTGTGACACACACATAGTTTTTCCTCCGTATTCATAGTGAGATATAAGCTTTTCATTGGAACTCCATGGAGGACATGCATTATATTTTATGTGAATCCCAATAAGTAGGGAATGACTCACTTAAATTCACCAAGATAGATTAAATTCCTATAAATACAATGAAAATTGGACAAGCATTATGCACCCAACAATGTCTCATTAAATGGCTATCAATATCTCTTTTTACACAACATGGCTTTAAATAGGTGGTAGATTAAACCTAGTCAAGACAATTTCTAAGGCATTTCAATTTATTGGTAGTCCTTGGCACATATTCTCGAGGTTATTCGACATAAAATCAAGAGAAATATCTTCAATGTTCAATGGACCGGGAGGAAAAGATGGCCATATTGGGTGTGTGTTATATTCTTTGTGTGATTAGTCCTGCTTGGATGCCAATTCATAACGGAGGGGATTGAAACACTTTTATGGAGCTTCGCCCCTTGGTGGAGGCTTTCAGGGGAAGTTCCCATGAAGTGATTTTTTTTTGAAAATTTGCATTGTAAAATATTGTAATTTTACAGTCGATTTAGATTTTTCATCACTACGTCATGAATCTCATAGTAGAATTTATGTTAGGGTTTTTTTCCCTAGAAGGTAACCCTATTTTAAGAGGGAATTGTATAGTGGTTATGTAATAATTGAGGGATATATAAAAATTATTAATTTTTTCCCAGTTTTGGGTTTCCAAGATAAACTATTTGTGCAAATTATGTGCATGTGCTATTGAATCTTTTATATTTTGTATTGAGAATATGCTTGTAGGAATTATCTATGAAGGGTTAAAACCTACAAGCCTTATTCATTTGAGATAGATTACCAAAACCTAAGAAAAATGGAGGTTTGGTGCTTAAGATTTAAGTTTCACTTTTCTAAGTCATTGAATGTCAAAATATTATGGAAGATGAGGGAAAAAATAAGGTTATAGAGGGAAGAACTGATTCAAAAATATATTCATCCATTTTCAATGCTTGAGTGGATCTAGGTGTCTAACAAAAAAATTGTTAATGCTTATATATTCTACAAACATTAAATCTATCTTTCCCACTTGGTGTGTGAGACTAAATTGCATGGAAAGTAGGAGATGGAAAAAAGTATCATATTAGGGGTGGATCACCATGTTCGTGGTCAAAATTATTTTAGATTGTCTATTGTCTTGTGTTTTTGTGTAATAAATATATATAAATCATCTTTTGTGGATGTATGTGCAATAGAAGGATCCCTTTTCTCGATAGTGGGGTAGATGAAGATTATAGATCTAGCATTGGAGAATCAAGAAGTCATTGAATATGTATCCTTTGTTCTAGTATTAGTATCCAATAATGTTATTCTCTAAGAGGAGGAGGACCAACAAATTTATGCCACAAATATTTTTGGTGAGAAATATACCACAAATCTAGGATATGAAATAATGTTTGAAGGAGGTTAAGATCATGTTGGGCTAAGATTGACTTAGTCATAAAGTATTTATATTAAGATTGATACAATTAATGTTAGGTTTAATGTTCATGAAACGTTCATAGATTATGGGACCATGGTATTTGATATGATGAATTATATTTGATGGTTTGAGATACTCCATTGTAAGATGTATTATGGAATAGGCCTTGGGACTTAACATGTTGGTTAATAGAGGCCTACTGTCCAATGTATTCTAAAGTGCATAGTGTAGGCATGCGCCTCATTATTGAACAATCCTTTCGAGAGCACAAATATTCTATAATACATTTAACCATTTAGTTCCTATATACCACATCGATTGTGCTTTCTAGCATGAGTTTTTTTTCCTCCCTATAGGTTTTTACTTAAGGTTTCATGTTTTTTATTCCATTTTCTTGCAACTATTCTATTTTAAGTCTATGCACATTCATCTCTCTTGGATTAACGTAACGAGCATATTTTTCACGTAGGCTTCTTTTCATATGGAATCAGAACAATATTATTGGCTTCAGGGAGATGCCTTTGTTGTCAAGGTTTCAACTCATTTTTTGATGGTGATATTTTATCTTGGGTCTATGGAAAACTTGGTTTCAGTGGGAGCCCTACACTGGTGATTCTTCTATTGAAAGAGAATAGTAAGTAATTCTAGGATCATGATTGAGAAATTTAATGGTTAAAGCTTTGAGCTATGGAAGCTCAAGATGGAGGAACTTCCTATTGATAAAGAACAATGGGTCATTATGGATCCTAGTATTGCACATAGTAAGTGGTGGAAAATTGGACAACGTTTTCTAGGAAGGCAAAAAGAACAACCTAGTTTTGTTTTTCAGATTTAGTGTTACTAGAGTTATCCTTTGAAAGAAGTTGTACATCCTAAGGAAAATGAAAGATAGTCTAATTGTAGCTAATGGGAGTAACATAGCCACGATAAATTTTGATGATGTTGTTGCATCCTCGATATCAAAAGAAATGAGATATAAAACCATGGATAATCAAAACAAAATTGTCTTATCTGTAAGAGGTCATTCCCAAGACAGAAATACAAATAATTATTTTGAGGGAGGGGAGATCTAAATTTGTAGAAAAATATGTAAGTAAATGTTGGAAATATTGTAAAGTTGGGCATTATAAAAAGGATTGTATATTTAAAAAATTTGATATAGGGAAGGGATCTAATTATGTTCCTACTAGAAATTAAATAACAGATAACTGGAACACATAAAACATTGCAGAAACAAAAACAAAAAAGCGCATAAAAAAAGAGAGACAGATATATGTGGTTCACCCAATTTGAGCTATGTCAACATAGAAAATACCACTCCTCTGTTTTATAATATCTAGCAAACTGCATGGATACAACTTACAACAAAATCGTTGTAGCTTCCTCTTCTCTCTCTCACAGTATCCTCTGTTTTTCTCTCACAGAATAATACATAGCTACAATACAATTACCTCATATAAATCGAAGGTTGCCTTCTACGATTAAAAAACCCTAAATTAACATAACTTCTATTGTCAAATCTTCCACCTAATGAATGACCCATATTGACTACAAAATTACAATAATTTGCAAGGAAATTTTTTCTCTAATTATTTCCGCCCCAGGTGGCACTAGTGGGGGGGAATCCCTCCAACACCCCCCATGAAGAACCATGATCCAAACATGGTTGAAACAAAAACTTTTGAATCAGGAAGATAATCAGGCTCCACAACCAACAATCTCCCATTTTGAGATTGATTATATCAACTCCATCGTTGCTTCACTTGTTGGGCAGTGCTTCCACTTGGACCTAGTTGTTTCTCATATTCACCATCATACCTGAAGACCAATTGAAACTGAGCATAAATTCAATTTCTCCCTCATTATCACCTTTTTTAACATATACACAGGATTTTGGTTAGTGTGTATCTTTTCCAACTTCAACTGCCCATCTTCCAAAATTGACAGTATGAAATGGTACATGATTTGTATAAGTTTAGTCTTGGAATGAAATGTTGAGTTATTTGTGAGATGAACGTCACTCTAGTTGTCACTGTATAACCTTTGAATCTCCTTCTTCTTGCCCAATTCATCCATAAACCTTTGTAACCAAATGTTTTATCATAGTAGCCTTTGTAGCAACAACATACTCTGCTTTCATTATTGAAAGTGCAACAATGTTTTACATTTTTGAAACCCAACTAATAGTTGTTCCACCTAAAGTAAACACATACCCTGTAGTGCTCCTCCTGTTATCTCCATGACCTACCACATTTGCATCTAAATATCCCTATAGAACAATGTTTCAACCTCCAAAACATAATGTGTGATTAGTGGTACCTCTAAAATACCTGAGAATCCACTTCACTACCATCCAATTCTCTATTCCTATATTGTTCATATACCTACTTACAACTCCCACTACATGTGTAATAGCAGGCCTTGTGCACACCATTGCATACATTAAGCTTCCAAATACTGATGCATATGGAACTTTAAACATTTAATCCATCTCTTCATGGGTCTTGGGACACATCTCCTTACTTAGTTTGAAATGGCTAGTCAAATGTGTACTAACTGGTTTTTCATTCTGCATATTAAATCTTTCCAACAACTTTTCTATGTACTCAGACTGAGACAATGTTAATTTGTTATTTTTCTATCTCTAATTATTCTCATACCAAGAATTTTATTTGCAACACCCAAATCCTTCATTGCAAAAGAATTAACCATTTTTCTTTTGAGCACATTTATTTCCTGCATGTTAGACCCTGCAACAAGCATGTCATATACATACAATAGCAATATAATATAGTTTCCATCATTTTTTTTCTTAAGATAAACACAGTGGTCAAAGTGACATATAGTATAACCTTGTTAATACATAAACCTGCCAAATTTAAGAAACCACTACCTTGGAGCCCATTTTAAGCCATACAAGCTCTTCTTCAACTTGGACACTAATTTCTCCTTCCCTTTGACCTCATACCATTATGGATGTTGCATATATATCTCTTCCTATAAATCCCCATGGAGAAATGTTGTCTTTACATATAATTGTTCAAGATGAAAATATTCTACTACCACTAGACTTAAAATAGTTCTAATTGAAGTCATTTTAATAACAGGAGAAAATATTTCATCAAAGTATAAACCTTTCTTTTGTGCAAACCCCTTCACCAAAATTATAGCCTTATATCTTTGTTTTCCTCTATCTTCTTCATTTAAATTTTAAACCCATTTATTCTGCAATTTTGTTTTACCTACAAATAACCTAACTAAGTCCCAAGTTTGGTTATGTACCAAGAATTCTATTTCTTCTTTCATGGATTGCTCCCTCTTCTTTCTAGTTTCTACCTGCATTGATTCTTCATATCCTTTTGGTTCACGAGAATCAATCAACAATACATAATATAATGAAGGAGAATTCGTTCATGTGGTCTACCTATCCTGATATATCTTCTAAAACCACTAGCAATATTTTGAGGTGCCTGTTGTTGTTGTTGTTGTTGATCATTATGATTTCCTGACACCTTTGACTTTACTTTTTTGTGATCTCATCAAGCACTATGTATTTTGTGTTTTCTTTTTCATGTTTCTTTCCTGCAACTAATATTTGTACGAGACATTTTCATTCAATACCACACCTCTACTCCTGGTGATTTAATGGTTTTCATAATAATATAAGCGATAACCAAAATCAGTAACACCATATCTAATAAAGGTACACTTCTTTTATTTTTCCTCAAACTTTGTCCTGTTTTCTTTATTAATGTGGACAAATGATTCACAACCAAAAGTATTTAGAAATGAATAATTTACCTTCTTACCTGACCATGCCTCCTCTGGAATACCACCATCCATGTAACTTGAAGGCCTTCTGTTTATTAGATAAACAACAATATATACGACATATGCCAAAATTGTGAAGGAAATCCTGCATGTAATATCATAAACCTTGCACGCTCCATGACTATTCAATTCATCCTTTTTGACACACCATTTTCTTGTGGTGTTCTTGGAACTATCTTCTCTCTATGAATTCCATGGTCTGAACATTAATTATCAAACTCCTTGTTGAAATATTCACCTCCATTGCCTGATGTGATTTATTCAGATTATTTCCTTTCTCATTCTCAACCAAATCTTTCCATTTCTTAAAAGTATCAAATACATTAGATTTATTTCGAATAAAATAAACCAATGTTTCCCTAGTTGTGTCGTCAATAAAATTAACATAATAGTGAGAGTCACCGAGATATGATACATGAGCAGGTCCCCATACATCTAAATGCACAAGCTCTAATTTTTCACTCTTCTTTTCTTTCCCAACTCTGAGAAAATTGACTCTTTTTTTTTTCAATAAACATAATTCTCACAAAAATCCAAATCAACATGTTTCAAACATGGCAACAAATTTCTTGAGTGAAGAATTTTCATCCCCTTCTCACTCATGTACTCCATATTATGATGTCATAGTGTCATATCTTCTCATGTGGAGGTTAAAGCATTAACAAAATTAGAAATTCCATTGCATAAATAGAATGTACCAACCCTTTCTTTTTTTTCTATTATTAGAGCTCCTTTAGTCACCTTCTAGGTTTTGTCTGTAAATTTAGTTACACCGCCTTCACCTCCCAACTTCCCTCTTGAATTTTTTTGTTTAGATACAAAACATGCCTTACCTGCTTTAGCATCCATGAGTTTCAATTTTGTTACTTTATAAAAACATTACCCATTCTAATGATTCTACAGGGTTTATCATCACCCAGATGAACCTGTCCAAAATCTCCTTGAACATATTCATGAAAATATTTCCTATCAGGTGTGGCCTGGAATGAAACCCTTGAATCTACCGCCCAAGCATAAATAATATTTCATAATGAAAGAATCAAAGCATCTTGCAACACATCACCTATTACATTCAATTCTTGTTTGTTATCTTGATGTCCATCTCCTTCTTTTCCCTTCCGAGATTTAAAATCTTTCTTCGTGTGTCATTTCTTTCCACAATTCCATCACATTATCCCCAATATGAATTTGGATATGCCTTTCCTTGATTTACTGCAATATCTCGGTCTATTTCCTCTCTCTAGTTTTTTTCCCCTAGTCTCTCTAGTCAAAGCATTACATGTTGTCTCACCTAAGCTTTTTGGTCACATTTCCTCGCTAAGGATAGCAACAACAACATCAAAAATTTTTAAAGAACTAAATCCAAAGACAGATTTACTGATAGCCATGACTAATCCATTCCAAATTTCTGGCAATGAGCACAAAACAACAAATCCCTAACTTCATGATCAAAATTTAACCCTACAGAACTTAATTGACTGGTAACCGTGTAAATTCATTTAAATTATCTTCAACAAATCTACCTTCTGGCATCTTCATATTAAATAAATGCTTCATAAGAAATTCCTTGTTTAAGGTTGAGGGTTTTGCATATAGTTTGGCTAATTCCTTAATTATATCTTCTATTGTCAATTCTTTTGAAATTTTGAAGGCCACTGACACTGCTTAGCATAACTGTATTATCCTTAGTGTCTTCTGTCAAGAATATCCCATTCTTTATCCATCATACTTGTCGGCTTCTTTTCTTTTCCACTTAATGGTAAGTAAAGATCTTTCCAATAAAAATATTCCTTCATTTGTATCTTCCATGTATGGTAGTTTTGGTCATTGAATTTCTCAATGCTAAACCTACCATATTTTTCCATAGCTCTCACTCAAACTGGAACCCATATTTCCTACAAGTTTATCATACAAATAAACCTTCAACTCTGATAACCATTGTTATAAATTAAATAAAATATCAATGAAACACAAAAATATTGCAAA
Organism: Pinus albicaulis; assembly: GCA_034641835.2. Classification (NCBI taxonomy): domain Eukaryota; kingdom Viridiplantae; phylum Streptophyta; class Pinopsida; order Pinales; family Pinaceae; genus Pinus; species Pinus albicaulis. The sequence continues at coordinate 175,741,627 of CM076582.1, read as the reverse complement.
AACAAAAACACAAAAAATAACAAAACAGGAGAGACACATATATGTGTGCTTCACCCAATTTGGGCTACATCCACGGAGAAACAACCATTCCTTCCTTTTATATTATCCAGAAAACTAAATGGATACAACCTACAACAAATCCATTGTAAATTACTCTTCACTCTCTCACAATCTCCTCTATTTTTCTCTCACAAAATAATAAATAGTTACAATACACTCCCTCATATAAACCGAGGCTTGCCTTCTAGGGAAAACCCCCCTAAATTAGCATAACTTCTACCATAAGATCTTCTGCCTAATGAACGACCCATATTGACTACGAAATTACAATATTTTACAAGGCATATTTTTATCTAATTTTTACCCGCACACACCCCCCCGTCAGGAACTGGGATATAAACATGGATGAAACAATGAACTATGAATCAAGAAGATAATAAAGCTCCACACCCAACATTTACTTCCTCAAAATGGATGACCTCCTTAATGGAAGGAGGGGATGTGTACTTGGCTTCTACAAAAACATATCCAAATCATGATGTTTGGTTTATCGACTTAAGTGTTTCTTTTCACATGACTCCTCAAAATGAGTTATTTTATGGATATGAAAAGTACAAAGAGGTGATGTTTCCTTAGGATATGACTCAACAACAAAAACCATAGGGTGTGGAAGAGTTAAGTTGTTTAGTAAGGATTGAAAGATTAGAACACTCCCTGGGGATTTATACATTTCAAAGCTAGGTAGAAACTTGATATATTTGATTAAGGTGAGTGATTTAGGTATACATATTATGTATTTTCTTTGTATTTACTGTATTTCTCTAGTTTATTTTGCATTCTATCAAGCAATAATAATGGCAAAAAAAGTGGACGATTAAAGTACCATTAAAGACTAGGATTTTATTTGGATGGCTATATCCAATAAGGTGTTAACATAGGAAAATCTACCTAAAATACCCTTTGAGGGGTAGGGATAATGCCCCATGCATAGAAACACTTTTGATTTTATGCATGTGGCTCATATGTTTATTGGTTTTCACTATTATATGAAAGTATGGGATGTAGCTATAACTCTCACTAGGGAGGCATAGATCATTAAATGATTTTAAATCTAAAGGAAGCACTCAAATCATTGTGGGAGGAAGAATTGTTAGAGAATTTGAAACTCTTATATTAATTTTTTAATGGGCCTTATGGAGTAAGAAATGAGATGTTATTTTATGGGGATAATTAGTGAGTCGAAAAGTCTTCTACAAGTTTAATTTACCCTTGCTGGTCTTCAGAAAGTGATAATAGTTAAGGCCTCAGGGAAGGTTATCTCGTTATAGTTGGACTCAAAGAGGACTTGGTTTTTTTCTATGGAGCTTCAATGGAAAGTCTTGGAAGAAGTGGAGTAGGAGGGCTTTTGTATCTTTCTAAACTACAATTTGTTTCTTTTAATTCTCATTTCTAGGGTATGGTAGCAATAATATGGTGGAGGTTGATTCCTTACATATATTGGTGTGGTTAGGAATAAAGAGGGGCATGTTAGATTTAACAATATTTGGGGATTGAAAGTTAGTTGTTCAATGTATTATTAGCCATGAGACAAATCTTAACTTAGGCTTAAAAAATTATGTTTGGAAGGTCAAGGAACTGCTAGATAGCATAGATAAATAGGCCTGCAAACATATTTTCATTGAACTTAATGGTTTTCTAGATGGATTGTCATAAAGGGTGGTGAATGCTCAAGTAGACCTAATTATGGAGTCAAAGGATACATAGTTTGGTGTCTTTACTATTAGACATATATTTGTCTAAAGGTTAATAATTGTATACCATTACACATTTTTGTTCTCCAATGTCTTCAATGTTTAATTTCATGGCTAGTCATAACCACATACACATGATTTTATTTAATTTTTGTAACTTATGATAAAATTTCAATATTAGTAATATTGTATATTAGTATTTTATATGTAGAGCTATAGGGATATTGGCTCATAAACTTGGTATTTTCAAAGATTTTTTTACAATTGTTTTTTATTATTGAAACCTCAAAAACATGCTAGATCTAATTCATTTTCTTCTAGAAATAAATTAATAACAACTTTTTCCTTGGAATAAAGAATATACCATCTCATTTGAGGTATATAGGATTAGACAACTTATAGCTATGATATATTGAATTAATAATCCAATAGTGTAAGGTGCTTATTAATTTCCTTTGAATTGAAAGGTAGAAGTTTACTTTTGTTTCAAGTTGTCAATGAGAGAAGATTACAAATGTAGAGATATATGAGATAAATTAGGAAAAAAACACATATATTGAAGTCAATGACCCATGCACATATTTGTAACTAAAGGTTTCATCCATGTTATGTTTATTTGGTTACTTTAATGGAAATGTTTGCAATTTTGATGTGAATTTTTTTTGTTTTTGGATGTCATAATGGAAGAGAAATTTCACTATTCAAATTATTACTATTTGAGAATTCCAACCACTAGAAAATAGCCTTTAAATATTTGTTAGGAAGATGTTGTTGGCAAGATAAATACATGGAATTAGTGGCGATGAACAAATATCTTATTGAAATTTTGAATTATTATTATATTAGATGGAAATAATATGCATCGATATAAAGGAACAAAGCTCTTAAGTGGTCCATGTATTTTGACACATCAGAGAGTTTAGAAATATTTCCATTAAATTCAAAAGAATGTTCAGGAAGATGGTTAAAATATTTAAGTCAAGAGAACAAGGTTTTGAAAAGTCTTCTAAAGGAAATAGAAGAGACCAAATTAAATTGTATAAATAAAATGGAGAAAAAATACGGTGAACAATGCAAACTACAAAAGAGTAAGGAAAAAGTATAAGAATTACAAGAAAAATAACGATAATAAATACTCCAAGTTGCGAGCCCTTGATCAAGTACTTCTTATTGAGGTTCAGAATTGAAAAAAAAAGAAAAAAAACTAAGAAAATTAAATAAATACAATGATACACATTGATAATCTATATGGGGTCGATATATAAATGGGAAAAATCATGTTCTTGACTTAAAGTATCATTTTTATATATAACATGTTGGACTATAAATTGAATGGTTGTAACTAGATCACTAACCACTTTGACTCTTATAGAAAATGAATCATTATCTAATCTAATTTACATGGTGAAGAATGACATGTAGCTCTCATGGTACCTTGTGGAATCTTGTAATTAGAGATATGATTCACCTACTAACAATTTGATGACATGGAAAAAGAATAAATGCATTTTAATTCTACCAATGCTCTTATGGAGTCAACCTATATTCAATTCACCAATCATGTTCAATCAAATAATGACTAAGATTTATGAGAAGAGTATCTTTAAGATCACCCAAGGCTCCTTATATAGAATGTGACATATATGTACATGATGCAAAAAAACCTTACAATATTGATGCAACCTTATTATCAAAACTTTAACTTCCCCTTATGCAACCTCGTTGACTTTCCACGTACATTTAAAATCAATTTTGGAAAAAAAAAAAAAAAAAAAATCAACTAGGGAAAAGTGAAATGGAAACTAAAACATTTTTGTTTGTTTGTGTGGGATTAGTAGTACATTTAGGGAGCTGAAAATTGAGTGTCATATTTATATAATGGATGTTATGAATACAATTTATGGCCATATAAATTTTCTAAGATTTACATTCAATATCCAAGTTGTGTGTTAAATTAGAATTATGATGTTTTCAAATGAACCAAGTACTCGTTATACTCTTTCCCCTTTGTCCTTCTCATGACATGTTCCTTTAAATATTTGTCACTCTCCATATATTTCCTTCTTTGGAATATCTTATTTATGGTCTACAATGTTTAATGATCAATATTCAAAATAAACTACTAAAGAAACAAATAATGCTTTCACAATAGATTAAAACTCTTGGTCATAGGCACTACAAAAAAAAATCTCTTAGTATGATTTAGATTCTCACTTTAATTCAATTTATGTGGAGAAATTATATCATTATCTAATTAAGTTCACATAGTGAAGTATGACATGGAACCACTTGGAATCTCATAATTAGAGGTATTATTCATCTATGATGAATCATTGATGTGGTCAAATGGTAAATTCCTTTTAGTGCTCCTAAATAAATTGTAGAGTTAACACATATCAAGTTCATCAATATTATTCAATCAAATGGTGGTTTGGATCTATGAGAAGAATCTTACAAGTGTTGAATACTAGAAGGTAAAACTTATTCTCTTTTTGATATGATAGTTCACATGAAGGTACTACTTAGTATGGGTATTCTTACAATATACTTGATGGCTCAAAGATCCATTGACCTTCTTATAGATAATAATGACTAAGAAAAGGAATCTAACTATTTTCTTCTAGCTCTCATGTAAATTAAATATGTTTAGATTTACCATTTAGATGCTCCATCAAATTGTTAAGGATTTATTTACCATGAGACCATTTTACATTTGTGCCATCCACATATATAATAAAAAAAACATGTGTCAAAGGAGAAGACTCTAGAGCTTTACCTTCAAATTGTCCCATATAAATATTTTCTACTATATGGAAAAAAGGGATCGTATGGAAACCCCACATGTTTGTTAATATAAACAAGTTCTACAAGTTTGATACTACATTTTGTAACCTGCATTTCCCTATAAGAAACCACATCAACTCATCATATGCATTTACAACCATTCCCATCAACAAAAAAATAAAACTTATTAGGGAAACTTGAGACAAAATTGAGAAAGTATTTTTATTGGTTGTATAGGATTGACGATATGTTAGGGATTTTCCTACATCAATATACAAAAATGTTGAAAAAAAAAATGCATCCATCTTGATGTTTTTAGAGTGGAAAATTTGGAGGAATCAACTTGCAGGGTCACTTTTATCAAAGGTCCTATTTGGGAAAATTTCAGAAGAAAAAATATAGGAGCCATTTTGAGACCCTAAATGACCATTTTTTATAATCGCGACCTTAATATGTACCTAGATTCCATCATCTACACACTGATAGTTTTCCAATAGCACAATAATCTCCTCAATCGGAGATCATATGAGAAAGTTATGCCTCCTAAAAGTTGACCTATCAAAATTGACCACCATAATTTGAGAGGATGCCACGTCAACACTATTATTCATAAAAAAGTGGAGAACCACATGCAAACTATGAATAATAATATAAAAGATACAAGTTGTAACTCAAACTAAGGGTTGAAGGGGTCAAATTTAACCTCTAGTTGGCCACCGGACTATGTTATAACCATTCCACTATGAAGAAAAGTGGTTCCATTCTATTTGTATGTATTTTGTTCCATAGATGAGCATAGTAACTTAGAGAGAGAGAGAGAGAGAGAGAGAGAGAGAGAGAGAGAGAGAGAGAGAGAGGATTATTGTTTTGTAATAACCCACACGCCATAGGTCTCAATCCTTTATACTTGTATCCATTTCCATTCAAAGAAAGAGAGAGCATAAAAACCTCACCTGTCAGTAGGGTTTTCTCCCTAGATGGTTTCCTAGGTCATATCTTGTGTTATTATGAATTTTTAAGTGATTTCTCTATTCGTTCTACATTTTATTCATATTTATATTTTGCATGCATATTTAGTAAACAATCACTTAATAATTCTATAAATCTAAGGATTAGGTTTTGAAGTTTAGTAAATCTTCTTTATCGTATCTATTGTCTCAAACTTTCTAATGGAATATCCATTGGTAGTTTAGGGATCATTTTAACATTTGTTTCATCCACATATCTAGTCAAAAATTAGGTGTCAAAGGAGAAGAATCTAAACCTTTACCTTCAAATTGCTAGACATTTCCTTTAAGTTTTACAAGTTGAATGTTACTTTGTTGCAACTTAATTACCCTATAAGCAACCTCGACTCAACGTATGCATTTACAATCTTCCTATCATCAAACAATTGAAATATTATTAGGGAAAGATGAGACAAAAATGAGCAATAATTTTTATTGGTTGTGTGAGATTGATACTCCTACATTAATATGTAAAAGAGTTTAAAAAATAATTATATTATTTTTCATTTATCTCAATACTTTTAGAGTGAAAATTTTAGAGGAATCATCTTGCATGGTCATTTTATCGGCGATCCCGTTTGGAAAAATTTTGGTGAAAATTTTTAGGTGTCATTTTAAGGCCTTAAATGACCACGTTTTGGTCTCTCGACCTTACTATGGACCTAGATTCCATATTCTATGCTCCGATACATTTCCACAATACAATAATCACCTAAATTGAAGCTCGTATGAAAACATTATTCCATCCAAATGTTGACATTTCAAAATTTATCACCATAATTTGAGAGGATGCCATGTCATTCCTATCATTCATGGAAAAGGGGGTCTACAAGGGCTAACTTGTAACTCATATTGAGGGTTGAATGGGTAAAATGTAACCTCTAGTTGGATATAAGGTTGTGTTATAACCAAGCCACTAGGAGGAAAAGGGTTTTCATTCTATTCAAGTACATTGTTTTCCATATATGAGGAAAGAATATGAAAGTGGATGTATATATATAGAGAGAAAACAAATATGGATTATGATATGTATCAACCCACAGGCCACAGGTCTCACTCCTTTAAACTTGTATGCATTTACATTCAAAGAAAGAGAAAGTAGAACAACCTCACCTTCCAGTTGGGTTTTCTCTGAAGAGGGTTTTCAAGGTCATTTCTTGTGTGACTGTGGTTTTGTGAGTGATATTTATTTTTTTCTCTATTTTTTTCATATTTTTATTTTTCATGCATATGCAATAAAAAAAATTAATATTTCTGTAAATCTAAAGACAAATTTTAACCCTCATAGTATAGATTTCAGAGTTTAATAAATTTCCTTTATCAGATCTATTGTGACAAACTATATAGTGGAATATCCATGGTAGTTTAGTGATGAATTTAAAATTTGTGCCATCCACATATCTAATAAAAAACTTAGGTGCCAAAGGAGAAGAATCTAGAGCCTTACCTCCTTCATATAAATATTTGCTACTTTATGGGAAAGCAAGGATCTTATGGAAACCCCACATGTTCGTTTCTATAAGAAAAAGTTTTAAGAGTTAGAAGCTACATTATTCTAACTTTAATGTCCCTATAATCAGCGTCATCAAATCATCCTATGCATTTATAATCATTCCTATAATCAAACAACTAAAAATTATTGGGGAAAGATGAGACAAAAATGAGAAATTATTTTTAATATTCGTGCAAGATTAATGGTATGCTAGGGATACTCCTACATCAATATGTAAAAATATTGAAAAAATAATTTTATAATTTTACATCCATCAATTCTTTTAGAGTGAAAAATTTGGAGGAATCAACTTGTGGGTTCAATTTTACAGATGGTCCTAGTTTGGAAAATTTCGGGTGAAAAAATTTGGCAGCCATTTTGAGGCCTTAAATGACCAATTTTTTGGTCTCGGTCTTTGTATGGACCTATATTCCATAATATACACACTGATACCTTTCCAATGACATAATAATATCCCTAATCAAATCTCATATGAAAAAGTTATGCCTCCCAAAAGTTGACTTATCGAAATTGACCACAATAATTTGAGAGGATGCCACTTCGACCCATGTTATTCATGGAAAATGGGCTAGCCATGTGGGAACTATGATGAAGACTCTAGAAGGGTCGAGTTGTAGCTAATATTGAGGGTTGAATGGGTCAATTTTAACATCTACTTGGCTATCAAGCCATGTTATGTTCGGGCCACTACTAGGAAAAGGGGTTCTATTCTATTTTAGTGCATTTTGTTCCATAGATGAGCACAGTAATTGAGCATGGAGAGAGAGAGAGAGAGAGAGAGAGAGAGAGAGAGAGAGAGAGAGAGAGAGAGAGAGAGAGAGAGAGAGAATTTGTGTTCTATGGAAACTCACGGGCCACAAGTCTTGCTCATTTATACTTTCATCTATTTCCATTCAAAAAAAGAGAGAGCAGAGCAACCTCACCTTCGAACTAGGTTTTCTCTTAGAAAGGGTTTCCAAAATCATATCTCATGTTATTATGGTTTTGTGAGTGATTTTTCTATATTTTTTTGAATATTAATATTCTACATACATGCACAATAAACAGTAACTTATTAATTCCATAAATCTAAAGAAAAAAATAACACTCATAGCATGGGTTTTAGAGTTCAATAATTTTTATTTATCATATATGTTATGACAAATTGTCTAGTGGAATATCAATGACAATTTACATATAAATTTTAATTTGTGTCATACACATTTATGATAATAAAAATAGGTTTCAAAGGAGAGGAATCTAGAGCTTCACCTTCAAATTGCTCCATATAAATATTTGTTACTATATAACAAAGCAGGGACCCCATGACAACCCCACATGGTTGTTTACATAAACAAAAGTTTTACAAGTTGTAAGCTACCTTGTTGTAACTTACATTTACCTATAAGAAACCTTATCAATTCAACCTATGTATTTACAATCATTCCTATCATGAAACAACTAAAAACTATGGGGGAAAGTTGAGACAAAAATGAGAAATTATTTTTATCAGTTGTGTAGGATTAATGGTATGCTAGGATGTGTCTACATCGAAATGTAAAAATGTTGAAAAAATCAAATATTATTTGTCATCCATCTCAATGATTTTAGAGTGGAAAATTTTGAAGAATCAACTTGCAGGATCATCTTTACAGGTGATCCCAGTTTGGAAAAATTCGGGTGAAAAAATTTAGGAGCACTTCTGAGGCCTTAAAATTGTCCACCTTTTGTGGTCCCAACCTTACTATGGGCCTAGATTCTAGATTCTACACAACGATACCTTTCCAACGACACAAGAATCACCTTAACCACAAATCGTATGAGAATTTATGCCTCCCAAAAGTTGATCTATCAAAATGTACCACCATAATTCAAGGGGGTGTCATGTTAGCCCCTATAATTCATGGAAAAGTGGCTAACCATGTGGTAACTATGAAGAATACTCTATAAGGGTTTATTTATAGCTCATATTAAGAGTTGAATGGGTCAAACTTAACACCTAGATGGTGATTGGGTTATGTTATAACTGAAGGTATTAACCCTATATAAAAATTTCCTGCAAACAAATTCTTAAAAAAACTAAAAATATACAATGGTGAGAGCATAACTTATACACATAAATTTTTCTCCTGAAACCCAAAACTGAGAAAACCATATTTTTTATTGTATTCCTTTATATGTTACAATAAATTATATACATGTCGAAGCATTCATAAACTCCCAATCCATTAACCCTGGTCTAGAACATAATAGTAATTCCTACAACATACCATGAGAAAACCCATCATGTCCAAAACCATGCACAAAACCATGGGTAGGTCCTCCCACCATCCTTGGGTCCGCCTGTTACTAATTTTGTAAATAATATAACACGTACCCAACAATAACTGAGCCATTAGGAGGAAAATGGGTTCCATTCTATTCAAATTCATTTTGTTCCTTAGATGAGAAAAGTACTTGATAGAAAGAGAGGGTGTGAAAACATAAGGGGGTTTGTGTTTTCTAGTAGCCCACAAGCCACAAGTCTCACTCCTTTATACTTGCATCCATTTCCACTCAAAGAAAGATAGAGCAAAGAAATCTCACCTTTAAGTTAGTTTTTCTCTCAAATGGGTTTCCTAGGTCATCTATTGTGGAATTATAGTTTTATTAGTGATTATTCTATTCATCTCTAGTTTCTACATATTTATATTTTGCATGCATATGCAGTAATAATAACTTAATAACTTCATAAATCTAAGGAAAAATGAATCCTCAAAATATAGGTTTCAAAGTTCAATATTTTTTATTTATCAAATCTTATAGATTTAAGGCTTTTGCAATTAGAATTTTGTGTAGAAATGTTTTCCAGATAAATCACATCCATTTTTTATAGAGTCGATGTTTTGAACCAATCCAACATGGTTCATCTTAAGGAAATATCCATGAGTTCGTCTGATCTTACAATAAGGTATAAATAGGAGGATGAGAAAGATGAGCAGAAAGGAAGTTGATATTTTAAGTCGGCCTCCCTCTCAATTTCCTTTCCGCTCATCTTTCTCATTCTCCTATTTATACCTTATTGTGAGGTTATACCAACTCATGGATATTTCCTGAAGATGAACCACAGTGGATTGGTTCGAAACGTCGACTTTATCAAATCTATTGTAAGGAATTGCCTAGTGGAATATCCACGACAGTTTATATCAAATCTATTGTAAGGAATTGCCTAGTGGAATATCCACGACAATTTACGGATCAATTTCAAATTTGTGTCATCCACATATCTAATCAAATAACTACGTGTCAAAGGAGAAGAATGTAGAGCTTTACCTTCAAATTGTTCTATATAAATATTTTCTACTATATGGGAAAGCAGGGACCCCATGGAAACCCCACATGTTTGTTCATATAAACAAAAGTTTTACAAGTTACATTCTACTATATTGTAACTTACATTTCCATATAAAATTACCTCATCAACTCAATCTATGCATTTATAATTATTCCTATTATCAAAAAACTAAAAAAACCAAAAGTTATTAGGGAAAGTTGAGACAAAAATGAGCCATTATTTTTATTGGTTATGCAAGATTAATGATATGATAGAGATGCTCCTACACCAATATATAAAAAGGTTTAAAAAACATTAGATAAAAAAGTTGTTAAACAAAAGAAATGGAAAAATAGGTGATGATAGAGATATCATTCAACTTTAAAGGAACAAGAAAATCATCACATAATATGCAAAAGTTGAATTCAAATTAAAGCAGCTAACATGCCAATTTGAAAGCTTGAAAATATTTTGCAACACTAATCTATGTAGAGGAAATGGAGGTAACTTGGTATAATGCCAATTACTCAAATAGAAAGAAAAAAAAAAAATAATACTCAAGTTTGTGGACACGAAGAAAAAAAAATCCTTAAAATTTGAATTTTATCAACATGGTCATAACCAAAAAGCTCTACATAAAATAATAAATTATAAAAAATATATATACTACATTAAATTAATAAAAATTTTAAAAAAATACCAATAAAAATAAACATGAAGTTAAAAGTTAGAAACAATTAATTTATAAATCCAACAACTATAATAAACTAGTGCAACCATAAACATCAAGTGACATCATAAATACTTTATGGAAAAATTTACATTGTCAAGATTAAAAAAATCATAAAAAATAACTAAATTATAATTTTAATATTATTATTAAAATTATATATATATATATATATATATATATATATATATATATATATATATATATATATGTATATATATGTATATATATGTATATGTATATGTATATATATGTATATGTATATGTATATGTATGTATATGTATGTATATGTATCTATATATATATATATATATATATATATATATATATATATATATATATATATATATAATCACTAAGATTCACCTTCACTTTATCCTAGAGATTTTTAATATGTAAATAGATTTTGTTACAATATCATAGTTTACTAATACCACAACCCAAAATACTATAACTCATGTTTATATGACCATTTTTTTTTAAACTAATTAGTTTAATTAAAAGAGCAAAAAAAACATAACTACTTTTGAAATAAATCTCAATCTTTTATTTTTGACTAAAATATTCTAAAATATTTTGCAAAGTTTAAATCCCTAACATTGACATAAACCCTATTTTAAAAGGCTCAACAAGATTGTGATTTTTTGCTGTTTAAAATAATTTCGAGGAAGAGAACTGATCCTGTGATGAGTTCTATAACAACCTTCCTCATCACCATTTAACCAAGGCCCCACATATATTGTTTAAAATAAAATTTTCAATACATAAATAGATTCTAAAAAAACTCTTGGGGCACTCCAAATTCTATAAATTAAATCTTTGTTGAATTTTGATTAAAATTAACTAGAGAATATGCTCTGAAAAAAAGGGTCATTTAGTTTATTAGTTAGACTAACCAATTTTAAAATAAACACGCTTATCATTATAATTAATACTAATACAATAATATTAAAAATATTAATGTGGTTGTGTTGATACAATCAAAGGCTTCATTTGTATCTACTATTGATGAATATGTAACAAAAAAATATTTTGCAACAAACAGCTAGTTTTCAAGGACTAATTTGGGGCAATGATGCATCCATGCTATTTATTCAATAAGATCGGTTGGCTATCACAAAAGTCTCGGATCTAAATTTATTATTATTAACTTTTATTTTACTTAACCCTTAAGAATCCTAGGACTTCAAAAAAAAAAAAGTATTGAAGAGTTTCTATCCTTTACAACCAAGATATAGGGCAATTTTTCCAAAATTAGGTATGCTTTGAAGATCCCTAGGAAATTGGTATGCGTTCAAACATCAAATTTTTAAAAGCATATTCCCTTGAGAATCAATCTAGATCATTAATTAAAAAAATAAAATAAAAACAACAGATTCTCATCCACCTTAAATTGAATAAGAAAACTTAGGCTAAAAATAACAATAATATATGCAATTAGAAAAAAAGAATTGTATAATATTTAAAATATCAAGACTCAATATAAATTAAAAACAAATAAAAATTTAATTATATAAAAATATTATTATTTCATTTTATATTATATCCTGACCAAGTCTTTATTTTATTTAATTTTTATGTAATTAGATTTAGTCAAAATGTTTATTGAGTGGAGAGGCTCATTCTACAATCTAGTATGAGGGAGATGTGTACGTATGTCACGTCCTCAAAAAAATAATAAAAATAATTTTAGATTATGTTGGTCAAACAAAACTTAAATAACCATATAAATAAACAATTAAAAATCTATTAGCACAACTATTAACTCAGTTGTTAATATTTCACTTTTACTTTTCAAGTAATAAATACAATGTTTAGATGTCTATCTTAATTAATATAATTTTATATAATTAAAAAAAAAAAACTATTTCTCTTATAAATATCTTAATATAGAACTTAAATAAAATGTTGAATATCCATATTAACTAATATATTTTAGTATGAACTTTCTCACTACAAAAAATGTGTCTTTATATATGTGTGTGTTAAATTATTAATGTTAACTTTAGCTCAAAAAGAAAAAGTAATTGAAGGTAAAGTAGAGTAGTTACTTTTTAATTTCAGGAAAATGTGTAACTAATTCAAATTTTAATATAAAATATTAATAATGATAAAATATCAAAATATACAATTTAAACAATGAAAATTTACCACAGATCTATATTAATCACATATTTACAAGCACTAAAATCTATTAACTGACCTGCAAATCTTGAATTCAAGTTTGAGATTTGATTCCTCTAGGCTAGTGGTAGACCCATAGTTAATTTTATAAGCTAGTGTGAAGGCATTGTGTAAGTATGTCTGTCCCTCTTAAAATAAAAATAAAATATTATCTATATAGAAAAGAAATGTCGGCTATAAAAAAATGAAAAAAATATATGTTATGCATTTTTAATTAGTTGTCCATATAACTTAATATCATGTAAAGTAATTAAAAGTAAAAAAATATGCGAGTAAAATGTTTAAACCTTATATTTAAAAAAAATTAATAAATGATATTAACTTTATATCCATATATATAAAAAAATACAAATAACAAAAACAATATCGAATTGTATAAGTCATATCAAAAAAAATTATTTTAACTTTGTAATAGCATTTAATTATATAAAACAAACATTATTGTTTAATAATCGAGTTGTACGAGAAAACATTAATGACAGGGTCAAGTGGTTGTGTTTCGTAGCGGTGCTTAATTATATAAAACATACATTATTATTGTTTTGTTTGACACTACGTTGTAGAGGTCGGTTATGTCACTTTTAATGTTCGCTATGCACATGTGTAAAATTCAAATTTCCTCAGGTTCATTATAATTCCGCACTGGACTTTAGTGGATTTAAAAGTGTAAAAATGATCCATCTTCTTTTTTATTGTAAAAACATGCTGCCCATTCATTTTTATTTTTATATCTTTGTCTTTTAAATATAAACTTAATCAACTACGTTTATCGTCGCATATCTTTTTGAAAAAGTTTAATACTTATATTATTTTATTAAAAGAGAGATGAAGAATTTTGTAAAAGAAAATTTTGGAGATAAAATGATTTTGTTTAATAAAATTTGGAGATATAATTTCAAGTGAAGTTGTTATTATTTGTTGTTTGACATATATTTTTGAATGTATAAATAGATTTAGCACTTTAAATTTATTTTGGGCATTCTAATTTTGCAGATTAAAGAACTTAAAGTTAAAAAAAAAATTGTAAGATTTTGGTTAAAATTGTTTGAAAAAAATTTCTGGAAAAAGGTCATTTTGTCTATTAGTTGGACTATGCTTTTGTAAATTAACTATAATTAGTTATATTGATGGCATCATATTCCCTGTGTTGAAATATGCCATTATTACAAAAAGAGTGACATGGATGAATCTAGGATAAATGTATATGTAATATAAATACCTGATTAATAAACATACTAATACAATTGATGGGAACATATGAGCCCTGATACAGGCTATCATACCATAGGTGGAAAAACGATGAGGGTGTTGTAAGACTTGTATAGCCAAAGCTTCACCATGAAATTCAAATTTAAATTTGAACATTTCCCCTCTTACCCAAGAATGAATTGAGTGTAAATGACTGTGTAATTGGAATAGTCACCCTCATAAAATTGGAAGTTGGGGTAGTAGTAGTAGTAGTAATAGAGCTTCAAATTTAAGGGAAGGAATGGGTTGAGTACATTCATTGAGTTTTAAAGTTAACCCACTAATCTACTAGGATATTGAGGTAAATATGGGACTATCAGTTGAATGGTTGTAACTAGATCACTAACCACCTTGACTCTTATGGAAAATGAATCATCATCTAAGCTAATTTACGTGGTGAAATGACATGTAGCCTTCATGGTACCTTGTGACATCTTGTAATTAGAGATAACATTCACCTACTAACAATTTGATGATCAACAAAGGATAAATACCTTCTCATGCTACCAAAGTGCCTATAGAATCAATCTATATTCAAGTCATCAATCATGTTCAATCAAACAATGATTAATATTTATGAGAATAATATCATTAAGATCACCAAAGGATTCTTATATAGAATGTGACATATGGGCATAGTGCACCGCAACCTTAATATTAAAACTTTAACCTCCTTATGCCAGATTATGCATGACCTGCAACAATATTAATGAATGATGTGCAAAAAACACATTAACTCATTTCACTTTCACTCTAATTCCCATTCATAGCATCTTCAACAAATGTCTAACATTATTTTATTTTCTTCCTTATGAAAAATTGTAGAAACTGAGTACATACATTCATATAATCAAATCTATTTCCTCTATCATTACTAAAATTACTAAAATTTAGATGAGTTGGAATTTTCCAAAAAAGGAATCCAAACTCCCTATTTTTCTCCAAAAAGTATTAGCTTTCTTTTGATTTTTCCCTTCTACAAATCTAATCTATTTTTTCAAACTTAATAAATAAACTACTTACATCTCTATCCACAAAAGCGAATAAGAATTTTTTTTTTCTAACATCATTCCTATCCAAACTTTTTGATATTTAAACTAAAACAAAACTAATTTATTAATAAAATAAAGGAATCTAATTCCTTCTACATTTCAATTGTTTTTTTCCAATTTCAAGTGTAAGATGCTCCTGCATCAGACTCCTGGGGAAAGAAATTGCCCACGATCTCTTGAATATTTGTGAAATGCTTGGACATTTTTGCAACAATCATCCAAGTAGCATCCTCTAATGGTTGATTTCGGCACTTCACCAAATATTGAAAGTATTCTTTTCCTCTAGTTTTCTTCACCACTTTTCGATATAACAGACCTTCAATTTCCTTTGTAGTTCCTTTGGGCTACTGTTGCTTCCATTCAATAATCTGATCTACTTCACTGAAAGATTCATCATCTGAAACTTTTCCTATTCCCTGAAAGGAATACAAATTAGAAACATTAAAAATTGGTGAAATACCAACATTGCTTGGAAGCTCCACTTCATTAGAATTTGAGGAAAATTTCCCTAAAATTTTGCAAGGTCCAATATTTTTTAGCTTTAACTTGTTGTAAGTTCCTTTAGGAAATATTTCTTTCCTCAAATGTACTATGAATAAATCACTGATCTCAAAGTTTTGTTGCCTTCTCTTTGAATCAACCCTTTGTTTATATACATATATATTTTATTTCTTGTAGTTGTTCCTTAAATATTTCTTGCAGTTCTTGCATGCTCACTGCAAATTCTTCACCTTCTACACTTCTTATATCTTGTTTTCCCAAATTCCTCAATTCATATACTCCCCTTGGATGCATTCCATACAATATTTGGAAGGGAATCATACATGTACTTCTATGGGTGTATTGTTGTATGCAAATTTAGCTTAAGCAATAACTTGATCCCATTTTTTGGGAGTTTCACTTACGGAGCTTATTAGGATATTTCCCAAGATTTTATTAAGAACTTCTGTTTTCCCATCAATTTGTGGGTGATAGACTGAGCTGAAATTAAGTTTAGTACCCAACTTCTTCCATAATTTTCTCCAAAATTGACCGACAAACCTTGTGTCTCTATCAGATACAATACTTCTAGGAAATCCATGCAACCTTACCACCTCTTTAAAGAAACAAATTGGCAACATTCGTGGCATCACTCTTTTTGCTACAAGATATAAAATGTGCCATTTTAGAGAATCTATCAACGACAACATAGATAGAGTCATTACCTCTTTGAGTCCTTAGCAATCCCAATATAAATTCCATGCTCACTGAATCCCATGTTCTAGTAGGAAACGATAATCACTGATATAAATATGTATTTGAATTCTTCCCTTCGCATGCTGGAAGATCCTAAATTTTGCAACAAACCTTTTCACATTAGCTTGTATGTCTGGCCAAAAATAAAAGCCATTAAATTGAGCAAAATTTTTATCTTGCCCAAAATGAAGTGATAATCCTTAGTTGTGCTTTTTCCTGATAATATTTTGTCTCATGGTATGCACAATATGTTATCTTTAAATAAAAATCCTTCTTGGAACATAAAGCTCAACCAAGGAGTTCTATTACCAATAACTAGATTTTTACAAGCAGCATATGCATCTTTAAAATCTACATCATCCTTATACATTTATTTCATTTCATCAAATCCTAAAGTGTTGATTTGAAACTAATGCAAAATCAAATTTATTCTACTTAATGCATTAAAAACCTTATTTGATTTACCACTTATATGCTTGATTACAGATGTGAAATTTTGCAAGAACTCCACCCATTTAGCATGCCTCTGATTCAACTTGGTATGATTGTTGATAAACTGTATAGCATGGTTATCGGTATAAAGAAAAAACTCTTTGGGCATAAGATAATTCCTCCATTTTTTTAGAGCTTGAACTATAAGATAGAACTCTTTATCATAAGAGGAATATTTCTGCTTTACTTCATTTAATTTTTCACATAAATATGAAATTTCCCTTCCTTCTTGACTTAGGACAACTCCAATAGCATCTCCACTTGCATCTGTCTCAACTTGAAAACATTTTTAAAATATGGTAAGGCTAATACAAGTTGTTCAATTATCCTTTGCTTCAATATTTTTAAATTTTTATCAGCTGCTACAGTCCATTTAAATGGTTTCTTATTCTCCTTGATTGTGTCAACAATGGGTGCACACAACTATTGAAATTCCTTATAAACTTTTGGTAGAAACTTGCAAGACCATGAAAGCTTCTTACCCCAAACACATTCCTTGGAATAGGCTAGTTAATGAATGCCTTCACTTTATCAGGATCCATCTTCAATCCTTCTTCCGAAATCGCAAATCCCAGGTACACCAACTCATTCTTCATGAAGCTACATTTCCTTAAGTTTATCAACAACTTTTCTTGTTGCAGGATACTAAAAACTAATTTGAGATGCTTGAGGTGCTCTTCTTTTGTTTGGCTAAACACTAAAATATCATCATGATACACAATAACAAATTTACCTCTAAATTCTTTCAACACTTCATTCATTAATCTCATAAATGTGCTAGGTGCATTGGTAAGGCCAAAAGGCATTACCAACCACTCATACAACCCATTGTTTGTTTTGAAAGTTGTTTTCCATTCATCCTCCTTTCTAATTCTAATATGGTGATAACCACTCTTGATATCAATTCTATAAAAATACTTAGCACCAATCAAACAATCAATCAGATCTTCAATGTAGGGAAGTGGAATTATGTACTTGATTTTAAATTTTATTGATGGCCCTTGAATCAGTACACATTCTCCATCCATCATCTTTCTTTGGGCTGAGCACCATGGGAACAACACGTGGACTCAATCTCTCCTTTATTAATCCTTTGCCCAAAAACTCCAACACTTGTTTCTTTATCTCTTCATTTTCTTGTGGAGTCATGTGATATGATACTTTATTTAGAAGAGTTTCCCTCAGCATTAGATCTATCTGATGACTAATGCTTCAAAAAGGAGGCAAATTATTTGGAAACTCATCAAAAATTATATCTACAAACTCATCCAACATAACTTTGACTTCTTCAGGTAAATAATTTAAACGTGTGCTAGTAAGAATTGCCTTGGGCTTACCAATCAAAGAAAAATGAATTTATTCTTTATTTTTGAGCTCTTGCAGCAGTTCCTTCCCATCCATAAGTAGCACACTAGGCCTAGCTTCCTCTTTTGGATCCTTATCCTCTAAAGGAAATAATAGATGTTTTTGGCCATTTTTGTCAAGAGTGTAGGTGTTCTGCCTAACATCATGAATGGCTTTCCTATCATACTACCATGGTATTCCCAACAACATGTGACACACATCCATTAGCATTATATCACATAATACCTCATCCTTGTAATTACCGATATGGAACTCCACTTTACACTACTCATTCACCAATATCTGGTGGCCTTTTTTCTGTCAAGATACCTTGTAAGGTGTGCGATTTGCTATTCTCTATAGCCCAACTTCTCTACCATTTATGTGGAGACAAAACTATCTGTGCTACCACTTTCAATCACCACTTTGCAGTGCTTGCATCTTGATTTTCATGTGGTTCTAAATAATATTTTTCTATGTGATGGTTCCTTAACTTCCTTTTAAGACTTAATCAAGATTGTCTTCATTAATAATGATTCTCCTACCTCCGGTGTTTCTTCATGGACAACTGAAGCTACATTTTATTCTTATGCTTCTGTAATATTTTCTCATCTTTGGTTTGTAGGACTTTTTTTTGGACAATCCCATGACATATGTCCCAATTTCCCACATTTGTAACATTGAACTTGGAAGTCTCTTCCTCGACCATGTCCTCCTGAGAAATGCCTCTTTCCTCTTGATTCACCTCCTCTTTATGGTTGACTACTTGAACTAACTTCGCCTTATTTTGGAGACTAATTTTTTTACTCATAGCTGGTTTGTCCTCTTCCCCTTACATGAATCCTCCCTCTATTCCTTTGGCTTTTCGTTCTAGCCAAATTTTCCTTTGCTTTCAAGTAAAATTGGTAAGAATATTCTACAGTTCTGAGCGAAAATAAACTAAACTCATCTTGAATCTCGAACTGTAGCCCATTGATATATCTAGCAACCTTTTCAAGTGTTTCTTCGATGTATCCTGCTCTGATATTCACCTTGTAAAATTTGTAGGAATTTACAAGGTAAGTTCGGTAGATCAAGAACCAAAGGTCACCGCTCACAAACAGATCACAAATCAATACACCAATATAATCACGTGGTTAAAAACCTCAAAGAGGGAAACAATCCACGGCCTGAGCCAACGCAGCCACTTCAGGAAATTTATTAATATAAAAAGAAAGGTTACATATGTTTCTCTCATAAACGGTTACCGAACAAATGACCCTGCATGCTCTTTAAATTGAGATCATGGACCAATCGGGTGTTAAGCCACGGATCAAGTGTCGTTAATACCAAGGTGAGAGATAAATGTCGGATCACTACAAATCGTGACCGTCAGATTGTAAGTTGCAAATGTACATGGAAAAGAAACACACTTTACCTAACTATACACTAGACTAAGTTATTATTAATTATTTCCTATGTGTTGGAATATCCTAACATCCCCCCTTAAGAACAAATTGGGATAGGATTGAAGGATATACAAAGGTGACACAAAAAGGAGCCTATTTCCTATGTGTCAAAATATCCTAACATCCCCCCTTAAGAACAAATTGGGATAGGATTGAAGGATATACAAAAGTGACACAATAGGAAAAGGAAGGAGGCATTAGAGCCTATCCCCCCCTTAATGATAAATTTCCTGAACTCCAAGCATGGATTGAATTTTGGTAAACTTCGCTTCTGTGAGAGCCTTTGTAAAGATATCGACTACTTGATCATTGGTTAGACAATACTGCACTTCAAGAACACGATCATGAATGAGCTTTCTGATGAAGTGTATGTGGAGTTCAATGTGTTTCATACGCTAATGCTGAACTAGATATTTACATAGCTGAATGGCACTCTGATTATCACACCAAAGTGTAGTTGGATGCTGCTGATGAAGACCAAATTCAGACAGGATCTGACGAAGCCACATGGCTTCCTTGCTGGCTTCAACTCCACCACGATACTCTGCTTCTGATGAAGAAGGGGAGATGGCACTTTATTTCTTACAAGACCAAGTAATAGGTCCTAAACCAAGAGTGAATACATATCTTGTAGTGGACTTTCGATCATCAGGGTCACCAGCCCAATCAGAATCAGTGAAACCAATCAACAAGGGAGATGCTCCTATACTATAATGAATCCCGAACTGAACTGTACCTCGAATATATGGAAGTATTCCTTTAGTTGCTTTCCAGTGACTTTCATGAGGTTGGTGCATAAATCCATCGACAAGACCAACAGAAAAGGAAAGGTCGAGACAGATATCGGTTAGATACAAAAGTTTACCAACAAGTTGACGATATAAGGTAGCATCAACTTCAGGGGTAGTATAGTTGATTGAAAGCTTGACTCCAGAATAAAAGGGAGAAGGGGTTGGCTTACAATCTTCCATGTGAAAGTGGTGTAGAATATCACAGGCATACTTGGACTGAGAGAGGGTAATGCCTTCCTTGGATTGCAAGAATTGAAGACCAAGGAAATAATGCAAGTGTCCTAAGTCTGTCATGTTTCAAACTTCTTTTTGAGGCTATAATTCACATGGTTTATATGGTTTGGATCACTACCAGTAAGGATAAGATAATCAACATAAATAACATGGATGGTGAAGGAATTACCCACTTTCTTGGTGTAGACAGTGTTGTCAGAATGACACCTAGAAAAGCCATTATCTAAGATAAATATATCCATTTTGGCATACCAAGCCCAAGGAGCTTGTTTGGGACCATAAAGAGACTTCCTAAGGTGACATACAAGGATGGAGTCTTTTTGGATAAAGCCAGGGGGTTGTTCCATGTAGATTTCTTCATGCAAATCTCCATTTAAGAAGGAAAATTTAACATCCATATGATGGAATTCCCATTTAAAGGAGGCAACAAGGGAAAGAACAAGGCAGATATAATTCATTTTGGCAACAAGGGAGAAGGTTTTAGTATAGTCAATGCCTTCAACTTGTGAAAATCCTTTAGCAACAAGACAAGATTTATGTCTATCCACTTTTCCATTTGGTCCAAACTTGGTTTTGTAAACCCATCTGCATATGACAAGTTTTCTTCCTTTTGGAAGAGGAAGAAGATCCCAAGTATCGTTTTCCAATAAGGAACGATACTCTTCCTTCATAGCTTCATCCCAATATGGATGACCAGAGGCTTCTTCAAAGGTTTCTGGATCAAGTTTTTTTGGAACTTGAGCCAATAAGGAAGAAGCTCTTTCAAACTAAGAACATGTACGTCGTCAATCGGCAGGGTCACCTACAAGAGAACTTGCTGCATCCCGAGTAGAGCGGACCATCTTGGAAGTGGTGGAGTATAAGGAACAATTTCATAGGTTGGAAGAGGATTTTCATCCTCGCTGTCATCATCTGAACTAGAAGGAATGCTATTAAAAATAGAAGAGAGAGAGAGAGGTGGCACATATGCCGAATCAGGCTCACAGGCCAAAGGTGGCACACTTGCCAAACTAGGCTCGCAGGCCGATATATTTTCATCAAATTTTACATCTCTTCTAATGATAATATTTTTGGATTTTGATTGAATAAGTCAATATATCCTTTGAAATCTTTATAATATCCAAAAAAAAAACATTTTTCACTCTTAGGTTCTAAGGCTTTATGTTTCACATCTAGAATATGGGCCCAAGCATCACTTCCAAAAACACGAAAGTGACTTACATTTGGTTTGATTGAGCTCCAAGCTTCTTTTGGAGTTATATTCCTTAAAACCTTAGTAGGAGTGCAATTTACTATGTAATTTGCACAGTTAATGGCTTTTGCCCAAAAATTGAGACCATGTCCTTTGGATTGAAGCACACAATTAGCCATTTCTTTTAAGGTGTGATTCTTCCTTTTAGATACACCATTTTTTTGTGGATTATATGAAATGGTATGTTGCAATTGAATGCCATGCTCAGTGCAAAAGTTGATAAATTTGTTGTTAACATATTCTCTGCCATTTTCTGATCTTAACTTAAGAATTTGATGTCCAGATTGTTTCTTAACAAAGGCCTTAAAGGCCAAGAACATGTTAAAAAATTCACTCTTGATTTTTAAGAAATATACCCAAGTGCGTCTGGAAAAATAATTAATGAAATTTAAGAAGTACTTACAACCAAAGAAAGAAACAATTGGAAGTGGAACACATAAATCATTGTGCACAAGCTACAAAGGGGTTGAAGCATGCCAAGAGGCACGTTTGTCAAAACTATCCCGATGATGTTTTTCGAGTACACATCTGGAGCAAACACCATCTCGGCAAGATACCATAGGAAGGCCCGTCACTATATTTTCCTTACATAGAGTTTGAAGAGAGCGATAGTTTAAGTGACCAAATCGCTCATGCCAAAGTTTTCTCACATCATCATTATGAGCAACAAAAACAGAGGGAAGAGATGATTACCCAAAGTTGTCAAACTTATACAACCTTGTGGAATCATCAGCAATGCCAGTAGCTAAAATATGTTTAGGATATTTGAGGTCCTTGATTACAACATCATGAGGTGATAATTCTACTATTTTTCCTTCACCTGAATGAGTTAGCTGATAAACAGATAGAAGGTTGCATGACAAGGTAGGAACACATAATACATCATTAAACTGACCATTATCTAGATGAATGGTTCTAGATCCTACAACACTAAGAGATCTATCATCACCAACATAAATATGTTTGGTGTTACAATCATTTAAAGAAGAAAACATGGATTTATTTTTAGCCATGTGGTAAGAAGCTCCAGAATCAATGAGCCATTCATGAGAAGGAGAAGAGGAAGATACATTTAATGCATAACCAAATCTTGATGCTTGACAACCACAAGCAGAAAGTGCCATGCCTGAAGATGAAGGTGAAGAGTGCTCCAAATTGATGTTGTGCTTCTTCATTGCTGCTTCTAAGGCTTCCATCTTATTAAAAAATTTGGACTCTATATGGCCATCCCGATTGCAAAAGTTGCAATGTATATCTGTCTTCTTCCCTTTGTTTTGATTTGCCTTATTATTTTAGTGATTTGATTTTTCAGTTTGCGGCTGAAATTTCTTAGGGCCTTTTTTTGGTTTAGAACCATATTTTCTAGGATACTACTTCTTGGGATTCTTTTTATATGGTTGTTGTTGGGCTACTAAGTCTTTCTTAGAAGAATTTCTAGCAGTGATAAGACCAAGGTGTAAAAGTTTTTCTTGTTCTCTTATTAAAGAATCGCAGAAGGCATCAAAAGAGGGATTCTTATAGGTGGTTCCTAAAGAAATGATGGCTTCTCTAGTGGAATGGAAGGCAGTAAAAAATACAGAGTATGCAGGCCCAAGCCTAGCAAGAATATAATAGATGAGGCTACCATCATCCTTTTTGATCTTACAACCTTCTAAAACAATTTTGAGGGTCTTAAATTTGGACAAAAAATCTTCAATGGAGGAGAAATTATTGGGGTCCAAAGTAAGCAATTCATTTTCAAGCTGGTGGGCCCTGATTTGATTTTGAATGCCAAAAACAGTTTTTAGCTTTTCCAGGGCTTCATAAGGGGTGTCAATGTCAAGGATATGAAATCGAAGATCTTGAGCAACGAACATTCCTATCAACCCTCGTTCTTGATCTTGTTTATTTTCCCATTTAGCAGCTTTATCATCATCATAAGGTTTAGTTTCTTGTTCTGTGGCTATTCTATAAAGCCCTTTACTTCTAAGTATATCTACCATGTGAGGTAGCCATTGGAAATAATTGGTGCTATTAAGAATAACTGGGCATGCACTTTCCATTTTTTTTAAACCTGAAGCTGAGAAAAGCTGAAACTAACTGCTCCAATGGAAAGATCTCAAAAAATTAGGTTGTTTAAAAAAAAATGGCTCAAAAAACGACTTCCGGATGAAGATGTTATGCCTTTTGAAAAATCTGAGTTGTAGATGCTGAATAGATATGGGAACGGGATGAAGTGCAACTTAAAAAAAAAGAAAAATTCCGCCCCTTTGAACAAATTTGTTTACAAAAGAAGCTTAAGAAGGATACTTGAACCCAAGATCTCTATTCTAATAAACTAACCCCCCCACCAAGTGAGATAGTAAAAGGATCACGTTATAGTATGAAAGGAGGAAGGTTTTTTTTTTGTTTTTTTTGTTTTTTTTTATTCCTCCGGTGTACGTGCCTTTTCCTGCACAAAAAGCACAAAAAAACCGAGCAAAAAATAAAATAAAAAACTAAATGCAAACCCTTACGGAAAAATGTTATATTTTCGGTTAGCCTTACCGGCAACTATCACTTTTTTCACTATTTCTGATTTCTCGAGATCGCACAAAGACGCAGGGAAAGAGAATACGTACTAAAAAAATCCCTTTTTCCTGTTTATGATTTTTCGAGATCGCACGGAGATCACAGAAAAGAGCATACACAGAGTAGAGGGTATAGATCCAAAAAATAAATAAAACCTTAATACTTAAAATAAACATAAAAAAACCCTAAATAAGCAGAACTATTAACAAATATAATTGAAAATAGATGCTTTATACCTCTAGATCTAAACTGACATAACTTGGGCAGCCGGACACCTTTTCGCATGAAACGAAAGGCGTTCCTCACTGTAACAGATGTTCCAAACACAAAAGAGTAGTTCTCCAAGCCCAAAAATGTTCATAAATAGTAGATCTACAAAACGACATTCACATGTAGTCAAACCGGCTTCGGATTTTGATCAACAACGGCCGCGACCCTCAAAATAGCTCTGATACCATGTAAGAATTTACAGGGTAAGTTCCATAGATCAAGAACCAAAGGTCACCGCTCACAAATAGATCACAAAGCAGTACACCAGTATAATCATGTGGTTAAAACCCTCAAAGAGGGAAACAGTCCACAGCCTGAGCCAACATGTTTCTCTCATAAATGGTTATCGAACATGTTGTACCTTAAGAGACAATTTCTTAGTTGTGATAAGGAATCAGTGCTTAAGACATTATCTTATTATGTCACAAATGAATATATATATGTCTCTGTCTTATAAACCCTTAAACATTGACTATGTAACCCTTAAATATTAAATCCATGCATGTTCTACAATGCTATATTCCACTTATGCTGAAATGAATGAACAAAAGAAAAAGAGAAGAGGATTTCAATCTGATATGTTGTTTCAAACATAATCTATCATTTTAAAACCCTGAAGAATTAAGTAAATATAAAGTTAAAACAGAAGAGCGCACATTAAGGTTTGTTTAACTCTTAAATACATATGTATAAAGAGACCTGCTGCTCATTACTCTATTTTATTCACAGATAAGAAAACATTGTGTAAACTGGATAACTTTTCAGCATAAACAAAATGATAGAAACTTGCATACTCATTCATTAATTTTCCATTCTTGAGTACAAAAATTTGGCTTCAAGGTTCAAAACTTGGAACCTTTTCCTTTCTTGGAATCTTCTTTAAATACAAAATAACAAAACAGTTTCCAGCAATGAAACTAATTCTAACTACTTTAACTAGTTACAGTTACGGAGGTACATGCCTAAAAAAGGTCCTATTACAATTTACATGATTTTGAGAAAATAACATAACGTGAAATTGAAAATTCCTAATCTATAAGAACAACCGCTTTTGATACGGTTGCTGAGTCAACGACTACTTTTTGTTGAGATGCTGGGATTCCTTTTGCTGAGTCCATTGAGAATGTTTTGCACTTTTTCCATATCTCACTTTGGGTTGTTGATGAATTCTTGAAACTATGATATTCCAACCTGAATGCAACAATCTGACTGTGTGTAGGTATTTCTATGAAGAGAGTCTTCACCATCCATAACAAATTGAAATGCCTTTGCAAGAAATTAAACATTGTTTCTCCTTTTAAAATCTGCGTCTTTTCATGCCTATTATCCATCTTGCTTTTTGCCAGTATTAATGAATCTTCATAAAATTTCCATGACAGAATGTTTCCTTTCTCTGTCCAACATGAAGGTAAACCTATTCTTGTCAATTTATCAAATGATATATCAAACTTGTTCACTGTCTCTTTGATTCCCAGTAGTCTCTTTTCTGTAACTTTTCGGAGATCATTCCTAATTATCATCTTATTAACCTACATAGCATAGAAATATCTATCCTTTATTCCAATGTCTTCTAATTCCTCATCTGACTTGGAACTAATAAAGTTTATGAACTTGCTAGCCCAATTGGCTCTCTTAATTGTTGTTTGCTTATCAGATAGGATCTCTTCTTCATATTATGAGATAAGGCTTTTCTCCTTTGCCACTATATTCAAGAAGTTCCAATTGGACTTCATTTCTGAGATAATTTCACCCCAAATGATATCTTTAGCCTTTATAAGTGAGATATTTCCTTTTAATTTCTCTTTGAGATCTTTAATCTCAGCTTCAGCCTTTTGTAAATTCAGTTTATTCTGATCAGCTTCATTTTCTAGTGACCGTATGATCTTTGTGGTTGTTTCTAATTCTGCTTGAGCTTGCTTGCGATCTCTTTCTGCCATCTTCATTTCTGTGTTGAGTTGAGCAATCTGTTCTTGGGGATCTATATCACCTGTAGGAAAAACAAAGTTACAAGTATGACTTTCAATGTGATTTTGTAAAGAGATGGCAGTCTGCTTTATTTTAGACAATTCTTCATCTTTATGCAACAATTTTTGACGGAGTTCCTCTTTCTCTTTCTCCACCTCTACCACTTCTACAGCCATTGAATGCTCTGCAGTAGGTAAATTCAGCTTTTTCCTCAGGGTGGATATCTCTATTTCAACATTCTCCATGAACTTCTGTACTGCAGCTTTGTCACTAGGATCTACACCAACCTTTATGATAATATTTTTCAACTCCTCATTTTAAACTGATAAGGCCCTTGAATTGGCCTTCTCCAACTTGAACTGCTTGATAACTTTTGCTAGCATATTTTCAGCTTTAACAGCTGTGGCATTGGTCTTAGTTAGATCATTGACAATTAATTGTCCAGTCTGCATATGTAGATTCATATTATCCAACAGTGGGATCTTCTTAACATCCATAGTTATATCTACAACATTGAAACCGCTTGAGGATCCAAGAGACATCCCTGTTGGATGTGTTAAAGCCATTCTGAACTGATCCTTCTCGAGATCCATCACAGTTAGCAACCTAGTCTAATTAGTAGCTATGTGATGCCCTGCCTGAGCCTCCACATTAGCGTTTATTCTTTGATTCTTCTCTTCAATCTGTGTAACACCTGTTTGACTGAGGGAACCTTTTCTTGGTAAAGCTCATGACCTCCAGGAGAAGAGGAAGCATTTTGCTCTTCATTTAAATGGAAGGTAAAACCTGGTGAATTTGAAGAATAATCTTTAGCCAAATTAGTTCTTTTCTCCTCTCTTGGCTCTTCATCATCTAACTCAACAACAAAATCCTTACTTATTTTATTTATCTTTTCAGTTATAATAGGTGTCTGAATGCTTTTTTTTGCTGAATTTACTTCTCCTGGGTTTGCCAAATTTTCCTGCTCAGGTCTGCTTTCGTGAGTAAAAGCAGAATATCCATTTTCAGCTCTCCTTTGGGAAATCACTCCATGAGGATCATATGACCATTTTTCACCCAGTAATAGATGTGTCTCTTCAAACAACTTAGACACTTCACCAAATGCTTGTCTCTTATTTACCACAAAGGGTCCCACACTCATGGTCAACTTATACATGAGACCTTTCTTCATGGGAATAAAATGCACCCAATCTACGTTGAGACTCTGTCTGATGAATTCAAGGGCAAAAAGCCTCATAGGCACAAAATTTGGGAGCCTGTAAGGCTCAATATTAGTTCCATACAATCTTATCTCAGAATATTCCTCAAACACAAACCAATCCGCAAACCTGCAACTAGGTCCCAACTGTAAAAACTCCCTGGCTTTTGGTAGAAAACAAGGGGGAGAAACCCCATTCAATATTCTATAAGCAATTGGCATATACTGACTGGAAAACTCAAACAACCCTGCTTCATTTCCCTCTCTTTTAATTATGTCAGTCCAAAATATAACTAGCTGCTTCTGTTTGTTGACATCCATTATATTTAACCCCAAACTCATAAATTCCTCGACATTTTGGTATAAGAATAAATAAACAATCAATGAGGGGAATTTAAAGGAACCTATGAGAGAAAATCTCATCAATTGAGAGTTGAAAATCTCTTGCCATAAAGATGGAATATCTAGAACTGTCCCTGGTTTCATCATCATTGCGTACATTCCTAATACTGATTTGTCAACTGTAAGGTCATTATCTTTGCCCATAATTTCTGCAATACAACTCAGAACTGGTCTATACTCAGCATCAAAAATATCCAAATTGAATTCTTCACCTTCTAGTTGAAATTCTTTTAAATTTGGTCTCAAATGAAACATACACTGATTAAATTCTTCTCCTAAAAGGTTTTCAAAATAACTTGCCAATGATTATTCTTAGAATTGAAGTGATGACTCGTCTTCGGAGAAACAAAACGCTTGGCGAATCAACTGCGTCGACACCTGTAGAAAATTCTCCCCCCGCGAATTCATTATAAAGCACTTACCAGGATACATTGAAGAAACCAGCCAATAAATAAATTTAGTAAAGAGATGCGCTTTTGGGATACATGCAGATAGGACACCGGATTTCTTCATGGCAGAAAAAACTGGGGAATTCTCGGCATTTAGGGTTACTTGATGATAAAAGAGGGGATGATTTACGGAAGACACGGTATCTTGGATGTCTCTCTCTTTGTCCATGAGGGAAATGTGGCTAGTCGAACTAGGTAGTGAAAATTGCTTGGCCATGGCTATACAGACAACAGAAGCAATCCATAAAGTAGTGGAGAATGAAAAGGTGGCGACGACAAGGCTCAAAGGGGAAAACAATTACAAATGATTTGAAAATGTGATAAATATCAATTTAAAAGCCGCGTAAACCCATAATAAATGCCTGCAATGACATGTAGAAAGCCGTTGACAAGGTTTATCATGGATTACAGCTGTCTTCCACTTTGCCTCATGACATCATTGCGGAGGCTTCTGGAGTATGGCGGAAAACTTTGGCTAGTCCCCCCGCAATGAATCTACACCGTTGATCATTTTTTACCCCGCGGTCAAACAGGTCAACTGCGGGGGCACTTGATTCAATAACTCACGAGCTCTTTGCGCCTCCGCACTTTATCATTCAGTTATAATCTTCAATACTTGCTACTTCCACTTGGATACTTGCTCAACGTTTAAACATGAAACTATAATATACATCCAAATAAAGTTTAACAATAAACTTAATTTTCATTGAGCTTTTAGAAACATTTCTTTTTTATGTTACAGTATAAAAAACATTATACTATAGCATATACTTTTTCTGAATTTCAGATTTTTTTTGCTTTTTTTATTTATTTTCAAAATAAAAATAGAAAAGGATATGCAGATGATCCACAACATCTGGCTCCACCTGGGGATAGTGTTTTTGACACGAAACACTAAGAACCTGCAGATCAGTGCCTTCACTTCGGGCATGGAGTCAAAAATTGCTAAATGAAAAATGTACAATGATAAAACTGGATATATAAAATGATGGTCAAACAGCTCTTAGTGTTGGAAATAATGTTTTAGATATTGCCCATTCACAGGCATATCTATTACTTCTCCTTCAAGACTTTCCAGCATGAAGGTATTATTCATCCTGGCCTCACTAATTTTGAACGGACCGTACCACAAAGGATCAAATTTGCCATGTTTCCCTTTGTCTTCCCTCCGGGTATCCCATCTTGATACCAGATCTCCATTCTGAAACATGATTTATTTTGCTTTCCTGTCAAATATTGTCTTCATTTTTTGCTGGTAAGTAAGAAAATTCTCTCGAAATTTATTTCTGCTTTCACTTAATTCCATTACATTATTCATTCTTCTAATCATGGAATTAGGTTCTTCTTGAGAATCTTGAAGGAAATAAATCATAGGTTTCACCAACTAGGTGGGAAACAATGCCTGAGTACCATATACTAGTTCATATGGTGACTTACCAATGGATCTCCTAGTGGTCATCCTTGTTGCCCATAAAGCAAAAACTAGCTTTGAATCCCAATTCTTCTGGTTTTCATTTATTGTCTTCTTCAAAATTTGTACTAATGTTTTGTTAGAAGATTCTGCCAATCCATTTCCTTGTAGATGATAAGTTATAGAATGAGACAATATCACATTATAAGTCTGACAGAAATTAATAAACCTGATTGAGTTGAAAATTTGGGCATTATCTGTCACAATCTTTACTGGACATCCAAATCTGCTAAAGATATTTTCTTCTAAAAACTTCATAACAACAAAATCATTTGCCTTCCTGGTAGAGATTGCCTCTACCCATTTTGTAAAATAATCTATAGCAGTAAGGATCCACTTAAATTTCCCACTATATGGTGGATTGATTTCTCCAATGAAATCAAATCCCTATTGTCTAAAAGGTTCTCCAAAAAATTAGGGAGAAGAGGTAAAGGGGCTAACCTTTTATTTTTTGTGAACACCTGGCATTTTTGACAACTTCTGACTATTTTATATACATCAGCAAATATAGAGGGCCAATAAAAACCTGATTTGAGAACTTTATGAGCAGTTACCTTCCAACTGTAGTGACCCCGGCACAAACATTCATGATATTCTTTAATTACTTCTGAAACTTCCTCTTCTGTCAAACATAACAATAACACACCAGCAGGATCTTTCCAATATAGCTTTTCTTCAATTATGAGATAAGGTTGAGCCTTGAGTTTTAAAGCTCTGTCTTTAGCTCTATTTATTGAAGGAGGACAAGAAAGAAAGCATAAATAGTGAATAATATCCTTGTACCAACCTGAGCAGAGGAATTTATATTTAATTGCTGACTTTGAATGAATATTACCTGTTTCTCAATTGACTTCCTCTACAGGTGCCAATAAATTAGTTCCCAGTGCTTGGAAATTTGACTCTGTTAATAATTTGGCCAGTCCCAATCCTTTGATCAATTTTGTTGGTTTAACATCCAGGTCGTATTCTTGGATTTTAGCAATCCATTTGCCTCTTTTCCTGTCTACATCGCTCTGTACTAAAACATCATTTACAGCAGAATTATGAACATATGCTAAAATTTTGGAATGAAGAATATAGGTTCTGAATGCTTTCATCAGAGCATATACTTGTTTCTCTAATATATTAGATTTTAATTCTGCATCTCGGAGCACCTTACTGAAATATGCTACAGGTTGTTCATACTTTTCTTCATTTCTCTGTAATAACACAACATCAATTGTTGAGGAAGACGCAAATGAAAAAATTTGAAATGGCTTCGAATAATTTGGACTAATTAGAACAGGTGCTTCCTGTAGAGCTTCTTTAATCCTTTGAAAATATTCCCTTGCTTCTTTGTCCCACTTCACCTCAGCATCCTTTTTCAACATGTCTATTATTTTCTTGACAATCTCTGCGTAATTAGGAACAAATATTCTTATAAAATTAATTTTTCCAAGAAACCTCTGAATATCTTTCTTACTTCAGGGCAGTGGAATTAACTGTATTGCTTCGACCCTTGCTGGATCAATCTTCACTCCTTGTTTGGAAAAAATATGGCCTAGCAGTTTACCCTCCTCCAGAGCAAACAAATATTTTTTAGGATTCAACGATAATCCATATTTCCTACACTTCAAGAAGGCTTTTTGCAAATGTTGTAGATGTTCCTCATCAGAGTTTGAAAAAATTATGACATCATCCAGATAAATAACCACAAACTTATCTCCTACAAATGCAATATCCATTGCTCTTTGGAATGTGGCCCTTGCATTCATTAGGCCAAACGACATCCTGGCATACATGAATGTTCCCCAGGGTGTAGTGAAAGCAGTTTTTTTTTATCTTTCTTCTCCACAGCAACCTGGTTATACCCTGAAAAACCATCTACCATAGATAATATGTAGGCTCCAGTCACTTTTTGCAAGACAAAATCCATTTTCGACAAAGGATAATTATCTTTCAATGAAGCCATATTCAAGTTCCTGAAATCTACACACAACCTTATCTCTCCATTTTTCTTTCTGATTGGTACAAGATTGGAAACCCAATTTGAATATCTGAGAGGAACAATTATTTTAGCTTGCAGCAATTTCTTTACCTCCTTTTCAATCGGGGCCAACAACAATGGATTGATTTGTCTGAGTTTCTGTCTATGTGGTTTGACTCCATATTTCAATGGGATTTTATGCTGAATAATATTCTTATCATAAGTCTTCAAATTATCATATGACCAAGAAAATACATCCTTAAATTGTTTGAACAGATCTATGTACCTTTGTTTATAGTCCTTCGGAATGCCTTTGAACAATTTGACCATTTTAGGCTCATATTGAGTTCCTAAATTACAATCTTCCAAATTCTTGTTACACCATTTTTTGGTCATCTAACCTATTAGGATTAGATGGACCCAAGTACACCATGTAAGACCAATTTTACCCTAAGTAAAATTGATTTCACTATGTTAAAACAGGAAACCCCAAAAGGAAATATTAAACAAACCTATATTTGTTTGATTTTCCTCATGGAATAATTAATTAAACCATAATTTAATTATTATTCCCAGTCGTGTTTAACCCAAAATCAAAGAAATTAATTAGATAAACCTTTATTTATCTTATTATTTTCTAGGAATAATTATTTAAACCTTATTTAGATGATATTCCTTGTTAAATATGACCAAATCACCCACAAATAATTAAATAAATCACTATCTATTTAATTATCTTTCAACCACTTCCTTAAATAATTAAATAAATCATTATTTATTTGATTATCTTCTAACCGCTTCCTTAAAAAGATAAATAAATCATTTATTTATTTATTTTTGACAAATTAAGGGATTTGACCCAAGTCAAATACCTTTTTCCTCCAACAAATATAATAAAATATTCCATAAAAAGTGGATCTAGATCTGGTTAACCCATGCACCAAGATCTAGAATGACCCAATATTTTGTTATAAATAGGAGGGTTTTTCCTACCATTCTTCACCTTTTGTTGCCTATTAGATCACTCTGGATCTATACACTTGGTCACCATTTTCCGCCATTTGCTGTGAGAGCTCCCTTTGAGTTCCATTCTTTGTGTGGGTCTTCTACACCAACAAGAGAGAGAAATCTTAGATCTGAAGTGCTGAGGACTTCCAAGAACCCATCCCACTGAGGAGAATCGGATACACCTTCTTGTTTTCCTCCCAGGTGCCCCATTATTATAAAAATTCTTTCAAAAATTGTTCTTGTCTTGTCTATTGGTATATGGAGCAAACCCTTATTTTTTTTGCTTAATGTCTTTCCATGCATAGATCTGGTTTTTTGCAGCTCTTTTATGTCTAACTAACCGCAGATCTGAAGATATTGGCAGCCACTTTCGTTGTTAGGGCTATTAGTTATGCGTAGCTAAAGTGGTCCTTTTTCGTACACTTCGACAAAGGATTCATACTAACAAATGGCGACTCCACACAGGTTTTAAATTACGACCGTTGTCGTTTTTCATATTCCTGCATATCCAGCTACTTCAGACCCTAGGGTTTCTTTTCAGCTGTTTATTTTTCCTATTTTTATGTTGTTTTTCTCACATAAAACCCTAAAACATTAAAATTTCTAACTTCCGTGTGTTTCTAGCCCTATTGCGCAGGTAAGCGACACCAGCCGCAACTGAGACGACAACTTTTCTGAAAATCTGCCGCCGAGACAACCGAAACGGGGGGTCGCACTTTTTGGCCCATAACATGTGACCTGGACCTCCAGGTCGCACTTTTCTACCCCTTTTCTGCGACCTGCACTGAAAACAGGTCAGAAACTGCGACCTGCCATTTTTTCAGTGATTTTTCTGCAATTTTTCTGGGTTCTACTGCAGCTTCTGTCAAGGTCTTCCAGCCTCTGTCTCAGCCCACTTTGACCAAGTTCTGATCTGTTTTTACTCATCTAAGTGGGAACCTAGCCCCCTAGGGCTTTAGTACCCTCCACTTTTTGTGGAAGAGTTTTAGCTGTTTCAGTCGTCTGTTTTTCAGAGCTTCAACCTCCTTTTTCCAGATCTGTTACCTCCCTTTCAGATCCATTGAAATCAGCTCTTATACCTCTCAAATCACCTCCTGAAGATTTTCTTGGATCTACTTTTAGGGCCTCCACCTTGCCCCCTCCGTTTTTTGCTGATTTCCTTCCTTTTTCCAGCCACCTTGCCTCTGTCATTTGGCTGTGATCTGCACCTCTTTTCAGCAGCTTTATCCTTTAGATCCCTGTCCCTTTTGACCTTAGATCTATTGGCCTCTTTTCCGTGTGTTTTGCCTAGATTTTTCCCTTTATTTTCAGATTAGTTTTGAGAGACCCGCCTTCTTGGGTTAAATAGATGCACAAGTAGCTGTTATTTTTCTGTTATTTCAACATTATATACTGTTCTCTGTAGGCTTATTTTCAGTTACGTAGCGCACTTTTTTCTTTCTCTCAAAACGAAAAGGGTTTAAAAATTAAAATTAACGCACGCCACACACTGAACCTAAGTTAAGAAGCGCCTGGTTAACACCACCTGGCAAAGACTCTAAAATCAATTGTCACTGCACCTTTTCTGCCCTTGACCTCAATTGATTCTGTCCCTTTCTACCCCTGTCAGTTTCCTTCTTCCTGTCGTCATTGTGCCCCCAAGGCGCCTTTCCCGGAGACTTCTTGGCCTTCACCCTCAGTTTCCGGTCGATCGACCTGCTCCGACCCGCCGTCGTCGAGCCAGTCCTCCTCCGAGTCCGCACTCTAACTCCTCTCCTGATTCATCGGGTTCCCCTTCTCCTCCTGGTTCTCCCCCTACCACCATGTCTGGTCCAGGGCCTAACGCTAGCGGTTCTCCCGGCCCGACTACTAGCGGAACCGCCACAGGAACGACCCCGGCCACCCCCTTGTTGTCGTACATTGCAGGCCTCAGCCTCCCCGATTTCAATCAGTTGATCAACGACCCTATCCGCCACGATGTTGGTTGGCCTGCCATGCCAACCAAGCTCCCTTCCGACATCCCTAAATTCGAAGGCCAAGCTAGAGAAGATCCAACCAATCATGTCTGATCTTTCCACATGTGGTGTTCCTCCAATTCCATTACCGATGACTCCATCCGTCTTAGTTTGTTCCAATGCACGCTTACCGGCGAAGCTTCTAAATGCTATGTTGAACAAGCCACCTCTTCCCATACCACCTTTGCGACCCTTGCCCAAGCCTTTTTGTCCTATTTCCAACTCCCTCTCCGATATGACACTGGCACGGAGCTCTTGACTTCCTTTAAGAAATCCTCTTCAACCCACCTTTCCGCCCATGTTCAGGAATGGCGAAGAAGACGGAGCTTATGTCGAGCCCCTCCCTTCGAAGATCGGGTTTATATGGACTGGTTCCTCCACACCCTTCCAGCTCCCATCAGCAAAGATGTCGCCTCCCATTTTCCTCAAACCGAAGAAGCCGCCCTCCAAATAGCCTTGAAATATGACCTGATCTACGCTCAATCTGGTTATGTTTATACCGTTCTTCCTGACCTCCCCAGGCCCGGTGGCGCTAACGCCCCAGGGGCATCTCATTCCGCCGACGGTATCGTTGGAGCCCTTTCCCATCCGTACGCTCAAACTCTTATGGGCTATGGTCTCCCTCAGGGAGGGGCCAGCACCTCCAGCACTCTTCCCCCTCCCGGTAGCATGTATCCAGGATACGGCATGCCTCCTCCTTTTTCCCAACCTCCTGCTTACCTCAATGTTGCCCAACCTAACCATTACCTTTATCCACAGCCTGGTGCGCCAGCTCCTCCAGCATATGCGCTTCCATCTCCCTTGCCTCCTCCAAACCCGCAATAGCACTTACAGCCCCCTCCAGGGCAAGTATTTGCACAGCAGGGTGCGATCAATCCCCCTTCTTCCCAAAGAAGGCAGAGAGGCAATCAAAACCCATCTGCCCCTGGTACCCGTGGACCCAATCCTGGTATGGACCCTAACACTGCCAACCAGCAACAGGGCACTCAGCCCAAGCCGGACAGGCCGCTTCGCACAAATAGGCCTTGTTCGTGTTGCGGTGTTTATGGTCATTACACCCACGATTGTCCCCTGTTACCCCAGATGCGGCAGATGTGGGAGTCTCAAGCCACATTGCGCGGACAACACACCTCCCCTCATGCTCCTCCTAATGTGGCCACTACCGAACCGGCTGTGTTTACAAACCCCTTCCCTCAGCAAGGATTCGTGGCTACCCAACCGCCTGACAGCCAGGTCGCCACTCCCCCTTCCCTTTCTGGTTCCTCTGATTACCAAATCCTTGTGATGCACTCCGATCCTAACCCGACCGTCGATCTTCACCTTCAAACTCGGTCTCGTCAGTACCCCAAGCCTCCTGCTCAGTCTGCCCCCGAGCCTCCTTCTTCAGGTTCTACAGAGCCTCTTTCGACACCCAGTGGCCCCTTACATATCCATTAACCGAAAGTTGAGGTTCATACCAAGATTCCTAAGGGCCCATTACGTCGAAACGCTGTTCCCGGACGAGCTGCTCACTCGTATAGCATAGTAGATGATTTGGCGCAATATCCTGCTGCTATTTCCACACTGGAACTCCTCCAGTCGTGCCCTTCCCAAAAGAAGGCTCTACTATCTGCCGTGGGCACTGTAGATCCTGCTGATGACCAAATGATTGTTTTCGACGCCACTCAACCGGACCATCCTCCTCTTCCTCCTTCCGTCGCCTTCCAAATCCCAGTCAAAATCTGGAACGCCAACGTGTGCCGGTGTATCATTGATGAGGGGGCATCCACCTGCGTGATTTCCGCCTCGGTTTGGAAGCAACTCGAATCCCCTGAGCTGGCCCCTTCCATGATCACCCTTCGAGCGTGGGACGGTCATGCCTCCCAGCCCATTGGCCTGTTGCGTAATTGTCCTATCACCCTCGCCGGTAAGACTGTTTGCATTGACGTCGAAGTCATCGACGCCCCGCTAGATTACAACATTCTATTGGGGCGAAGCTACACCTATGCTATGTCTGCTGTCCCATCTGCGGTCTTTCGCAAGATGTATTTCCCCCATAATGGAAAGATAGTCACCATTGACCAGTTGACATATCATGAGCCAAAATCTCAGACCTCCCCTGAGACGACTATCTCTTCTATAGCCAACAAGCAAACTGTCGATTCCTTGACCAGTGTATCCCCTGGCGTTTACAAAGATTCCTCCCTGCTTGGAACTTTCCCTAACCTTCCCCCTCCTCCTGTCACCGATCCCAGCTTATCGAATGTTTGCATGATGCAATCGTCCCAGGCTGCCCGTAAGCGGCCTGCCTCGGCTAGTCAGCAACCTCCCCCTCACCCTCCGCAACCCGCTCCTAGCCATTCATCTCAGCCAGCTGGACCTCCTCCTTCTGGCCCTCCCCCTACAGCGGGTATCCCTGAACCCCTTTATCCTCCTGGATCGGTTCCTCCTGGCCTTAACCATCTCGAAGCCGTCCCTCCTGGTCATTACCCTGCTGGGCAGATCCCTTTCCTAGCTCCCCCTCCCGGTGTATATTTTGTCCCCGTCATGGCCACCCTCTCTCTCCCTAACTTGACCTTGGGCATACCGGTCTGGTACCTTGATCCCCCAGCCGCCACCCCTCCTGGTCACCCCAAACACTATATGGCTTTGACACCGGTTCAACCGGTCCCCCTCGCTTCCTCCGTTGCCACTGTGCCCCCAGCACCTCCACAAGACCCTTCTCCTGTCGTGACAGCTCCCGGGAAGAAAGGCAAAGCCCGCAAGGGGGCACCTAAAGACAAGACCACCACGACTGACTCGGCCCCTTCTCCGCCCGCGAAGCCTTGCGCCTTATGTGATGTCACTGGTCATGCCACCCATGCTTGTCCCGAGTTGCCCCGTATTCAGCCCATGGTTAAAGTCGCGTTCCCCGAGTCTACGGTCCCTGAAGCCTCCATTCCTTCTTCGTCCATAACCAAGAACCCCAAGACTCTCCGCACCAACAAGCCCTGTGCTTTGTGCGGCGTTCATGGCCATTACTCCCACCATTGTCCTCACCTGACGCATTACCGCGCCTCTTTAGAGGTGATCCGAGAGTATGAGGTTGAACAAAATCAATCCGCCTCTCCCATCCTCGCGCAGTACGCTTCAGGTCAGCCTCAGGATCCCCCCGCTCCCATCGACATCCCCCCCCCCTGATGTTCAGATGACAGAGTCTACTGTAACCATTCTTTACCTATCCTCCTCTGCGAGACACTTGGAGCCTAGCCCCTCTACATCCTCCCCTGTTGTGTCCCTTGACCACCCCTTTCCTACCCATACACGAGATCACTCCACCCGTGTCTCTGTTGACCTCCACAGCCCGAGTCATCACCATACTTCCGGTAACCCTCATATACCACCCTCTGATTTGTATATGAGTCATAGTCATCCTGCTCCTTGCACTCCCTCCCACGGTTGCCGCCCGATGACTTCTGTGC
Source organism: Pinus albicaulis (assembly GCA_034641835.2). NCBI lineage: Eukaryota > Viridiplantae > Streptophyta > Pinopsida > Pinales > Pinaceae > Pinus > Pinus albicaulis. Next base: position 175,702,555 of record CM076582.1, on the reverse strand, counting down.
ACTCACGCTGCCGTCATTGCCTCTCCTCCCCTCATTTGTTGTCTTGTCACACCATTCTGCAGGACCCCCCGTCCACACCCTTTATCGGTTACGCCGATGGTGCAAGTCGTTACTCCAGGAATCTAGCCTCGGCAGGTTGGGCCATCTTCACCCCCTTGCATGCCCTTGTTCTTTCTAATGGGGTATGCATTGGTTCTGCCACCAAAAATCAGGCCGAATATGATGCAGTGCGTGGTCTCTTAGCCGATGCCCTCTTTCATCGCATCCTCCATCTGCACGTTCGTTTGGATTCCCTACTTCTTGTAATGCAACTAAATGGTGTTTATTGTGTGCATAACCCTGTGCTGTTTAGACGCTATTTACGAGTGAAACTCTTGATACGTGCATTTGAAACCATAACTTTCAACCATGTACCTCGAGAACAGAATCACTATGTAGATAGTATTGCAAACCATGTTCTAAATTGGCATTTATCACACACATTTCATACAAGACAATAACATTCATAACCATCAAAAAATGATGCATATCCATAATATGTGTCGCAAAACATGTGTTTAGAGTCCATCTACTCTGATACATATGACATGCCCATAGCATGTTACAAAAAACCCAAAACTGGGGGCACCACCTGCCCTTACATACATAATAGGGGGCACCACATGCCCCACCCCTAATCGCTATCTGGAGGATCCCGGGCCAATGGATCTGCCCCTGCAGCATGTAGATCGCGCATCGCCTGACCGGCCATCGCCATGCGCCGCATGACACCTCGCCATTCCGAGGGTAGACCAACACTTGGCTCTATGAACTGGTCGTCTAAGTCCTGCCACCCGCGCTCTGATACTCCGGTCAACAACCTTTTGCATCTACGACGAATGTCCTCCAGCAGGGCGGCTGCATCCTCATTATGCACCTCTCTCGACCCACTTGAACCTGTAGCTCCAGATGCTGCCGGTCGTCCCATATATCCTGTTGGTTTTACCGGTGCTATATCTGCATACCTAAAGTACATGAATCAATACCCTAAATTACTATTCAAAAAACTTTAACATGCCCACACAAGAATAGCAATCTGTCACTTACCATTGGGCCCCCAGACTTGACCAGGCGGAAATGGCAGGTCCGAATCTCCACAGTAGCTCATCCCACTATAGGGATAGTTGTCTATGTACAATGGCATCTGATCCCAATGGGCAAAAAACTCAGGTCGAAACACTCGCCCGACCGCCCCTCCTCCTCCTCTGCACAATAGCCGTCCCCAACGACGCATCCTGGGCTCTCTCGGGCCCCCATCTGGAAGCTATACACGAGGCCTCAAGGTCAGGATCTTCTCAAAGAAGAAGGCACACAACAAAGTCCCATATGAGCAATCATGATTCACCTGCCGCCTGCATAGTGACAACTGTCGCTTTAGCGACACCAACATCATTTGGGCCCACCCATAGTAGGTCCCACCCAGCACACTCTCCACTATCATCATCTGCCCCCCAGTGATGTGATGGAGCGCCTGGTTGCCCAGGATACGCAGCACAGCTGCGGCCACTGCATGGGTTTCTAGCCTCTCTAGATCCCCGATCGGTATTCGAGTCCCCTTGACTTGGAGACCCAGTCGACAATGACGCTCCACGAACTCCATGATATGCCGCCCCCACGGCAATACTGGCTGTGTGTTTCCCATCATCCCCAGTGGCGGGAGACCAGTCAGGAAATACACGTCTTGGACCGTCAGTTCGATCCTGTGCCCCTGCACTACAAAGACCTCCTAAACTGGATCCCAGTAACTGATAATCCGGGCCAATAATGGTTCCCCTGCTCTCATCAAAGGGTTCTCCAAAAACTTGAGAACCCCAAATCTGGCCAATACACGGCGGACGCCCTGATCCGCCTGGATCTCTGCCCGTAGTGTCCCTAGATCTCTCTCTCTCTAGTTAACCCGTAAATCTACCATACCTACACAAACACATCATTTTTGTCAGCTTACATATCGGGAAAACCATAACCAAATACCAAAACCCAACTTCCAGCCATAAAACAGCACCCAAACCCCCTCATCTCCCAGGTCGCAGTTTTCTTCCCATTTCTGGGACAGGTTGCACTTTTTTGCCTGAAACCTGCTTCCCAGGTCGCACTTTTTGGCCCAAAAAGTGTGACCTGGCTATAGAGATGAAGGAGGGGCTGTTTCTGGGATTTTGGGCCCTAAACTGAAAATTTAATCCATCAAAATGCAAGAGAAAGGTTAGGCCTCTTACCTGCAATTGACGGATCTCGATTCCAATGGTTGGTTTGTCCGCTACGTTCGTCGCAAGATTTAGGGCCTTCTCTCCTCTCCACATTCACCACAGCAACAATAGCAAATGAGTGATTTTGGAGGGAAAACTGCCTTATTAAAAGAGAACCCCTGTTTCTTTTTTCGACTGCTGTGACCACACCGTAGCCCCGTTTGACGAACCGTCTGCACCGTTGGAAAGCTCTCACCGAGCCCTCAAATAGGTACCTATTAGTTTTTTGTGATATGATACTTCAATAGGACACATTTTTTCCAAGAAGGGTCACTTCACCTCTCCTTAAAATCGAATTTCCTCACTTACGACACTTGTACTTGGGGCACCATATTGCCTCCTTACTTGTCTTCGTTCGTGTCGATTTTTGTCATGAGTTCTCATCATGTACTCATGTTTCCACGGTCCCCCATTGGGGCCTTTACTGTGTGGCGGCACCATCGAGTCACCCTTGTTTCAAGCATCCAAGTTGAGTCATCATTCCCTCCATGGAGTCTATACCGAGTCCCTTTGTACCCCACTATAGCCCTCCATCCTTCATTGCTTGGTCTCTCTCTTGTGTCGCACATTATGACCTTCAGTTCCACTGTCCCCCATCCCTGATGATGTTGTGTGAGTCGCTGCCATGTCATTCATGCCCTTTATGCTCTAGCAAGGGAAGTCGTCCATTAGCTACTCAGTCCTTTCCACTTCACTATCATCATTAGTGTCAGTCTGTCCGTCGCTCTACTCTTTTCTCTCGTGCCTTAGTTGAGGGTCTCTCATAGCCTCAACTATGGCGGACCTCCTTCTGTCGACATCAACTCATTCATTCCAGAAGCCAAGTCTAGAGGGCGGTGTACCTTGGTTCCAGCTTCCACTCTTGTTCGGTGCCTCGGATCAGGAAAAGGGATATCTCCTTTCCCTTTGGCTTGATTGTTTCTCCAGCTCCTTTCAGCATGATCGAGATCCGTATACTTGATGGTCTAGTGATCCAGCAGCAGCTCTTGATGATTCCCCGGGTTTGTGTGAGATGTCTCAACCCTCATGAGGGGGTGGCCCTGCAGGTAGTCCCCCACATGCCTGGATGACCTCTTCATTGCAGCCTTCGATGCAGCTCCAGATATTTGATGATGTTGGACATAGCCACTTGCAGCACCTCTTTGACTTGCATGTATCAGTCATATTTTGTGAGCCCTTCCCCATTTACAAGGGGCATTTGGGTTGTATTTGTATCTCATGTACTCAGATAGTATTGTACAAGTCCTGGCTGTTATCCCAGGCGCAGCATGTATGTGGGATTCCTCATTGTATTTTTATCTGGCTCATGATTATGCCAGCTGTACTTTATGGTTCGGTCCCTTGTTTACTGGACACACTATTCTTTTGTACTTCGTCTCGGCGGGCATAGGTATGCCTCCCCCGCCGCCTTCAGCACAGGTACCCTCTCATAAAAAGAGACTTGTTGCACCTGCAAGTCTCGTCTCCTCAGGGTCTAGTCCTTCAGCACACTATCTACCTCACATTTCTCTCTCTGACATCCCTTTTGTTGTCTAGTTATTGTGTTCTTACAACGTACTTCGGTCATACGATTTGCTCCTGACACTCGCACGCTGGGGGGCAATCTGTTACACCATTTTTTGGTCATCTAACCTATTATCATTAGATGGACCCAAGTACACCATGTAAGACCAATTTTACCCTAAGTAAAACCACTTTCACTATGTTAAAACAGGAAACCCCAAAAGGAAATATTAAACAAACCCATATTTGTTTGATTTTCCTCATGGAATAATTAATTAAACCATAATTTAATTATTATTCCCAGCCATGTTTAACCCAAAATCAAAGAAATTAATTAGATAAACCTTTATTTATCTTATTATTTTCTAGGAATAATCATTTAAACCTTATTTAGATGATATTCCTTATTAAATATGACCAAATCACCCATAAATAATTAAATAAATCACTATTTATTTAATTATCTTTCAACCACTTCCTTAAATAATTAAATAAATCATTATTTATTTGATTATCTTCTAATCGCTTCCTTAAAAAGATAAATAAATCATTTATTTATTTATTTTTAACAAATTAAGGGATTTGACCCAAGTCAAATACCTTTTCCCTCCAACAAATATAATAAAATATTCCATAAAAAGTGGATCTAGATCTGGTTAACCCATGCACCAAGATCTAGAATGACCCAATACTTTGTTATAAATAGGAGGGTTTTTCCTACCATTCTTCACCTTTTGTTGCCTATTAGATCACTCTGGATCTATACACTTGGTCACCATTTTCTGCCATTTGCTGTGTGAGATCCCTTTGAGTTCCATTCTTTGTATGGGTTTTCTACACCAACAAGAGAGAGAAATCTTAGATCTGAAGCACTGAGGACTTCCAAGAACCCATCCCACTGAGGAGAATTGGATATGCCTTCTTGTTTTCCTCCCAGGTGCCCCATTAATATAAAAATTCTTTCAAAAATTGTTCTTGTCTTGTCTATTGGTATATGGAGCAAACCCTTATTTTTTCTGCTTAATGTCTTTCCATGCATAGATCTGGTTTTTGCAGCTCTTTTATGTCTAACTAACCACAGATCTGAAGATATTGGCAGCCACTTTCGTTTTTAGGGCTATTAGTTATGCGTAGCTAAAGTGGTCCTTTTTCGTACACTTCGACAAAGGATTCATACTAACAATTCTCATCTTGATGTTCTTTCTTTTGATTCACTGCCACATCATTAGCATCAAACAGTATTTCGAGAGGTACCAAACCTCTTGGTAAAATATTGTCTTTCAACTGAATAATCTGCTGATCACCAATCTTCTTTTTCAGAATCTTAGACATATCAGCCAAATCATTTTCATCAGTTTCCAAATCAATCTGATGATCTTCAAAATCTTCAATCATCAACAAAAATTGCTTATTCTGTTCATCATCCTCAAAAACCTACCAATGTTTGATATTGTCAGGGATCGAAGGTCTGTGTCTCATCTCAATTTCTTATCTTAGTTTTGGATTGATCGGAGGTTTGAATGTACTGGCTGCAACTGCTAAAGAATCAGCCATTCTATTCTCTTCTCTTGGAATAAACTATAGGTTGAAAGCTTCAAAGTAGTTTTCAATTAAATCCCATACCTCATTCCTATATGTTCTTAACCTGGGATGTTTAGTTTGACACAAATTCTTAACTTGTCTTATGATTAATTCAGAATCACCAAACACGGTCATATACTGAATTCCCATTTGCTTAGCTGTCTGTAGACTAATGATTAATGCTTCATATTTAGCTACATTATTGGTGGATTCAAACTCCAATTTGAAAGAGAAAGGTACAAGGTTACCTTCCGGAGATACAAAAATGAAACCAGCTCCAGTGCCTTCTTTAGAAAACGCACCATAAAAATAGAACTTCCAAAGCTTGTTTGAATGCAGCTTATTATGTACAATGGATGAAGGGAGCTACCCTTGTGACTCTTCAGAAAATTCTGCATCTTCATGCAGCATGAAGCAAGAGAGGTCCTCCTTCTCTTGGCCATAAATAGGTGAATTACCTGCATCTTTCTTGGTAGCAGTTTTTTGAAATCTAGTTTCTCTATACAACCTCCTTTCTTCCCCATAAAAAACAGGAATGATGGCATATGTAAAATCTAACTTCAAAACTCCTCCAAGCTTTTCCCCCCAAGATCTAGATAATAACATACCAAATCTGGATGGAATATCTGCCACTACCACATCCATCATAATGCTCTTGGCTGGGATTTGAGCCAATGAAACAACCATATCCTTAATAAGACCCACACACTTCACCCTTTTTTAATCAAAAGAATAAAATTCTCTGTATGGCTTAGTGATTTGTAAATTTAACTCTTTCATCACACACAATGGCATCAGATTGTGGGATGCGCCAGAATCTAGCATACAATTATGTAAAGCAAAATCATGTAACATAAGTGATATATAAAAAGGAGGGACAGATGAATCTACCTCTTCAACATGAGGCCCAAAAGTAACCACTGGTTTTTCTTCTTACAGATTTACTATATCGCCTACTTCATCAGACTATTCTGCAATCTCCTTCTTATAACCAGGTGTTTTGATTAACTCAAGAAGAGGTATTTGAATTTTCACTTGTTTCCAACTCTTTCGAAAAACTGAAAGTTTGATTTTGTTTTGTCAACTTTTCAGGTTCTTCTTGATTTTTATTGGAATTTAGACTTTGATTAGAAACAGTAACAACTTTCTCCAAAATATTAGGATCTTTAATCCTTGTTTGAGAAGCCTCAACTTGCTGTTTTTCCTTCTCTTTTCTTCATTCATGGGCTGCTTCCCCTTATCTGATTTCTTAATTTGGTTTCTCTGTAATGGAGTCGCCATTGGAGCAGGTGCTGATTCTGATTCTTTTTCCTCATCATCTTGAGTTCTTAATCTCTTCTTTGACCTCAAATCGTATTTTTTATGTAATTCTAATTGCATGAAGTCCGTAAACTGTTTGAAATAATCATCCATCTCTTCTTGATCGAATGAAAGATCAGTTTCTTCATTTTCTTCCACTCTTTCTTCCTCAGTTTCTTCTTCTATTTCATAATCTTCCATGTAGACAACAAAAATTTGAGCATCATCTTCTTTTTCATCATCATCATCTGCTGAGCGGGATGGAGCTGCCTCTATATACAAAGGTGCTTGCACCTGATCTTGATCTTTCCTTTCTCTTTGTAGAATCTGCAACGGCTTTTTTTAAAATTGGGCATTAAAAACCCCTCTACTTTGTCTTGCAGGCTTATTATTATCTATTTCCAACTTCACCAGTTTATTAGAAATTTTTTTTATGACTTTAGTCATATCGTCAATTCTCTGATCTTGAGATGAGGCTTCTTCTTTAGCTTTTCCTTTATCTTGAACTTTACCAGCAGCAGACATATTGGACTCAATCTCCAGAGCATCAGTTTGAATCTAATCCAAAGTGGGTGACCTTCTTTATCTCAATGTGAAACTGAAATATGGTTCAAAAGCACCAGAAAAAATGACCCTTGCTCCAATAGGAGGAGGTTTCATTTCCAAAGGAAAACTATTATACAATTTGTTAAATCTTTTCACAAAATCATTCATATTTTC